>VZSF01005422.1:80461-136866 GCA_013398295.1 Chionis minor
AGAGAGCGGGCCTGGGCGGCTTTTTTTCTCTTTGTTTTTTTTTTTTTTTTTTTTTTTTGTGAAATCTGAAGGGTGTTTGCACTCCCAGCACATCTTTTAAAGAAAAACAGAAAAGACGCACATGCAGTCTGATCTCACTCTCCTTCCCACAAAAATCTTACTACAGTTGCCCCACAGCTTCCAGCTTAGTATATACTGCATGGAAATATACTGTTAAGAGAAAAGTCACTGCTGGAGTTTGATTGAAAAAGACCCTGCAATCACCTGAGTTCTCCACCTTGCCCTATAGCTTCAAGATCTAGAGATGACTTAGACACTGAAAGAGCACTTTCCCTCAGGTTTGTTAGAAACTGTCTTATGGTCAATGAAAAGTATAAGCACCTCTCAGCTATTATAAATTATTCAAGGATTCATTATGGATGTTTTTTGTATCACAGATCCTGTGTGAAGATTAAACATTTTTTTTTCTACATCAAATTTCAAGGACAGACTTTTTCCACACAAAGAATCCAGCAAGCACAAAGAAGGAGATTGAAATTAGACTTCAAGCAGAAATGCATCCAGTTATCAGCATACAAACAGTGTATTTCACAGTGATATTGTTAAAGGAGTTTCCACCATTGGAGAGTCTACAGTATGCAACATAGTAATCAAAATAAGAAGTTCTTAAAATCTGCTGCTTATGTTACCATCTACTACACTTTTCTGAGATATCAGGCTACTAATTTCAGGCTTCTTGCTTTAAAGACTACAGCTGGGTCTTTCCTGTTCAGCTCTTTTCTCACCTGAGAGAGATGAGTGGGATGAAAGCCTTAAGTTCACAATGTTAAATGTTTTCCGCCAAACCTTACTTTGCACTTAAAGGCTCCCTTTTGGACTTCTTAGTGTTACCTAGACACTTTTAAAAATATGTTACTGAAATAGAATTCGATTTCTTTTAAAAAAAGAATTATTTCTCTTTATATTTAAAGACAGATCGAATATTTCATTAATGTTTTTAATGAGAGGTTATTTATTTCGGATGCAAAAAATATTGAGTCGCTTGGCAAGCTCTAAAGGCAATCCACCACCACTCCTGCAGAGAAGTTAAGCTACAAGTCACTGTTCTCACTAAACCCTCTCTGAAGGCAACGTGGACTGCGGGAGTATAATCTGTGCTTGCTGCGTTATGTATGACAGTTCAACCTTTGCGCTGCGAGCAGCCTCCCAGGAATGTTGCAGAATTCATAGGTCAGCAGTTACCTGGAGGTTTCTGAGGCCACGGCCACTTGGCACATGCCCTTTGCTCCTTGAGAAGCACAGTCTACACAATCATTTGGCTCAGAGTGAATTAATCCAAGGAAATTTCTGTACAAACCAACGCTTAAAGGCAGAGCGCCTCAGCCTTTGCCTCGTAGAGCTTAGGGTCTGCAGGTAATTGTGGGGAACACAAGGTAATGGAGAAAAACACAGGGGCAATTCACAAGGTAAGAATTACCCAGGCAAAGTTTTAGGAGGGTGGAAAACCATTTGCTGTGTGAAACCCTTAATACACCTGCAAGGCAGAGGGCACAAGCTGCACTGTCCCTCAGGGGCTGCAATGCCAGGGCCACCGCAGCGGCACCTGCACAGCAGAGGCGGGTGGAGGAAGAGGAGGTGAAGGTCAGGCATTTCTGACACAAAAGCCAGCCGCCCACTGGGTTGGGAAGGGGAAGCAGAGGCTCACGCCATAGCTGCCCTCCACAAGGAAGCGTGTAGGCAGGCGGAGATTCCTCTGGGCGCGCGAGTCAGCTGTGCCGAGTGAGCTGGGGAGTCCGGTGGAGGAGAGCTGACCACCTCCTCCAACAGCGCTCGCTTTCATGTGCATTCAGAGAATGGGCTTTAAAATCTTCCCCTTCCCAAGAGATCTCTGAGATTTTAAGGATACGGATATTTTTATACAATGGCTCATTTTTAACAGAGGATTTAGACACATTGCAGCATTATTGTTTTCTAGCGCTGCCTGTCTTGATTTTGGTGGATAACCACGGGGGACAAAAGCAAGTAAGCTTCTACTAGGATATTTTGTACTTGAGAGGAGAAAAGTTTCAAGGTGGTGCAACACCGCAGCCATACTTCCTGGGACAGGAATAAATGGAAATGGTAAGATGCGAAGAGGTCTGACAGGGGAATCCAGCCTGCTTCTGGAATTGCTCAAGGCAAACCAGAAGTCCAGCAAAAGCGTATGCATCATAGAAATAAAGAAAACTGATGGTATCAGCTAGAATTGATCAAGTTAAAAGACATGTCAGGGTTTAGCTGAGTAGCTCATCACATCTGCCAAGTTGGACCAGACTTGCCAGTAGCTGCTATGGTCATCCAGAGCACAAGCTCTATGAAGGTCCCCTCCGTGGTCGGTTAAAAAAGTTCATACTGATGTACACAAAAACAGTACACCATTACTCTAGTACAGAACTTGGCAGTTGAATAACTTCTTATTTTGGTCCAGAAGTTCTTTGCAGAGGCATTAGAAATAAAGATATAATGTCATCCACTGATTCCTAAAGTTTCAGAAAACAAAAATCCCAACAAGCAAAGCCAGTGAAAATTCTCTCTCCAGGTATGCACTTAAACATACTTGGCAACATTTTTATTCCTTATTATTAAACAGCAATTAATGTGCTTGTGTAATCAAACATATATGCAGGAGGCTATTTCCTAATCAGATCTTCAATCCTTCTCACATCTGACAGAGTTTACCTTACAACTGTGAATTAGCAGAAAGGCAGACATTTGAAATTTGCTAAATTTGTTTGGTTCTTCTACTGAAAGTTGGAAGAGCATCCGGCTGACTTCATTAAGTTCTCCATCGCTAACTGCAAGGGATTGTTGGAGTCCAAATTTCTTTAAAAGTTTCCTTTTTCATGACAAAAACCCGTTACTGTAACCTGATGGATGCTAATTAGGTAACCAGTGTGGATCAGAGGCACTCATCACCTCTGCAGTTCACCAGTGAAGTCCTTGCAGGTTCTTTGGGGGCCAGTTTTCCAATCCACATTGTATGGGTGCTGTAAAAACATCTTTTGCTCGAAAAATAGCCAACAGTGATGACAGTCAAGAACTAAGTTGATTAATCAGCCGGTATTATCACATACCAGTACATGGGAGTCCGGCAGCAATGCACATTAATCACATAATTTACTGTTTCTGATGCTTGTGTTCACTTATAGGCACCAAAGAAACGGCGGCAGGCTTTGCCCTGACACACTGGACGTCCTCAGGAGCAGCGCACCTACACAACATGTGGCATCTCAGGGGACGTGGCTCGGTGTGCTTTGATTGAGGGGGACAGCAAACAGCCCAGCTTTCACCTAAATCACTTCCACGTGTGCCCAGAAGCGGAGGGTTACATACCCGGTAGCTTTACCCATCTGTTCTGGTAGCACAGCCTAAGCTTGTGGTGGAGCAGAGAGGGCAGCTACTGTGTGGTGCCAGGTGCTGTCTTGCATTTGACCTGTCCTCCGGCGTTACAGCAGCACTGGCGGACACTGGAAGCACATCAGACTGCTCGAAGGCATTTGGGAAGTAATCCTGGAAAGCTTCTCCACAGGAAAACATCCTCCCCTCTTAGTTTGGTGGCTCAATTGCTAACCCCACCAGATAAAGCTGTACTTACTTCCAGGTTAAACCAAAAATTACATCACTGGGGATATAAGAGCAGGGAAAGCCTTGATTTTTGGGTGTTCTTGTTATTGAACATCCCTTGTGTCCAGGTTTGAGGACCAGGTTTAAGGACTTAACGTCCTGCGTCATTTTCCATATAAACCACCCCCTCATCTTGATGGGCAATACTCTGGCAGCATCTGGAACCAGTGGAGAACAACATGGTCTATTTGCCAATAAACCATAGCAGTCATGAAAAAAATTAGGGTTTCAATCAGCTTTTGGAAATGACCAATAATTTGTATGCTGCTGCAAATACTTGCACAGTCACTTAGACGTCAGAGATGTCTCAAAAGTTTTGTTTATGAAGCACAAGTGTTGCCTTAAGAATACCAGCTTTCCAAAACCACAGCAACAACGTTCTAGTAGGCTGACAACATGGATTCATTTTGTCAGGGAAAATAAATGACACAAACAACTTACCTTTGCAGGGTCTCTGCAGGGTTTGCATTTTAATACTATGATGGTTTTAAAAAATAATAAATCAAAGGTGAAACACACACACACACAAAATTCAATTTTCTCAGTCAGTGATCACAAGACAAAAGAGAAGAGCCAAGAAACCACACTGGAGTGAATCAGTTGGTAATTTGTTCGAAAGGACACAACATTGCACCCTCCATATCAAGCTGCCCCGTGAAGCCAGGCAGGGGAAGCTTTTAGATTTACATAATTTAAGAAAGAAATAGTACAAGGATACGACAGAAAGCAGCCTGCATGTCAGGGCGGAATGTCATCATTTGGCCAAACTAGCAGGAAACACCCCGACTCTCACCGAAACGAGATGAGCGATGGGGAACATGACACCCCGCTCCACGCTGACAAGCAGCTGGAAGAGAGGAAAGCAAAACCTTCTTGGCAAACATGAGGGAAGGGATCTGGACTGAAGGGTTCCTGATATTATCAACTCACAGCCTTGGCAGTTCTGAACTTTTGAGTCACATGTGGCAAATAAAATTTATTTAGCTGTTATTCTAGGCAAACAGTGAATTTTCATTAAATCTACTGTGTGCTTTTTTTAAGTGCTTGATTGCTAGCTTCCAAAACAGGATTAGCAAGGCACATTAAAAATGAAGTAAGTATCAAATGTGAATTGAATCCATATTCTAAAATATTAATAGCCAAATAACTGTACTATGAATACAGACAAAAACTTTGTATTTGATATGCGGTACCTATCCATGCAAACAGTGCATCTCATAGGGTAAGCTGCCTATCAGAGGCAAATAAATTTGGTTTTCTATGGACTCCTTTTGTTTCCAGCATATTTTCAAAAAAACATTCATGTATTTTTCAAAATTGTGTAAAACGTGTCGGATTCAAGTTCCATTTCAATTGGATGCTACATCCCATGTAATAGTTCTTTTAAACAAATTGCATCTTGCCTTAAAAGCACTCATTCTTAATGGGATCTTTAATTTAAAATTAAAAGCAAATGGTGAAGTGATGGGTGCTAAATCAAGAAAAACCATGCTAATTTCATTTAAAAATGAAAAGATTTCTCGAACTCAGAAAATAAGCATCTTTTGTGTTTTGGATGAAGGATAAAATTACGAGGGAAATGCAGCTACAGTTGTGAGGTTGTCAGTCATGATGGCTTTCATATGAGTGATCGTATTTAAAAATTTAGCTATCTTAAGGTTTAAGCAGATCTGTTTTAATTAATTATCACAGCTACAGAGGCATACAAAAACTTGTACCAAATAGGCAGAGGCATCCTCCACCCACACCCTCTGGTGCAGGGAATGAGAGATATCTGTCACTCCTTCCAAGCTCTGGAACGTAGACAGGAATGCTTGTGACCACAAAAATAAAAATATCTTTTATTCCTTTAGAGGAACGCACTGGGAGCACGAGCATGCACAGTACTACACCTCATGGTGACAACCTCTTTGATAGCTATTTCTAATTAAAAATGTTCAGCACATCCAGCTATGTTCTTTCCCTGCAGTCAGGACTTTGTTAAGCGTTGGATAGCGGGATGACCCTGCATGAGAAGCAAGTAATGTACAAGGTGCAGGCGAGAAAACAACGTGGGGACGGGAATAACAGCGCTTGTCTGGGGAGCAACTAAGCCATTAATTGCCAGGTTCAGGAGTTGGTTAGTTTAAGTAGTGCAGAAATTGTGCTCTGCTGCTTTTCTTCTATGCCTCACCACGACACCAAAGCGGCAGTAGTAGGCTCGTCAGTGTTTAAGGACATTTAACTCAACGGCATTATTTCTGATCACATATTCTCATGATCTTACAGCAGAGGAGGGAAACTATACGAAAGAGAGGACTGCGACAAGGCAGACAAAACAGTCCTCATTCCAAAAATTTTAAAATCTGAGTTTTCTGTAAGGTTGTGGTGGTTTTTTGGGAGGGCAGGAGGGGTGAGCAGGGTCTAACCTACCTCTTGCATGCCAACATGTAAAGGGATCGATGGATCATATTTGAGCGGAAAGCCATAGTGGGTTGTGTACCCTATAATACATCTATATGACCTGGCACTTTTTTTGGGGGGGTCTGTCTCTGTGGACCTCACTAATATTGGTATTTAAATCCAGACTGCTAAACATGCTGCCTTGAGGTGTCAGGAACTTTTGGGTCTCTGTAGCAGAAACTGGTGGAGCTGGACCTTCCAGTACCCTTTGTCCACAAATCTACATAACTAAGCCCAGTTGGATTTCTTGGTAAGTATCCTCTACTATCGCCTCATAAAAAATACTGTTCAGTCTTCACCAAGCACACTGGCATCTAGCAATTTGTGTACCCACCAATATACCTGAGACCACCAGCGGCATTTTGTTGGAGAGGGGAAGCACATCTGCCAAGAGAGCTTCAAGAAAAAGACTAAAATTTATCAGCTGTTGATTTAAATTAGGTAAAAGAATGAAAAAGTTGAGGATTTTTGGTTTTGTTTTTAAACTCTGACCCTTAATTTGATTCAAGGGGAGCCAAAAGACAGGAAATAAAGAGAGAGGGAGGGCCTGGTGATTGTTTTGTCCTCAATGCCTCTTTACCTGAGGTTTTGTCTGCAGTATCTGAGCTCTTGCCATGGAGTTCTGCTTCTAGCCATTTGTACAAGACTATACAACATAACAAACAGAGATAAAAAAAAAATAAATAAAAAGCAAGTATGAACCAAATGAAAAGATATACAAATGTACTGGGGAAGGGAAAAATGTGAAGCAGACATTAAACACTCCCCCTGGCAATCACTCTTCCCCCCCCTACTGCCAAAGGGTAAATCCATGTGATAAATAAAACCTTCCACGACTGTATTACTATAAAAGTGTTGAACGCATTGACAGACATTGTAGAAATACTTGTCAAAATTAGTAACAAGATTAAATTCTCAGTACTTCAAACAGCACGCTGCTGGACAGCTTCCCTATTATGAAAGACAGCTTTGTTCGTGTATTGAGTCGTTTGCAGAGCCTGTGAAACTCAGGAGGAAAAACCACCAGTTCTTTAACTGGTGTTGAACTAAACCAGAGGTTTTCTTTAGTATAGTACTGTTAGCCACGTTGTAACACCTTCAATGCTGTACCGCATGCCATTTTCAGGATTTTCTAAAATTACCCAGTAGTTCTGTTCATCGTTTGTCTGATAATAGGGTGTTTTTAGACAAAGAGTTGAATAAATAAGCTTGGATGAACAATTTTAATCTCTTTCAGTAACAGCTACCCCAACAGGCACTTGTAATGGAAGAGCTTCCTGCTAGCATGTCTAACCAACATTTCTTCCAACTGGTTTGCTCATCTGCAGAAAAAAAAAAATGTTTTCACAGATGCCATGGCATTCCTTTGTCAGAGAAGCCCCATTCATCTGCTATGAAAAGGCATTGCGCAATCCTCCTCAAGTTAAATCTATTTTTGTAAACCTGGAGTGTATATTAAAC
This sequence comes from Chionis minor, assembly GCA_013398295.1. Lineage (NCBI taxonomy): Eukaryota > Metazoa > Chordata > Aves > Charadriiformes > Chionidae > Chionis > Chionis minor. The sequence continues at coordinate 88,028 of VZSF01005422.1, forward strand.
CTGCAATACCACTGACCTCTCTGGTCATTCAGCTTCTAGATGTAAATTCAGAGTATTTCCACCACTACCTCCTACTTGAGCTGCTAATCCAGCCATCACTCCAGAGGACCCAGATAATTCTGCCAAGGCTGTATTTTCTAGGAAGGCAGCCCTCGGCAGAGGGCACAGGAGTTCTTTCAATAAAAATTTTTAGACGTGAAATTTTATTTTAGGATAATTTTCTTGTTTGTTTAGGAGGTACTTGAAGATAACCCACACTTAAATCTGCAGGATGATGATTTTCCACTTCAGGTGTCTTAAGCTATTTCATTCTACTTTTGAGCTGTTTGAACTAAGAAGTTGCATAAATAAAAATTTAAATTAAAGGAAACAAAACAAACAATTGCCAAAGCTGGAGACTCCCCTTGCTAATGGCCCATACCCACAGTGCCTTTACAAGCCCCTCTGCCAGGCTGCCCTCACAGCTCCCCCCAAAAGTCCTTTACAACATTATCATTCAAAGGTAACTTGGCCCCGGATGCAGCCACCACCGCTGCAGTAGGAAGAGTGAAAAGGAAAGATGTAACAACTCATGAAGGGATGCCCAGCCAGATGGGCCAGGATAGGTTCTGGTTTTGCTACCCTCTTCAGTACTTTTGACCGTTTATCATTATCAACCTTATAGCTAAACCGCCACAGAATTTACTTAAAACTCCTGCGCAAGAAGTAAAAATGACAGAAGAACATTGACAACAGCAATATAAATACAGAGCTATGAATGCTCTACACAGCTTAATTCTTTATACAAACATAATGTAATGGAATACAATTATTGCCACAAAATAATTACACTTAGAAAAGGCTCAATACTTCAAACGTCCATTTAAAAAAGGAGATTTATTCACCTAACAGTTACTGTGCAAGCCTAAATAAAGAGAAAAAGGCTAAAAAAATAACGAGCAGTTTGCCATCATTCCTTCCTTCTGACCTTGATTAAAATACTTACTCTCTGCCTACGGAGTAACATTATACAGCACCAACACTGTCAGCTTCTTAAAATAGACCCAGCCCCAGCTGCCAACGCATCACAGACATCCCACCACACTAGCAAACAAGTATGAACTGCACCATGCCTTTCTCACAAAATTGCATCATAATCTTGTCAAATCCAAAAAGTCATGGCTTAAATTATGTCAGTTTGAGGGATTTTTTTGGGATGAGGGGAGCTTAATAAACAGGTACTGGAGGCAAGATGCTCCTACACGATTACCTTGGGGTCCGTCCCCAAAGGCTGGAACGGATTAGGAGGAAACAGAGGAGCGGGTATAAAACTGGACCTATACTTAATATAGGGAATTATTTACACCTCGGGCCTTTATTTGCTCTAGAAATCAAGGTGTGTGAAAGGCACTCAGGCTGTTGGTACTGCTACGCTGCCTTCCCAAGCATGGGCTCCCAATCCAGGGCTGGGTGGTATGCAGAGAACGTGCCCCAGAGATCCTTGGTCTATCCTGTTTATACACAGGAAGCGGTCTATTTTCTTTTTTATTGCATTTTTACATTCAAATCTGCTCTTTGTTTTGAATACTTGATATGACATGAATGAGTACTAATAGAACAATTTGAGCAATAATTCATTTTAAAAACTTCATTTAAATTTAAGTTTCATCCATCATTACTCTCAAATTGCCTGCTAACCTTTTGGTTAGTTACATAGCAAGTGAGTAATATGGGTATCCAGAAGAAACCGCAGGGTCTGAGATCCATCTCTCAGTTCCCAGAAGAACATTAGCAACGTCAGAGCGAAAAATACTGAAGACTTCAGCACAGCTCCTTAAACACAGCAGGATGCCAAAGCCTGACTGGTGAGGGGATCCCCGGCTTTGAAGCAAGAGGCACCTCCCGCAGGCTTGGGTTGAACCACCGAGGAAGGAGAGGCATTTTAGATGGCATCACGTCCTCTGTGAAGTTTGGACAGCTTCCTACTCACTGCAACGCCTGCTTCCCACTCCTTGTTTGACATGTTCACCTCCCTCCATGGACTGAATGCAGAATGAGGTCTCCAGTCGCACCTTTTGCACAAGACTCCTTTCACACTTGCGCTTTCTACTAATTTACAAGGCGGGGATCAAGTTCAAATGCACCCTATTTCTGTGTTAAAATATGATGCCACATTCTTAGACTGGTTCTGGAAACACGCGCTCACAATCACCGTTTTCAACTAAAATAAATCTTAAGGCAGGTTTTGTCCTCTACTCCACTGGGACAGAGGTGGTACACAAGAGTCTTGTCTCAAGATCTGCTTTATTAAAGTCGGTATTTCTGGAGATGAGAAAAGGAAAAAAAAGCCCAAACCCACAAACAACTAGAACTTGTCGTCCTAAAAATCCCTGTACTATTACTGTTTAGGTTTCTGTGCAAGAATGCAGGAAAGGAATGGGAATTTTTCAGTAAATATTACTATGGGGCTTTGTTAGTATAAGAACAAGCAGTTTTATTTTTATTCTTTATTTTTATAATGACAATGCATTCAGTTATTTTTTAAACCGGGCTGTATATAAGATAGATTTTTTTTTTCTTAAACCACTCTGCAATGCACATAATATCATGCACCAATATTAGTGCCCCTTGGCTCATCAGGATGGCAAGTATCAGGTGTTTTGTTACTTGAAGTTAGAAGCAGTTTCACCAAAGCTGCGTTTACACAACAGCAGAGCGTGAATAAATTCACCAATAACACCTTCTGCCACTCTAATTAAGCTCGGCTTGCAAAGCAGTACAAGAAAAGAAAGAAGCTTAATTTGGCCTGGACCATTTTCAGCGCTAATCAACTCTGACATAAACAGAGCACAAAGATGCCCGTCCCACAGCTTGGATAGTCTGCTACGCCCCACTTGGGGTTTTGCTTTTTGGCAACTTTCTTTTTACCCCTCTTGCCCAAGCTTGGGGCCTCAGTTCCCTGGACTTTAGCACTGTCACAGTGAGCAATAGGCTTTTCTGGTTTAAAGGAAGCCCTTGCCTTCTGATGTCTCCAAGAGCTGTGCCTTGATGTGCTGAGCTACAAAGAGGATCCAAAGGACTCGTGGTTGTTCTTTTATCAGCTACACAGAACCTCTGCTGGTGAAACCCAGTCTTCTATATCCATCCATAGTCTCCCGAAGGAAGCTATTTCCCAGTTTCTGAATATTTTTTTTTCTTTTTTTAAGCAGCGTAATCCACAGTCCGACAGTGGCACCGAAGCTGGCTTCTTAAAACAGCCTGAGCAGGGACAGCCTCTTCACGCTCCTTGAAGAGCTGGCCCATGTCTGCAAGCTTCAGACAACTGGTTTTATCCAAGAGGCAGATTTAGAGAGGGTGGACCCAGAATTAGCTCCTCACTATTCTGAGTTACTTTTTTTGCGTGTCCTTTACAAGCAAATGGTTACACAGCAAGGCACTGCTCGCCTGACCAAGGCTGCAGCAGCTAAGCTTTATGAAAAATTAGTTTTAAGTGGTTTTGATGGGAAGGGAGTCCAGCAAAAAGAACTTTGCTTCTTGTAGTTAGGAAAGCTCTTTCATCAGCATGAACTAGAAACGCTCCCTTGTGTAGCATGAATGGATTTTGTTTAGAGGATTTTGAGAAACTGCTGTTTAAGCTGTTGCCAACAAATAATTGTCCATATGACAGTCTCCAAGAGCCAGTCTTCCGCCAGTTTTCAACAACTGAATCCTTTCAGAAAAAGAAAAGACAGAAACTTTCCACACGCTGAAAAGTCACGAGTACCCACAGGCAAGGCTTGAAGTTACCAGAGTTCCTGGATGGGGAAGGGTGGTAAGCAGGAGCGAAGATGCAGGCAGACGAGGATCCACTGCCCACACAGCCATATCAGTCCCTAGAGCTGACACTTAAGAGCTACCAAGAAACAATGTAAATTTTGGGAATGCTCCCAGTTGCTTGAACCCAGCTGTACTGCAATAATTGGAGATCAGCCTACTGCTGCAAATGCTTCCACGGTGGGCAAAACTGCCACCAAAGGAACAAGACATTTATACAACATGCTGGATGACGCAGTTCTTATTAGCTCTCAAAAAAATGTTAGAACATTGATAAGAGGCAAAAATATCATCATATTGAAAGAAAGATCAGTTCTTGCAACTGTTCAGTTAAAATATCTCTTCTGCTACGAACATTTTTGCAAGAACTTACATGCCTTGGTCAACACCACCTGCATTTAGAAACTGTTTGAAGAACAGGCTGCTGCCAGTAAGTTTACACAAGGGATCATTAAGAAGCTATCAGTGCACAGTAATTGCACATTTAAGCCACACGAAAAATACTCTTTATGCCTAAGTAAACCTTAAGTAAACCATGACTAGGTTAGCTACTTTAGTTTCTTTCATTGCAGCAGGGCTCTATATATTTCAAACAAAGCAGAACCAACCAGATTTATGCCTTACCACTGCTGACCATTTTGCGGCCAATTTCCAAGCCTACTGAAAATACAGGAAGGCGAAACCAGGACTCAATCACCACGCCACAGTAAAGCGTCAGGATTCAAATCTGAAGCCATGGACCAATACTCATTTCTGGACCCAAACTGAACTCCAGATGGAAAACTCAAAGCACAGCAGTGTTTCTACCAAGCGTATAGATTCAGTTCAAAGGGGAACCCGGGAATTAAATCTTTTGGCTTCCCGTAACGGCTTGGGGAGCATCAAGTGCCAAAGCATCTCTGTAAAGGTGGATCTCCACTGAGAAGGCCAGAAAAACAACTGTCTCTGGGTTCACCTTGCAAATGCCCCTCCACCTCAGACCCTTTCTTCCCTTGTCCCACTCATCCCCACAGATGTCTGGAAATTGAGGTAATTCTGCAGGTACGGTCCTAACCTTCACATATACCAAAAATAACACTTCAAGGTTTCTACCAGATTTCTTCTCCAGTTTATTTTGGCATTGCCTCTCCCGACAGCCCAGCTTTAAACCCCAGGATACATCTTCTACTATCACCAACAAGAGCTGTTAAAGAACGCGGGTAAAGTCCCACAAGCAGGCAAAAGGGGTGAGTGCAGAGGGCTCTGTATCTTCAAACTCTCTCCTTTGCCAAAGCTCAACAATGAAAACAAGTGTCTTGCCCTCTCTCCCCTCAAATTTCCACTGCCACTCCAGTAAAAATCCCTTTGTAGAGCAGGAGATAGCCATGTAAAATCAGTACACGTTTCTGGGATGTTTTTCGACGCTAAAGGTAAAAAGACCATGGGGACCCACAAAAGGGAAGAGGACACATTTCCTGGCCTGATAAAAGGTTGAAAAGAGCTAGTGGGACTCTGAAAGAGGAGCCAGAGAGATGCATGAAAAGGAGAATAAGAAATTGGAGTCCACTTTCACCCCAACTGCATATTTTGCCTGCTATTTTAGTGCCCTGATAGTAGAGGTGTGTCCTGGTTTGAGGTAAAACAGGACCAATTTTCTTCAGTAACTCTGCTTTCTAACTAGGCCTCTTCTAACTGCTGAAATTAACAGCATATTGTGCAGAAAACTGCTCTTTCTCAGAGTGATAAGACCCAGGTTTATAGCTGATGCCAAGGCACGGTATGCAGAGAGGCCCTTGCTTAGACTTATTGCGATAACGACCAAGGCCAGACACCTTGTTATTTGCCCTGTTGGAGGGCTGGAAGCAGAGAGGCGTAGAGGGGTCCCGTCTGTGGGGAGGAGCAGACAGCACAGGTGACCCAAAACTGACCAAACAGTGTATTCCATCCCATCTGCATCATGCTCAGTATAAAAGCTGAGGGATCCGTTGTTCCGTTGTTCTGTGGATCCATTGTTTCAGTTGTTCCGGTTTTATCCGTTTCCCGTTTTACGGCTTCACCTTCCGACTTGCTTGGGCTTTTGCTCTTGCTGGGACTCTTGCTTTCCTTCTTCAATGGCCGGCGTCCGAGGAGGACTCCATCGGTTCGTCTGCCTTTGATCCTGACCCATGTGTTCCTGGATCCAGTTCCCTTCCGTCGCTGAGTCCAGTCTGGGACTTCCCAGTGCCTGCTGGTGACGTGATTGTCATCCTCGGAGCTTGGTACGGTTTTGTATATATTTCATTATTTTCTTTTGTTATTTTATTCTTTATATTTCATTAAAGTTGTTTAGTTCTTACTAAACTAGTCTCTCTTCTTCTCTCTCTCCTGCTCGGCAGGAGAGAGGGAACATCTGTCGCTCGGCTTGCTTGGGCCGATCCGGCCCAAACCCACGACAAGGTGGAAGCAGCAGAGACCAGAGATGTAAATAACCCTAAAATTACCTTGCATTTAAGGAAGTGTTTCCTCTTTGCCACTAATCCGCTTATCTTCTAGTGCCTGGATCCCAGGTTGACTGGCATACTAAAAATACGTAGGTAGAAGGCATGTAATTGTGGCTCTTGTTTTTAAATAAGCATGAGTTGTCACTGACTATGGACAGGTAAATTCCAAAACAAACCATTTAGAGCCATCCCAAACAGCCACGAGAGCCCTCCTGGCCATTGCACACATCTCATGAAAAACCGACAGGAGTTATGTTATATTTTACTTTCCTTTCACATGAAGGGGAAGTTTGTGGATTTTTTTTGTGAATTTTTGTGGACTTTTGTGGTTAAATAGAATGCTTCACATGATGGAGCAAGCCATACCATGCTGCTTGGGAGACCTCAGTAACTGAGCATACATTAGAAACAGAATATTTCATACTGAGCAGATCGAGGCTGGATTAGGCATGGACCGCACCACAGCTGAACATGCTTTACTACCTACAGTCTCTCCAAGTGTACTAACATCTGGGAGGTCTCATAAATACAGGGAAGTGCATGCAAAAGGAAATAGAATTAACAAAATGCATGGGTATAGCCACACGACTCTGAAAACAATGATGTCTTGGTGTGACAATGTGGGACAGCTAAACCTGAGCATCCAATTACAGAAAACAAGAGCATAGTATCTTCCATGGAGGAAGCAGTTGTTATTCTTTTGAATCAAGACAGGAGGGAGTTGTTTACAGTAACAATGGCTTTCAATAGTCCCTGCTTATGTTCCCTATAATACATAAGCCTACCAACTAAAGAGCATTATTCTATGTAAGAGATAGCACACGTATAATATATTCACAATCACACACATGTGCAAGCTCCCTCTCTCCCAAAGAGCGTGGACTGGCAGGAACACTCTGTTACAGGTTCAAAAGCTGCCCCCTGCACCTGCGGCTCTTCCCAGCTCCACAAACTGGCCCAAGCAACAATAGAGACGGTCCTCAAACCTGGACGCCAGCTGGCTCCTAATTCCTTGCAGCACTGTGGCAGCATCAGGACTTCCTGCATTGCTCCCACGGGATTACAATTCCCATCTCAAATCAGACAGGATACACACATACCAGATTAAAGAGACACAGGCATTTGCATATCTCTTCAGGGTTTGACAGGTTTCTGGTGATTCATTCTGCAACACGCAAATCCACTGAGAGCATCCCTGATAGGTACCTCCTCAATGCAAAGGTTAACAGGTCTGTGCGCAGTGGATTAAATATCTACATTAAGGAAGCGAATGGTTTTGTATACTTACATAGGAAGCACACACAAGCAGAAAGACCCGAACAATAAATATGTGTGACAACAAATGATGCAGATCTCAGCAGTTACATAGCTGTGAGTTTACTTAGCAATAAGCTAAGCAGAAGGTAGCTGAGCACAAGTATTACTGGACATTTGCTTAAATAAAGCCTGCAGTTTTATTATAGGGCTGAAAAAAATACCTCCTCATAAAGGACTGTAAGATGATTCACTAATATTAGATTACCACAGACTATAATGAATATTTCAAGGGCTCCACATGTATACAGAGAATCAGTCCAACGGGGCTGGTCTTTGAGTCATCACAAGAACAGGCGGTGCATGTGGGGAAAGAGAATTCCCCTTTGAAATCAAAAAGAGTATGTATGTACACCACATTAAAGGGATCTGAGCACTCACATACATCCTACAGCTGCATATTTAAGGGTCATGAAAGAATTACAAAACATTCAAACTTCTAGCGAAGCTTATTTATAAGCCAAAACAACAAAGCTTCAAAAAATACACTCCTCCTGCTTCTGAAAAAGGCTGATTGTTAAAGCAGTAGTCCACCCCGGGCTTTGAATTCAGCAAGGTTTGTTTTCTGTTTATACCAATATGACAGCCTGAACATGACAATACAGAAATATGAAACTTCAACCTGAATCTGTATTTTGTGGCATCAGAGTATCAATTTATAAACAGCCTGAGGAAACAGGTATTTTAAATCAGCTATAAAACTAGTGCGGTACCAGTTTTAGTGGGGCTTCTGGTTAACCCTTTCCCAGATGAATCCTTTCCCAAAGAAACACCCTTTTGCCACCTGTCCCAGAGAGCTGAACTCCTTGGTGTGTTTAACCTAGGTATCTCCCTCACCTTTCCTCCTCCCTTTCTTATACCAGTGCTTTCTAACACAGCTGGCTCAGGCTGCAGGTCAGCGCTGAGCCCCATTTCATTCGGGTCAGGAATACTTTCCACTTTGCGGCGAGGGATGCGCTTGTAACAATCCTGCAATGGCATGATCCCGCATCACATTCCCACCTCTCCACCGCTCCTTCCATGTCTAAAGAGATGATGGATTTTGATGCAGCCTACAGGTGTAGATGCAGCCTACAGGTGTAGACCTTGAGCAGCTGACTTAAGGGCAGCAAATCCTGAGCCCCACATAGGTACAGCTGCTTCTCTGGTTTAGATCAAATTGCGGTCGCCCTTCCCAAATGATAACACGCAGACTCACATGATTCTGCAACAGTCGTCCAGGTGGACTCTCCGACAGAGGTTTGCACTTTCTTAAGCAAACAACAACATTGCTTCATCTCCCTGAACTGTCAGGGCATGCTGAAGAAGTCGTGCAATCAACATTGTCTAAACTTATGTTTCCTAAGTCTTTTTAGTTTTTGCTTTGAAAATGCATTTAATCACAACCTTGTGTCAACCTGTAGAAGCAAAAGCACTTACTTCAAATACGTGTTCTGTCCTGACAGAAGATCAGCTTTTCCCTTTCCCTCACCTTACTTAGTAGTTTGGAAATTGTGCTCTTTTGAGAAAGACCACATCGTAGTTCAGTAAGCAAGCTACAATAGGAGTGTATTCCAATCACAGTATGACACAAAGCTTTGCCAATACCCAACAGAAAACTTCTGTAGTGGCTTCTAAGAACGATCTATGCCTGCAATTAGCAGAAAAAGGGGTGGGAGAAATTACCCAAGTTCTTCTGCAGCTTTAACTTCAGTGACTACGATCAAGAAAAGCTGCAATGAATTATTTCTTAACATCAAGCTTGTGTCATCTCGGCCCCACACAATTCCCAGGTTGTAACTTGGTCGTTGCTACTCATTTCCCGCGTAGCCTTTGGTGAGCCACAGGCTGGCAGCCCGCGGGGCAGGTGCTCCACAAAGCTGCAGACGCCCGGCAGCAGCGATGCTTCAGACACCACCAGCTCCTCCTCTCCTTATTCCCAGCCCTGCATCCAAGCTTTTGGTTCACCAGCTCTGGCATTTCCAGTGGGAAATTGCACTGGGTGAGCTAAGCCAGCTAAAGGAAACCCGGGGGAGGGACGGAGGGATGAAGAAGAGAGGGTAAAGTGCTGCTTTCCACCCCCCAGCTGGATTCGTCTTCATCACATCTGTACAAAAACTGTAGAAGACTGGGAAACAGCAGGTGAAGTAAAGCAGGAGGAATGAGGACTGCACACGCTGGCACTACTACCCAGATCAAGGGAATACATTCGAAGTCCAGCAAAACTCACAGTGCCTCAAAAACTGAGAAAAACGAGCTGCACATCTACAAAATGAAATTATAAGCACCGGCCCATCTAGCTCACAAAGAGTTCAGGAAAGCTGGGCAATACAATAGTTGTGCACTGCAAAAGAAGAGTAATTGTGCATGTGTGTCTGTTTATTTTATTTTTAATAAAATTTTAAGCAGAAGAAAAAGTTTTTGACCACAGCTTTTTGCCCCCCAGCATTATTCAGAAAGCAAAACTCTCAAATTCATGATCTGACTTGGAAGTTGCTGCGCCTCTGGACATTCCAAGTCCAAGCTGTCCCTTTCTTTATACCCCTGGTCTATGCAAGCTGTACACACACAAACCTTGAAACCCACACAGGTTCCTTAAGATGGAGAAAGGAGCTGCAGGAGGTCGAGTTTTCCTGAAGAGCCCTTCTCCTTGAAGATGAGTAATTAATTCCCTCACAACCAGAGCAGCTCTGCGCTTCTCACAGGATGCCCTGAGGCAGAAGTGGCTGCAATGCACCCCAGGCTGCTTCAGCTCCTCCAGAACCCACTTGGGAGTTGCTGCAGGGTAACCTGCATCATGAAAAAGGGGGTTTCCTGCTGGGACATCATGCAGACATGCTCAACAGGATTTCACCCTTGCTTCATCTAGCGCTTCCTTTACAGCCTCAACTCTATCTAGAACACCAAGGTGCCTCTCCGGTCTGTAAGGTAGACCTTGTCCTGTCTTAAAAATGCTAGCATTCCTCTAGAGGAAATGTTGTTTCCTCTCCTGTCTTCTCACAATTTCAAAGAGGTCACCAAATGCAAAAATCCCTTCTTAGTAGACAATGATGACATTTGGAGTTTTGTACAAGGGGGAAAAAAAAGAGAGAACCCCAAATCAAATCCCACAAAACTAAGAAGAGATTGGTTTAACATTACACGTGCAAGCTAAATAAGAGCATTAGAAATCGAGAGGCTGAGGTCTGGAGAGGAGGGGAGCCCTGGACATAATGATCAAGAAGGAGAGCACGGGTAAGTAGGTAGAACCACAGACCACAGCACTAGCCATCACAGGGAGCATCAAATCCCTGCCATGTTTGTCAGGGACACGGGATCTGTTCAAACAGATTTGCAGAGCTAGTCTCACTGCTTTCTCCCGAAACCCAGTTTGTCATCACCACGCGAGGAGTGAAATCGTTCCAGCATCCCTTTAGCTGCCATCTGCGCTCCCACAAGGAGGGGGCTCAAACCTGTCAAATGCCTTGAATTAAAAAGAAATACCTCTTGCATTGGAAAAGGCAAGGGGTGGCAATTTCAGGGCAATAGCCTGAAGCCACTGGCTATCAGCAGAGCATGCTGCATATAATTAAGCATGAAAAATAGACCCCGAGAAGCCAAGTGTGACACTGCATTTGGCAACGCTGCTTTTGAAGACCCAGAGGCTCTGAAAAAGCGATAATTTGTTTAGGAAAAAAATACCAGTCTTTTAGCGTAGAAGATAAAAGTGGGCTTGGGTTACAGGAAATCTAGTTTCTAGTTTCTGTTACTGCCCCTCCCCCTTTTAAATGGCTATTTTTGATCACTTTTTTCAGGGAAAGAATGAGACGTATCATTAGCATGAACACGGCAGGTAAGATGTTGCTAAAAGGATGACTAGGAAAAAGGAAAAGGAGAAACCTGAGAGGAAACGTGCCCTGCAGTGCAGGAGGTGGGAGCAATGAGGGACCAGGTCCTCCCCAGCCCTTCCGTCTGCCGTGGTGGCAGAGCTCCCACACCAGCCAGGTTTCTCTCACACCGGAACGGAAAAAAACCCAAACACCACCACAAAAAACAAAAGAAAGAAACAAACAAAAACCCCAAAAAACAAACCAAAACAAAAAACCCACCCCAGAGATAAGGGAATTGGAAAGGTTCATATATATTTTCCACACACACACGGGGACCAATCATTTCAGTGACTATTCAAGGATGTGCACTGAAGGCTCCTTTGAAAGCCCATCCATTTTTGTTAGCACCTCGCTGGAAATCGAGTTTTCAATTTCAGGCCTTTTTGTCTGATTGAGCTTTTTTTTTAACCTTTTACTCCCGCTTAAGAGCATCCCCCAAACAACTTCACCTCTCTTTAAGAGAGTGGTGTTTCAGAAAGCACTGCTGGTAGCCGATACTCTTCTGCCTAATTAATAATCTCACATCCACCAAATGATCCACTCCATCACACGCTGCCTGAGGAGACCTTGGTGGAGCTCTGTTCAAGCTTTACTTGCGAGCTGTATCTTGTCACACCCTCACGCCCAAAGCAGCTGGAACCTCAGCAAGATCCCCACCAGAGCTATCTCACATATGAGTAAGCACAAGGCAAGGCTGGGGACTTTGGTCCCTTCTTCATCAAGATCTGATGGATTTTTCTAGCAATGAGAGCGCTCAGAAAGCCACTCTGTTCCTGGGTCTCTGTTCACTCATCTCAGACAGGTTTGTTGCTAATGATTTTTCCTTAAGAAGGAGGATTTCTTACGTTGCGTAGCTTATAATGAATTGGGTCATCTTAGACCAGAAGGTCTGCTTGCTCCCCCTAAATGAGCTTCCTAACCAATGACAACATGCTTAACATGTGGCAAGGACACAGTTCAAAAGTTCACTTGGGCTCAGCTTTGCCCTATAAAATAGTTTGGATGAGTGACTTCAGGCATAGGTAGGTTTACCTAGAGGTTTAGGAGGCCTAAAAGGAATTTAGAGCATGGCTGTGTCCACTGCAGGTAATACAGAAGCACACCATGTGATTATACAATGAACTGTTAGAGCTACAGTCTGAGAAGGGATGACTAATGCTGAACAGATACGCAAGCAGACGGACCCCTAACAGAGTCAGAGAGGAAGCTGGAGAATTTTAGGTGTAGGATCATCCAAAACATGCACCTGTGAAAGCAGGGGGATCAGAATAGCCAGGTTGGAAAGGATCTCTGGAGGCCCAAGCCCCCCATTCAAAGCAGGGTTGACTTCAATGCTAAATCATGCTGCTCAGGATCAAGACAGAAGTAATTTTTGAGACTTAAAAACTGCAAAGACAATTCAATAGCTGTAGCGAGGGGAGAGCAAAGTCAACATTTCAGCATCTTTGGAGCAAAAAAGCATAAGTTGGGATCCCTCTGATTTAATGCTTTCAGTGCAAACCAGGAGGCACTCCTGAAGGCAGGAAAACAGAGACTCTGAGGGACTAGAGCTATGAATCATCCCTTGCCAAGCCTCAGGTCTTCTCTCAGAAATATTTCCACCTCCCAGCCTTCATGTTGTTCAGTACTAACACATCTATGATGGCATAATGTAAGACTAGCAGGAGCATCACTAACATTATCTTTCGGCTGGAGACCACACACTGAACTTACTCATTCCCCCCTGCCTTGCCTTTCCAAGAGAAGAAAACCCAGCATGCTCAAAGGCACCACCTGTGTCTCCTGGATATTACAGCTCTATGGACACTGCACCTTCTCCTGCCCTTCCTATTTAGGAGCACATCCAGCAAATCATGCCGATTTGTCACTGTGGAGCTACTTTTTTTAGCAGTTGGCTAGGGACTTCCACAACAAGGAGGCCAAAGCAAAATACTCGGTACAGTTTCAGTGCCTTTCCTTGCCCAGCTGCATGCCGGGCAGGACTTAGGCTAATCCCTCCTCAACAGCCTTGTTGCTCTTGCCTTGCTACGGGGCAGCCTGCCGCAGCCCTCCTGACATCACTTTAATGCTGATTAGTCCCGACACAATTCTGGTGCAGGCTTCCTGCCAGCCGAGGGAATGAACAAAATTGGTTTGCGCACAGGCCAGACGACAGCTGCAGTCACTCCAGCTCAAATCTGTTGAATAAGGACCCTTTTCTTGTTTACCAAGATGAGGCTAAATTAGCCCAGCGTGAGACAGAAGGACAGAGCAAATCCTAAAAGCCAGGGACGCCAACCTGGCTCTGAAGGTGCGAGATGTAACTTGGTCAGGCCCCATCCCTTGGGCTCAAATAATCCACAGGCGAAATGTAAGCTTTGTGTGAAGTGAACCCCCTCTAGCCCAGGTAAGAGCCAGCGTTTTAAAAAGAAAGGATTTGGGTAAGGAAGAAGATGACAAGCAGAATGCCCTCAGGTTTGTTTTTTCAGATCCAGAGAAACAGTCAGCGCATACTTTACTTGGAGCATATTTTTCTTCATCTCTTTTTCCTCCAGGTCTAGGGAGAGAGAAGCCTCCAGCCTCCATAAGCTCCCCGTCCCCCCAGTGCCTTTGAGGCAGTGCCAGACCCTGTTCTCACTACTATTTTTTCATCCTGGACTGATTTTCTCCTATGCTGAAAGACTAGAATCAATCTGCATTTATCCAGCTAACTTAAGATGCTTGTAGTACAGTATTGGGCAGCTCTGTAAAACTTGTCAAGCACACAGGCATCTCCAGACTGCTGCCAAAGGAAAACTCAATATGCTTTCTAAAGGCATTCTGGTATATATCTAAGGACAGACGGTCTTTAGGTGCAAAACCATTAAGACTGACAATATATTGTTTAGCCCACGGAACACAATTAAAATTAAGGTGCGTCAAGACTGAGAGAAGTGGTATAAGTAGAGATGCATTTAGATGATTGCTGTTCTTGGTTTAGAGATGGGGAAACGGGGAAAGAAGGAAGAGTCGGGAAAGATTCAATGTGAATATAAACAACTCAGTCATTTTTTGACAAGGTGCTTATCTCTTCCTCGTTCACCCATTCTCTGGTTTGGCTTAAACTGCATTATGCGTAGCCACGGAAGCTGCCGGAATAGCAAGAGGTTAAGGGTAGGCCTTTTGTTTGGTGGTGTAGTCTGAATGGAGATTTCTGCCATCAATTAAGCATACACCTCCTTGCTCCCCTCCTCGGGGAGCACCTTGGACTACTGCGGTGTGGCTCTCCTCAGGTAACAGAGACTCGCCAATCTCAGACACGCTCTAAAGAGCATCTACAAAGCTACGAATGTTTCTAAAATAAGATGCCCTTATCAGCATGCTGCCAGTAAGTACCTGTATGCCAGGTATTAGCTATGATGTCTGTTTTTAAAATGCAGAGGTTATCTTGTTTGGAAGGTTTCCTCCTGAGGCATGATCTATTGATTTGATCTGAAGCATCACCTCTGTTTGCAGAACGATGCACAGATCTCTTGACATGAATTGCAGAATCCATCATCTTCCTAGAGGCAGCATACACACAGAGGCAACACCTGCACGTGAACTGCTTTCACAAACTTATCACCAGCAAGGCTGGTATTACTCAGGCTCTTACAAAATAGATTTAATGGAAAAGTAACACTGCTGAACTCGCTGGTCTTTGAAAAACTTTAAACCCATATCCAAAAGTGGATATACCACCACAGGATTTTCCTTCTATATATATGGAATGTCTGGCTTTCGGCACTCGCAGGGTTGGCTGCTCACTGATTGCGGGTTTATGGATTTGTTAAGTAACTCCTTCTTTGGCCTGAAATTTCTTTGGGCATCCGCAGCTCTGCAGGATGCTCCTTCCCATCATTTTTCCTCCCTCAGGCACCAGAGACACAGCTCCTGCCCACATCAGCTGCAGCTCAGGTACCACTTTGCCTGGTTCCCAGTCCCTGCATGGCCTGACCCAGCAAGCAAGCTTCAAGTGTTTTAGAAGCACAACATCCTCACAAAATGCAGCTATAGCTTCTTTCTAAGGGAATAGCAAGGGTCTGCTTTAACATGGCATAAGAGGTAGAACACTTGCCTTCACGTATGAAAGATCTGTTCAGTCTGGGTTTTTTTCTCTTGCTGGAGTGGGGCAAGACTGGGTCTAAATTTCCCTCTTCCACCCCCCAGAAAAGGCGATATCAATCAAAAATGGCTTACTCCCCAAAAAGGAAGTGCACCATTAGTATGCTGGAAGGAGACGTGCAAGAAAGATCTCAAACATAACCCAGTGGCCTGGATTTTCAGCCAATGCAGGAACACTCCTGAGGTCTGGTCTGCTGCCAGTCCAGCTTTACGTGCACGGAGATCCTCCAAACCAGCTTTTAAATAACAGTGTGAGAGCAGGGACTGGCGCCCAGACAGCTGTGGAGAAGGCTCCGGGTAGTATCTCCCAAGTGATGTGTCTAGTCTATAAAGGAGACCCCGGCAACTAAAGGCAACCAAAGAAAGATACTCCTTATTTTTTGATTACTTAATATGTCACCTACAACACTCCAACAGAGCAATATGCCACCTTAATTATAAAGTGCATTAAAAGAAATCTTTTTTCCTGTTAACAGGATTTGGGTCCCATATGTTCTTGAACAGCAGAAAGAACAAGGGAAGAAAAAATTAATCTCCAGTTTGTTCTGTTCAAGACCATCAGAAGGAGGGCTGAGGTAGGAGAAAGGAAATTGTGTCTTTGAAAGAGTGAAAGAAAATACATCAGTAAACCTTTCTTAGTCTGTTAGAGGCTGTGGAACTTCTGTTTCACATAAACTAATCAAACATAACCAGCCAGACATGAAGCTTCATCAATCTGTTTTCTTGCATCCTACTAATTTAAAAAAAAACATGTCCCTCCTCTCCACTCAGGTATGGCACCCAAGCTCTAGGACAAATGTAGCACCTTGACTAAAAAGGTAGAGCCTTTCTCTACTTTATTAAGATCAAATAAAGCACACACTTGAAGGACTTTGGCAGTTATCTTTGGCAATAAACAGTATCTTCCAATCATCTGGGTACCTGCAGAGGAAGAAGTCATGCCACCCTTTGCAGGGCACAGTAGAGCTCTCAGTATCACTACAAGGTTCCCAGAGCCACCAGCTGCTACTTCATCATCCCTGCAAGCAGCTCCCATCAAAACAAGGAATTTCACTAAACTCTTTCCTGGCTCGTTTTAGACTTAAATCTTGCCCAGTAGGAAAACAGAAGGAATTGATGTTTCTCAGTAGTTCTCAGCATCTAAATGTAGACCAAAGGAACTTTGCATTTAAAGCCATTTGGGGAACTCGGTGCAGAAAGACCTTGCCGTACAGAAAGCAGCCTCAGTTCACAACATGAACACCTTTCCCTCATCAGTCGTTCAAAAGACAGCTTTTACACACAGGGAAAAGAAAAAGCCAGTCTTACTGATGATGCTGAGAAGGAAAAAAAAGAAATTTTGTTAAAAGACAAAAATGGACACAGAAGGGGAGGGGGAAGTACAAACTGAACTTTTATATGTCTATATATTGTCAAGACAGAAGTGTTGCTAATTTTAAATTCTGAATTTATTCATGCAGTTAACAGCTTTTCTGAAGTTCCCCATTTTATCTCCAAGACTGTGTTTACATAAAAATAACCGTATCAAAGACTGAAGGAGATTTTCAGCATCTCAAGATGAACACTAATAAACCACTAGTTTCTGGAACAATAATTTCACTTCCCTGAAAGCAGCAGACTGGGGAGAAAGGCCAGTCTCTTAGCAGTCAGCAACCCTCCCTAAATGGTTCAGTAAATTTACCATGGCAGAGTTATTTACTGCACCAGTGCTGGAAATTCACCTCTGCTAAAACATTATTACAGATGAAGCTTAGCAGAAATCTCAAGTCCAGCACAGGGCAAGCAGCGCGTTCATCATTCCATCATCCCTCAGGTGGTCAAATGAGTTCCTGTTAATCACTTTGCCATGCTATTCCCCATGACTAAGTTGCACACGTGACCTTCAAACTGACCGATCACCCCGAGTGACTTGACTACTGTCATTGCCGGTCTCAGATGAAACTTCATAGCCTGCAAGGTGCATCGATCATGAATACACCCCATATAAATTTATAAGGTTCATATGGAAAACTCTAGTTATTTGCCATCGGTCCTCTGGTGCGTAAGGCTTAGCCAGGTACCAGACCAGCACGCAGCTGGCTGGCTGCTGGGGAGATCAGGGGTGTTAGAGGGGCAGGAGGATCTCCAAACCAGGGAGGGACAGCCAGCTGTTTGGCTGGCAGAAGGTAGTCCAAGAAACGACAACTCTAGTTTTCATTTCATCTTTATTCATCTTTTTTTCTCTCTCCATTTTGCAACTGCGCTGCCTGCATTTCAATCTTGTGATCTATTAAAAAGCAAATAAATAAAAAATTATGTTTACCTCAAGCTGCTTCACAATAGAGATTTTGGGGTAAATGATGGACACAAGACATTCCCTGTTTTCAGGGTGGCTACCCCAGAAATGAGGGCACCAGAGTACTGTCACTGTGCCAGACCCTCTGTCCTCTGGATATCCTGGAGAGAACAGCGTGGTGTTGATGAGGTGGCTGCTCCCGGGCAGTGTGTGGCAGGACACAGCCAGGATGGCCTCTGGCAGCAGCAGGACACGGGGTGAGAGCACCCCAAGCCCCAGGGAACCCCAACCCAGGTGCCAGGTCAGAACCGAGGTGCTGACTCAAAGGGCAGAGTCCACCACCAAAAGCAAGTAATTCATCACACAGCATGATGGAAAAAATACGGTTTTTTTCCGTTTGTTGCTTTGCTGCTCTCCGTCTCCATGCCCCAACAATTTATTTCTATTTCTAACCCCAACAGCCCCAGGTATTCCTGACACTTTACCACTGAGATACAAGTAAGGATTGCTCTGGTAGGCACCATGCTATGTAACACAGCCTGAAATTATTCGGAGTGGGAAGCAGATCCCGAATTCACAATTTGTAGTCCTGCCACTTTCCCTTCAGTCCCTCCTAAAACATGTCTGTTACAACTCCGTATTTCTTTGTTCTGATTTTTTTCTTTGGTTTGACAACTCTTACAAATTGCACATGACTTGAGTCATAAACAGTATTATAAAAGAGAAAGAAAGCTTTGCATTATGTGATAATGATTTGATTTTCTTTGCTGCTCTTTATGATGATCTTCTATCCGTCCTTTACAATAATCTAAAAAGCAAGCCAAATTCACATAGAATAAACGTTCTTCTGGTTTAATGCGTCCTTAAGTGTTATTTATGTAGATGCCTAATTATCCTGGGGTTTTTTGCAGTACAAAAGCTGACTTCGGCCTGCTCTCATGCCATAAGGCTCGAGGATGTTTTCGCAAGGGCAACGCTTTTAAACAAGAACCAGAACAAGCCCCAAGAGGTCAGTTCCCAAGCAGCTAAACGTGCCTTCCCACACCTACCGCTCACCCTGCTCCATGGTGGAAACTGCCTTCACCAGCGTTCGTGAGGTAACAGAAGCGAGATCTCCATCTGCCACCCAAGGGAAGTCCAGCAGAGGTAGGGGCTTTCTGGGAGAGGCAGCTCCAGGCAGACCTGGAGTGGGAAGGTGTCACAGGAGCAGCCGGCCGCCT
This sequence comes from Chionis minor, assembly GCA_013398295.1. Classification (NCBI taxonomy): domain Eukaryota; kingdom Metazoa; phylum Chordata; class Aves; order Charadriiformes; family Chionidae; genus Chionis; species Chionis minor. Next base: position 107,058 of record VZSF01005422.1, read on the forward strand.
GCTTGGCACCACCCTGGAGAGATGGAGAGGGGCTGCCCCAGCTTCTCACTAAGGCGGGGAGGGTCGAGAGGGACACCAGGCAGTCCCATCACTGACTGCCAAGTGCTTTCTCCTTTGCACCCCTCCAGTGGCCCTGCCGAGCCCTCTCCAACCTCCAGAGGAGGGAGAGACCAATGCCCTGACCACCCCACACCTCTCCAGGGAGCCCAAGGGATGAGCACCCAGGGACTGCAGCAGTGACCCAATAGGCCCTTACACCAGTAAAAGCAAATGGTGAAACTGGGTAAATGGGGAGAGCCCTCTGCTGGAGGTGGGCGTAGGGTGGGGATGAGAGCGGGAGGAGACCGTAGCTCCCACCAGCGCTGCCATGTGGGCTTTCCCCCCAGAGACGCGACACAAGGGCAACACCACAAAATGCCCCAGCTGCGAGGAATGGCTCGTGCTCATTCTCAGATGGTAAAAATCAATCACGCACAAGGCAAATCCACAGGAGATCCGGGCTCCATTCGTTCTAGTGCTCAATCAACTGCTGGTTGTTTGCTTTAAATATGTATTACTTCCCCACAATAGCAGTTAACGCACCACTTATTACTCCTGCCATCTGATAGGGATGCCTATGTGTATGCTGGCTTGTAGTTTGTACATCAATGCTGGTTTGCAGTTTGCATGCAAGTCACCTACAGCTAACCCAGGAACTATCTCTTAGAATCGCACATAAAGAGTGCTTTGCAATTTAAGTTAACCCTGATAGAAGGGAGGGGGGGAAAAAAAAAATCCACTTGCAAGCAGAACAAAAACCTCTTCCTAGGGGGTCTGTTTCCAACATCTTTTCATAGCTACTGTTTTCTAATGGTAGCAGCTACTAATCCTCAGAAATATACCCTTCCACTTAAAGAGAAAATATTGCAAAGGAAATGAAAGAATAAATTGGAAATTGTAAAGTTGCAATAATGATAGCAACTGTTACTAGAAGATTTTCTGTGCCCTTCTGGCTCCTATTTAGCAGGTTTCTGTTCGAGTGTAACCATAGGAACAGCAGTGAAGAGTCTCATTTAAAAGCGTTCACTTCAGCTGGTAGGTTAAGTTATGAGACTGTTGTGGGCTTGAATATTAAAAACATTCAAACGGCTCTAAAAAAAGCTCAATTTGAATGGGAACTGTATGACTGTATTGTAGGAGACAGACATCTGTGTTGTAAACAGACGCAATGCCCTGCCAATAAATTGGCAAGGGGAAGCCTGACACAAGCCACCCTAGAACAAACAAACGCTACTGACAGAGGTTACTAAAAATTGGGCTCAATAAACAGGTTAAGAACACAAATCGTGGATTGTTTTACACACTGTGCCACTAAAACCGAAACCATATGTTTCCTGAAGCTGTGGGCTGCAACAAGATGACTGGATCAACAGTGACGGTCCTCAGCAATATGACAACTTCACTGCAACATTCACCCAAACCAGTAAATTTAATATGCCACATTTTACCTAATCTTTAAAGTATAAAATGTCTCAGTTCTGGCTCATCGTCTTTCTTTAAAGAAATATGAATAAACACAAGCCAGCTATCTTAAAGAAGTCCATCCACAGGAACAAAGCCAACCAAATACATAGTGCAAGTAGACTAGGGATGTTAAAGGGAGCACTCAGGAGCAAGTGAAATAAAAAAATATGGATCAAAAAGGTGTACCTAGGCACCCTGTACCTATGGACTTACACCTTTCTCCTAAAGAACATTAAGACAGCTGCTACCCTAAAGCATCTGTTATTTTTCACACATCTGAAAGTATATGTGGAGACACATTCAATTATTCAGCAAGTTGTTTAAAATACTGTACTACAATAAACAACTGGACCAAAAAAGATGGGAACGTGTTCATGTTGCATTCATTACACTGGACAGGCCTGTACATAACAGGAAAGCATAACGTCCCTTTTTTATAAATTAGTGAATATGATAACTTCTAAGCAATTATTATGTCCACAATCTAAAGATAAAGTAGAATTCAGGAGGAGTGTTGAAATAGTTCACACCGTTACAAAAATTATGGGACCTCTGCAAGGCCACATCAGAGATAAAGCAGAATACAAAATGAAGCTTCAGTAACCATGTACATATATTTCAGGGAACAGGATTTGCTGTCCTTAAAGTGGCTGCAATCGTCTGCTTCATTTCTCATCCGTGTCCCCGCTCTGCGGGCTCCAGCTAGGGAGGAGGCAGGAAGAGATGAATACTCTGCTCTCCGAGCTGCCTTAGCATCACTTGTCAAGTATTTAGCAAGGATCAGACATCCATATTCTTTTTCTTATACCTTTAATCATTACCATTTCGCTGGCCCATTTATGATTTTCTATCTATTGGTATTGCTCAAACATGCTCTCTGGTGCATCTTACACGCATTCACTTTTAACTAACACTGAGGCTTTGACTCCGCAGGTGACTATCTGCTTTCCCCATAGTAATCAGATTTTCAGGACCGCTCAGGACCCCACAGTCCCCTGCAAAAGTACAGCTGATGTGGTAAGTAATGTGGAAAAATGCAAGTCCTTTTATGCTCTGTATAATGTTAATCACCTCTTAACTGCCTCAGAGGTGCCATCACAGCTTCAGAAGTACGATCTTTGTAGCATTAGGGAAACCAAATAAAACATAGGCTTGTGGCACTTCAAGCTCTTCACATCTAACCCAGAGCCAGCAGACTTAACTGCTAGACTGCCCCTTGGGAGGAGACTACAGATGGGCTACCAAGAAAGACTATACTGGCTAGAAATAGCCACTACAAGCTGTGCTTGTAGTTAATTTTTGCTTTATTTTAAGAGAGAATACAAAGTTTTCTATTTCCTATGCCCTTGTTCTAAGGACCTGTGCAGCTGAGTCGATTTACTTTGCTAGTAGTGCCACAAAAGGATCTCCGACACCTCTGTTTCAGATTTTCACGTTTCTTTCGACTACCAAGTCTCATTATTATTGCAAAGTCCTGTCCTTGTTTTATTTACAGATGGTAAACGATGCTACATTCAGATCCACATATAAAATTTTCATGTTAAACATCTGCAAGCTAATTATAACATAAAAGCCTCCACAAGCTCCAGTGCATTGCATGGTAGGCTAGTGATGCCTCTGAGCTGGTTTCAGTCTCTTCTGTTAAAAAGACACCTGGAAGATGGGGAGGATATGGGGGAAAGGAAGCAAGCAGCACCAGCTTTAACAGTTCAGGGAAACTCTCTCTGGTTTCACAGGCAAAAGAAGTTTCAAATTTCTGAATAGCGGAATTTTTTATTTAAAGGAAGAAAGATTTTAATGTGCACTGGTTCAAAAATGACAACAAAAGACAGACATTCTTGCCAGCATTTGAGACCCCGAACTTGCAAAAGAAAACTGTTCGGACACAGAAGAAAGGAAGGGAAGAATGAAATGTGTGAAAACCAACCCGAAATGTAGGATGATGAAAAATATTTAACTACCTCTTTTTGAAAGAAGGTTTCCATAGCTACCTTACCAAAAGGTGACTTATGAAGGGATAATTGTGGGGTTTTCCAAGTGTGTAGCCAGAGACTTCCCTCTTAGGAGGATACTGCTCATTTCTGCCCTCCCTCCCACTCTCTCCCACATACACGCTACTGCAAGGCAGTCCAATAATACGCTGCTATTCGACATGACTGCATTTATAATTTACACCAAGGCAACTACTGCAGTGAGAGAAGCCTGCACCTGAAGAGCCTGAGGCTCTTCTCTGCTTTGGAATAGTCTGTCATCCCTGCACTGAGTTAGGGATATTTATTTTTTTTAATGTTATTTATTATTTTTAAATAAAGGATCAAATGAAGAGAACTACTGGTTTTACAGAACCACTGAACCATAAGGGCTGCAACCAAGAACCAAGGACCCTCTCAGAGATGTATGCAACAGTGCCCAAGTTCTCCATGTCAGAGACATGGACCACCTCGCTGCAAATGGGGCGCTCCAAAGCGTTGCTAAGTCAATCACTACCCGCAGTCCCTTCAGAGCCCACACTAATGATTATGCATTACTTCAAATGGTGCTGTGCCATCAAAAACACTTTAGTAAAGGAAAAACGCTGTGCCTGGCTAAGCCAAGAAGCTTGTACCACAGACAAGACCCCTAAGGGGACTGTAACTCTGTAGTTCCCTGGTGACACCACTCATCCGACAGGGATGAGCTCAGCAGTGGAAGGTGAAATGCCTGACCCACCTGCAGTTGGGTAAAATATAGGTACAAATCCTGGGAGCGGGGACGGCGACTTCTTCACTTTCCTGCTGAACCTTGTAACTGCGTTACAGAAGCAAAGTTCCTCTGGTGCTCTGCAGCTTTCATTGGGTCAGAGAGATTTATGGGCCCCATTAAGCAGAAGGTGATGAGCAATTGCTTTTTACTTCCTGGGGCAAGCTGTTTTATGGATATGAACCTAGTGACTTCAATCCACACAGATTCCTGTAACTGGCACTGCCTAATGTCATACTTTACTTTCTCATGCTTCCTCCCTACTATTCTAAAGGTGGAGAAGGGCAGGGGAAATCCTGTTTGCATGCATATTTCAGGATAATCTCTTGCTTGAACTCACACATTGAACATGAAGTTCTAACATTTTAATGAGGTGTCTAAACCATGCTTGTTGTAATTAAAGTTTAACAAGCATTTAAAGCAAGATTATAAGTTGTACATTAATATTTCAGTGTGCTGCATTACTTTGTGACATGCTGTACCAAATAGTTTACGCAACCTGCAAAAGCTCTTGATTTAGCCAGGTACCGCAGTTCTCCAAGACACAGCAAAGCAGTGACTCCTTCACACAGCCTCTTGGAGCCACTATCCACTCTGCAATACAATTGAAAGGTTTGTCCTTGTAAACCAAAGCTGTGATAGGACCTTGGAATACAAACTACAGGATCACATTTAAAAGATACATCAACTCCTGTTTTACACCATAAGGATATTTAATCTTCTCACCCACAGCGACTAGCCCAAGAGCAGCTACTCAGAAGTCACACAGCATCCAGTCCTACCCATGCCAGGTGCTCACACAATTTTCAAAGATTCCNAACCTTAAGCTTTCCTTAAGTAGACAGAGTACTTAACAACCCCTTTGTGAGGAGAGTTTTAGCAACACGATATTCTCCTTCCTTGACCCCACAGATGCACGGGCATCAATTCTCCTCAGAAGCCAAGGTTTTAGTATTGCCACTCCTCTGGAGGGACACCTCAGGGACACTGCCTAGAACGGAGTGGGGAGAAGGGAATGACAGGGAAGAGTGTGCAGCCTGGGCGCAGGACTCGGGAGGGGAGTGCCCCCAAACCTCTTCTCTCAGTCTGTGCCACTGCTTCCCAGGTGCTCGGCGGTGCCGATCTGCTGAACCCTCAGACAACCACAACATAAAAACACAAATTAAAATGCAATCAGAAACTCCCCTTTTGCTCTTCCTAGGAAGGATTCTGGGGGCTCTCCCAGGAATTTTCTATAGGCAAGCCCAAACTTGAGGCCTATAAACAACTACCCGTATACTTCATTGGCAGACCTGCAGTGAGCAAACGTGATGACAAACTGAGTCTTGCTGTAGCAAGTTGCCTCCTATGGAGGGCTGAGACCATGCGGGGAGAAATAATAGCTACATAACAAATGAACCGGATCGAATGAATACATCAAAGAGCAAAAGTATTGATGGAATCATTTGCAAATGAATGAAATCCATATTGAAGAGTCCACGACACTTTCAACTGTTTGGAGCAGTTTTGATTAATGCAGTGATTATGTTCAACTTCAATTTGCTTAATATTTTATTTCTTCACATCCTTGCCGCTGGTTTGAAGGCCCGTGGCTTGTTGAACCTGAGTACCCACGCACTGAGAGGCTGCTGTACCACTTGAGGCAGGTTTCCAAAACAGTGGGGTACCCTGTCTCCTTTGCAGGGGCAACGCATGCACTGCTGCTGCAGCTTCTTGGCCTGCTGGAGGAGAACGGCACCTTCCTCAGCTGGAAGAGTTTCCTAACATTGTGTAAAAGCGCAGTAAGCATATTCTTCAAAAATGCTAGTTCTGCCTGCACTGCTACAGTCTTTGGAAAGTCAATCTGGCAGCCTCGAGGAGGCAATCCAAATAACTACATCCTCTTCTCTCTCACTTCCAAAAATATCATCATGTCTCAACAAGCTATGGCTCCCCCCGCCTTACTAAACCACTTTCCAAGTAAGGTTAAAAGTTGCAACAGAAATATAATACTGTGATGGGGATAAATTCCACCCATCAAACAAACTGAACACAGTTATACAGGCATCACTTGAATTGTCTCACAGGTTGGGGGATGCTCATGAAGAGGACAACTCTGGGTACCCTAGGAGGCAACCAAGCAAAAAACCCCTTTGACATCAGTAGAGGATGAAAAGCTGACTGGCCGTTGCCCATGTCCACCCATCACGGCACGTTCGGCTCAGCAGAAAGATGCACATGCAAACACACAAGCTCCCTACTATTTCAGTATGTGAATCAACCTTTTCCAAAGGGTGACCATGAAGATGTGCCCCCTTAGGGGCAGTTATTTCATAACATCTATGAATCATACTCCATAGCAACAGCATATACTAGCTATTAGATAAGATGGACAGTACATCTGACCAGGACAGGAATTGCCATATATGAGTTAGCCACCATTACTGGATAATAGAAAGCACTCTAAATCCTCTTTGGCATTAGGCTGACCCTTTGGCGATCTAGGCAGACATTGACACACAGCACAGAACAGCATTTGCAGCTCAAGCTACTTAATCAACACGTGGGATTGCCCGAGTGAGGCAACCTAGTTTTTAATTCAGGCTTCCAACTAAATTTAACCCAGTAATACAACATAAGGCAACAACTACAGTTAGTCACCTTATATTAAATTGTTACGTTTCAAAAAGGCAACTACTTGTCTTTAGAGATGTAGCGAGGTAAGACAGAAGGCAAAGAGAGTTCCAAGACCGTTTCCTACTAGACAGGTTAAGTGGAGAAGGACAAAGCTTGCAGAGCAGAGGTCTGAAGGGTATCTACTACTATCTGAAGGGTACCTACTTCTGTTAGAGCAAGTCCTCTGAGGCCTCTTCCACCACACTCAGTCTCGTAAAAAAGCTTGCAGGCCCTCAAATAAACTTCTCCTTTTTGTTAATACTTCAATACAAGAGTCAAAGATCGAAGAATAAGAAAACTTGGTTTTGAAAGAAAGAATTCCAGATATCAGTGAATGGACTTAAGTCTTTGAAAACTGTCAAACTCTGTTGCATGCTCCCACCCACAAGAACTTTAGCATGATAGCTAAGCCTTTTTGCGCAGTTAAGCATCACCAGACAGGCAAGTACTGGTCAAGTCACGCATTTCCCTAAAATTTGTCACGAACAGTGGCAGCTCTCCCCTTCCTCAGGTTCCTGCTTTGCCAGTGCTGCAGTAACAGTCCGCACCAAAAAAAGCTAACATGGTCCTCTCACTCACTGCTACAAGAGAAAGACAATTTTTGCAGCCCTTTTCAGAAGCCACTCATCACCTTGCAGAACTATGTGGTTACCTGCACTGTAGAGACAAAGACCACGCAGCCCTGAAAAGCACCACCTTGGCTGGACGCGCTGCCTGCTGCACCCATTTAAAAAATACAGTGATTTTGCCTGTCAGAGGCTTAACAGTAGTTTATCTTGTAGTACAAATATACATATATATATATATATGTATGGGCTAATCCCTATACGTCACAACAAATCCTCTTAGAAACTTTTATCAAAAGCACTCCCACATATGTCTTTTTACCACATAGATTTTGAAATACGGATTTCTATATCCGGAGTCCTAAGGAAGTTAAGAACATTATCTTGACTTATCATGAACATACACACATACAAAAAACGAAAAACCAAAAGATTGATTTCTTGTTTCATGTTTCCACAACCTTCTGTTAGTGAACTGAGGGACAGGGTGAGGGAAGCAGGTGTCAAAATTCTACCATTAAAAAGTTTGGAGAGATTTAGAGGATCACTTCTGGTGGAATAATAGAATTTGTGGAATAATGAGGCCTTTGAACAAACATTAGAATCAGTTGTCATGTACCATAAAAAAAAGCCACCATATATTCTTCATCTGCAAGGGCCTTGGCACTAAATGAAGAAGGCTTCTTTGCTCAGATCACTGACTGGACACCCCATGCAAAAAGACTATAACAGTTATTTAATTCTCAGATCTGGTGCAGAAAAAACACACACAGGAAGCCATTAAGTTTCCATGATCCCTCTTGAAGCTGTACCTGTTGGCCATCAAGGTCAACATCTGTCATTTAGGACTATCAGAAAACTCCTCTGAATTCTCATCTAGCAAGGGGAAATGGGTCACAGACAGCTGTGAGACTGGAGAAATTCCATTTTCTGACAACCCAGGTTATTTGGGGTCCTTCAGATATGATGGAAGAAAAGAACTTGATCTTCACACGCATCTGTGTACACACACACGCACACTTCCCCACTGATCTGGAGAAAGAACAGCTACCACCACCCTCAGCATCCCAGGTGTAGTGTATCTCAGCTTTAAGGATTTTTGACAGTGGTGTTGAACTATTTGACTTTCAGCACCACCAACTCATCACTCTTCTCTTTGATAATCTTTATTTCTTTATAACCTGGAAAAACTATCGTGTCTCTTACTGATATTGGCTATTTCTTAGGCTACAGATTTCTCTTTTGCAAATTTCTGTGAGTTCACTTTACAAACAGCAGTCTGTAGTCCAGTTTTAATGTGCTTTTTAATCTCAAGCTTTGTATCTGGGCTATCTTAATGTGGTGCACCAAATCAAAAACAAACCTAACAGATGACCTTAAATTAGAAAGAGACTTGTGTTCATTGCCTCCTGTTCTTCAACCTCCAAACACTATTCACTGCACTTAAAGTCATTTCCTCGGGGTCCAACAGATCTCACACGCCCACAGAGGCGCACCCATGCCCACAGATAAACTACATCACTCTTCCCCTCACTGTATTAAATTCCTTCTTTTTGTCAGCACATCTTACTAATCAGTATTTTGGATAGCACAAACAGAAAGCTGTAATTCTAGGACTGAGAACACAAACCCAGCCTGCCTGTTTTCACAAGGAAGTTACACAGTCTTCTGTCTTGCTTTGTTGGTTGAAACTTGGCTTGCTTCTCAGAGGCATCTCAAATATATTCAAATATTATATTCAAATATACCTGAACAACTTCAGGTCTTTGCCTTTTTACCTTAAAAACTTTGAAGAGTTGGCATTTATCCTGAACCAAAGCAACATGCATTTTACAAGGTTATTAAAACAACCTTCCTGCTCAGGCTTGAGCCTGTGCCCTCCAATTTCCTTCTCCACCTCAATTTATCTTCCTCCAATTGAAATCACTGCTACAGCAGATGAGGTTTATCAAGTCTATCAAACAAAAACAGCAGCTCCTACATCCACGGCTCCAAATTAACTTGAATGGAAGGCATTCATTTACACACCGCTCCTCCCCTTCCTAATTAAAGCAACAACTAATTTGGTAGGATGTTAGCCCTCTGCTACCCCACTAGGCAGGGCGAAACCACTCAGCACTGAACTGGTTCAGAACTGTCCAACCATACGTGTAAATAACTGCAGCTTTCAGAGCCAATGCTTTCATTGCCCTGTACAAATAACGTATTTTTTCCAGTAGACTGCAGGAAAGACAGAACATAAAGCTCCTCGGAACCTACAGTCAATGCCATATCAGGATTAAAATTCAGGATATAGGCTCCTCTACTATACCCTTATTCCTACAGACAGAAATAATGCTCCTATGTAATGGGATGTGAAAACATTTGGCTTCTTCTTGCATCGCCCAAGTAATCTCAGTTTTCCTTCTCCATAAAGGCTTGATCCAATCAGATGCATTCTCCAGAGCACAGCCTGTGCACGCACCCACCTGGACGGACGCACAGACCTCTGCAATGAAGAAAAAAATCCCTGTGGTGGCAATCCATGCTGCCTGCGGTAAGCAATTCATTTTTGTGCGCTGGACACGTGCCCAGATGTCCCAAACTGACTCAGGAGAAGGAAATGACCCACCATCACCACCAGGTCAAGAAGGCATTTCAGCGCTGACTCTCCAGTTCACACAGCATTTGCTCAGCGTTTTTCTTCACCTCTCCGCAGCTTTGAATGCTGCTGACTAGCAAAGACAGGGCTTGAAACTGCTATGCCAGGGCTTGTTCCAGCTTGGCAAATTCAATTAACTACAGCAGAAAAGTTCTTCTCCGATAGAGCCAAAGCTTCTTTGGCTAAACCAACTAAATCAACTGCTGTTTCTGTGAATGATGTTTCCACCTTTTTTGATAGGTATCTCTTGCCCCTCCCTCTTTTTTTTTTTTTAAAGGTGTAGATCATACAGAGACCACACAAAAAGAGAAGACACTGAACATTGTACAGCTACCACTGCAGCAAGTTCAGCAGCTCCCAAAGAGCAGTTGGAATACACGTTGCCAAAGCCCAGAGACCACAAATGGACCACAAAGAGCATGTTGGTTTCTTAAACTCAACACTCATTTTAAATATAGTGATAACACAACCACCTGGAATTACTTGATGCACCATCATTGACTACTGCATCCCATTATGAAAAATTTTCTTAAACAAAACAATTTCAATTTTAATCTGCTCTTCTTAAGCTGATGAAGACATTTCAGTGGAGCTTGTCATGTCACCCTGTAGTCTAGTGGAAGAGAACCAAGAGATTCTTAGCTTTGGTAATTTAAAAGCTAACTGCATGAAACTGGTGGACTTCCTCAAGCACATTTCTAAGGGTCCCATATAGGTGCTAGGACTTGATAAGACAGAACTTGATAAGCCTTACCTTGGCAAGATATTTAAACTCCACAAAACGTCCAGGTAAAGCACCTAGGAGCCTGTATTCGTAGAAGCAGCCTGCGATCATACTGCCTACTACCTATGAGCTCTGGTCTTTGTATAAGAGTTTGGTACACTGCCATTTAAGTTAACCCCATTGACCAGGGATGGTGCTTCTCAGGTTAGGGGCTGACCTGCTGGAAAGCAGCTCTGCAGAGAGGCATCTGCGAGTCCTGGTGGACAACAGGATGACCATGAGCCAGCAATGTGCCCTTGTGGCCAAGAAGGCAAATGGCATCCTGGCGTGCATCAAGAAAAGCGTGGCAAGCAGGTTGAGGGAGCTCATCCCCTTTACTCTGCCCTGGTGAGACCACAGCTTGAGTACTGTGTCCAGTTCTGGGCTCCCCAATTTAAGAAGGACAGAGAACTGCTGGAGAGGGTACAGAGAAGGGCTACAAAGAGGATTAGGGGGCTGGAGCATCTTTCTTATGAGGAAAAGCTGAGGGAGTTGGGTCTTTTTAGTCTGGAGAAGAGAAGACTGAGGGGGGACCTCATCAATGCTTATAAATACTTAAAGGGAGGGTGCCAGGAGGAGGGGCCCAGTCTTTTTTCAGTGGTGCCCAGTGATAGGACAAGAGGAAATGGGCACAAACTTGAACATAGGAAGTTCCATCGGAACATGAGGGAGAACTTCCCTACTTTGAGGGTGGCAGAGCACTGGAACAGGCTGCCCAGAGAGGTGGTGGAGTCTCCGACTCTGGAGACATTCAAAACCTGCCTGGACGCCACCCTGTGCAACCTGCTGCAGGTGACCCTGCTCTGGAAAGGGGGGTTGGACCAGATGATCTCCAGAGGTCCCTTCCAACCCCTAACATTCTATGATTCTCTGGGCCTCAGCTATTTATCTGAAGTGTTTCCAGGCTTGTTATGCCATTTGGACTTTGAAGACCTCAACTGCTCAGAAGCAAGACAGAGACTTCTACTGCAAGTTGCCTTCCCTTCACACAGGTGCTCCACACCAGCTGCAGAATCACCTCTGGCAAAAATTTCCTGCGTGAAGACAGGATCTCCAAGGGATATGGATGTTGTCTTCACCTCCCAAGATGAAGTCTGAAGAGTCCCACCCTTGGGGAATAAACACGGAGGCTAGGAAGAGGTGGAAGAACTGACCTAGGCAAGGCCACACCATTAGTGTGGTTTCCACAGGCAGTCAGGGGCTACTCTGTGGGAACCAAGAATGGACTCATGAGGAAAGCCTGGCAGAAAAGCAGGCTGTCACCTCCTGCAGCAGAGAGCTTGGTACACAACCAGGCCGCCACATCAAAGGCAGTCATTTCAGTCATTTAATTTCCTCAAAAAAAAAAAAAAATTAAAAAATTGTTCCTCTATTCACAGCTGCCAGCACAGAAGAAAAGCCCTCCTTGCTCAAGCCACAGTGGCTCGGGCACAGAGCTGAGAGGAAAACCGGGGAAAGCACATTTCCTGATCGGAGCTGGTCGTGCTGCTGGTCAGCTGATGGCCATGTCCCCACCTGCCCACCGGCGGGCAGGGGAGGCAGGGCAGGCGTGCCAGCTCTCCCGTGCCAGTCCCCAGCACCGTGCTGCTCACCGGGGTTGGGAGCAAGTTTGCAGAAAAGGTTAATTCCAGGAGCAGCCAGAAATGCGGCGCCCTGGCAATGAGAGCACAAGTGCCCCCGTGGCTTGCCAGCTTTCTGCTAGTGGCTCGCAACCGGCAGAAACAAAGAAAAAGTGTTGGTGGCAAATGTTGGTTGGCAGGAGGGTGCCGAGGTGCCCGGAATGGTTACGGAGGGAGGCGTTTCTGGCATGGTACACAGCCTTTTGTGTCTGGGGAAGAGTGAAAGGTGCCAGTTTCTTTTGGCTGCCGCCACGTTTGTAACGTGGCATTCATTGGCGGCGTATTAAACTCGCCACAACGAGGGGAGGCATTGCACCTCCAGCCCCGTATTGAGCGATGCACATGCGTACCTGCACTGCTACTGCAGCCACACTAGTCACTCCTCTAAATAAAAAAAGAAAAATGCACCCTAAGAGCATTAGGAAGCATTGGATCAACTCCCCCCTATGTTGCATCAGGAGAGCAACTGGCTAAATAAGCGGGCAGGACAGGATTGCAAGCCAGGACCTCTTTTTCAGCGCTGGCAGTTCTGTTGGTCTCCAGCTGGAAAGAAGAAAACTGCAGAGGATTTGCTCATTATTTTTGCTAAGTGCTGTCCTGCAGCAGGACGTTTTTCTGCCCTCCAGACCTGGACTGGGCAGCTCTGTGCTACCTCCAGTAGTTATACCTGGACACAATCAATTAACAGTCAGGTTAACACGTGGCACATAAATAGATTGTACTTGTCAGCATGTCTAAGCCCTACAGGTCGGCTGGCCGTTTTACTTAAAAGACTCTGCAGTGGAATCACTGCAGGAAAGTAGGACTTTCCAGTCTGGATTATAGGGGCAGAGTACGATCAACTGTTTTTTCTGATGTTTTTAAGAGAGCACCAGACAAAACTTCGGCCCAAGTGAAAAATCAAACGATGGCTGAATGTTACTTCTTCTCCAATCTGTGCCTTATATGCTTATGGACCAGAATAACTGCAAACAACCTGAACGCAGCCAGACATTGCATTTCGGAGAGCTTGGGTGGGGGGCTAGATAGAGAATAGAGCACCTGGGAGATGAATACATGTATTCTAAAATACTTGTATTTTAGAAGACACCAACCAATCAAGTAAGGAGATTTGGATGTCCAGCTTGCCTGGGGGGAGTCCTGCTATTAATAAACCGTGCTTAGTTTTGAAATTAAAAGCTTAAACACAGAGGCTCAGCCGTTCTCAAGAAAAAAACCACCAACTTTTTCAGCATGCAAGCTGCATCCCTTTCTCCACAAAAAACTTGCTTTTAGAAACAGATGGCAGCCTGCAAGACCTACAAATCCTTTGTCTGGAGTGGCAAACTAGGCCCTATTGCCCATCAAAGTCAACCGTCACATTGTGAAGCACTGACCCTAACAAATCCATTATGTTTCTTTCTACCACAATGCTAAAGCAGACAAAATGAGTCAGACTTAATAGGAAAGGGTGAGGGATTTTAAATCCCTTTCCCCTCCATCCCCACAAAAATAATGACGGGGAGGGGGGGAAGAGTCTGCGTTGACCCTTCGCTTGCGAGCCCTGCCAAACCCTGCCGTGAGGGCGGCCCATTTGGGCCAGGCTGCTCGAAGGAGGATGGATTTGGGTTTGGAGCATTGATGTGGCGCTGTGCGACGGCTTTGAAGCCAGCACAACCACGTCAGTCAAACTACCCGCACCGTTCAAGAAGAGCGAATATCCCGAGCAGGGAAGAAAGGCCCTTATGCCAGCTGAATAATTAGGTCTGATGCGCTTTGTAGTTTCCCAGCCCGCCCTTCCCAGCTCTGCCGAAGCGCTGTGCGGATACATGGCACAGAGACAGAGAAAGCTCTTCACAGGTAGCTGCAGGGAAGAGAATTTTTTTTTTTTTTTTTTTTTCCTCCTCCTGTGTCAGCTGAACCCAGGCAATGGAAAGAGAAATGTGAAGAGATGGGAGCTCATATCAAAGAGCTGCTGCCTTCGGTCAAGGGAGGAAACAACAGAGAAGCCTGCTGTGGAGGTGACGGACGGGGCAATGGCGTGGAAAGGATCGAAAAGCCTTTTCCCCTGCTATGGGTATTTGGTGCATCTTGACACACAAAAGGAAACACCCATCACCGGTGCTGTAAACAGACACCTCCCAGCCAGGAATACTGTTATCAAAGAGAAAAATATCTCTCGGTAACAGTGGGTCCAGTTTACGAATGACCTAACTGCTTTCATCTTGCATATTTAAAAACAAGATACAACAACAAAGTCAATGTCCTCCGAGCAACAGATTGGATTCTTCACACTCTGATAGAAATTGCCCCCCCCCCCATCTCCCCATCCCCCTTTACCGGTTTTCTTCGGCATAAAACAATCTCTCAAGGACATGGCAACAACGACGCCGAAATTCAAAGCGCTGAGATCAAACGCATGAAGCTGATGCTCATTAGGGCTAAATTATGTCACCTATCTGAAGGCTCAAGCTTATTATTTAAAACAATGCAATAGTCATTAATCACAGCCATTGTGTATTGCTCGAAAGGCCTCTAGAAAGCTAAAGAATACAAGGGAGATTTATTATACTACAGTGCCAGATTTAATTACATGGTTTTCTCCCCAGCATCTCGCCGCTTGTAGTTCACCACCTGTTTGCACCAGAGGACCTGAAATAAAGACGTGGCGGCCCTTGAGGCTAGGCATGCACGGGAGGGCTTGTGCTGAGCTCTTGCTGCTAGTGTTGTAGCAGAGGACCAGCGGGCAAAGAGAACAGACCATTTTGGTGGCCACTGGCTGTCAAATCTCTTAGGCAGAGCTATTGCTATTTGTGAGATGTTTTACACTTCCAGTTCCTTCAAATATATGTTTATGTGCTGAAGAAGTACGCTATGGAACCCATGCGCAAGAAGAAACAACTCACTGTCTTCTTCCTAAAGCTGCAGCCCGAAGATTCATGCCCTCGCCAACACAACAATGTATTTAAGCAGTATGTCTGTCTGCTGGCAGCCTTCTGAGTTTGCATTTTCTTCTATAAATATTTAACGTAGAAGAACTGTTCATGTTACCCACTTTGCCCGAAGTGTTTTGACAGCCATGCTCACCACATGACAATGATGGTCTATTTAACACTGCAGCTGCAGACAGGAGGGTTTGGTTTCAGTTTTATACAATATTGTGAAACCGATGACCTCCCACAAAATAAACCAGATAATACATTTTTAAAGAGTAGAATTTAAATGCATTAGCAAGACAATTACTGGTAAGCCACTGCAAGAAAGGAAAACAGAAATTTAAGTCCGGAATGCAAGAGTTTGTTTAAGTTTAGCTGCAATCTTTTTTTATTAAACATATTCAGAAAGCGAAAAAAAGACAATCAACCCTGCAAAAGCTAAGTAGCCTCCTGAAACGGTTTCTCTTCAGGCTAGAATAATTTCCAAACTTTCTGGACTGCATAACTATCATCAGCCCTCAGAGACCTCTAAGTACTTTTACCAACCAGTTAATTGAATCCGCTCAAAAGAAGACGATGGCTCAGCGAAGCACTTGGCTGGCCCCGAGGGAGGTTTAACCCCAACCTCTCTCTAATGTACTAAGACTCAGCATAGTCTAGCAGCAACTATACCAAGACTCAGTCTTTCACATCTGAAGATTGCAACATTTTTCAGGTGGAGAAAGTTCAGGGAAACAAAAGGCTTAAATAACCCAGCCAGTCAAACCCACACAACACAGCTCTGCCACTGTTGGTGAGTTTTAAAACGCTCCCTTTAACACGGAATCATTTAAGCACTGCTTGGAAAAAATATGTAGAGTAACGTAAGAAAGAGAAACTGAGTCAGCAACATTTACCCTTTCAGATTTCCCCCCTCCGCCCCCCCAGCCCCCGAGCGTAATCTCAGTTACCCAGGGGCTCATTAATGCACTCATCTATTACAAGGCTGCTGGAAGCGTGGAGCGATGCCACTTTGGTATGAGCAGATTAATCAAGCGTGGACTGCCAACCTCCCACTGCACTGCAATGCAATGCCATCTCCTTCTAGGCCATTTCAGTGGACAGATTCAGCTGAATATTGCCATTTACTTCCAAGACAACTCATAAATGCAGAGTGATTAGCCATTCCTTGTACTGCCTTTTACCGGAGTTACTCAAAATTTAATGCACTTAATACAGTTTTATGACTCCTTATGCATCATTAGCACTTTAATACATGAGAATACAGTTCTTGGTTCTTAACAATATTATCAGAAAGGTCAGAATAGCTTTTTAAAACAATAAAGTATGAGGATCAGCTGGTTTGGTTTTAAATGTGGGAAGGGGAAAGATTAAGAAGGAAAAAGAAAGTAGAGGAACTCTTCCCCAGCACATTCTGCTCCTGTATCTCCCATTTAGTGCATTTTCCATAGACACATCTCTTGGATGCAATAGCACCAACACAGTAAAGCTCCTATATCCTTTTCATTGAGCTTCAAGGAAGGGCTTGGATCAGGAAACAACCCTCCTTTCATTGCCATTTCTCGCCAAACGTAGGTTATCCCACTGCCTGTTATCCCATTGTAGGAGCTGTAGCAGAATTGCTCCCTTTACAAGCGCTCTTCAGTTGAGGCTGAGAAGGAAGGACTAAGGCAGGTGGCATTAACACAGCCGTATGGTTTCACAGGTATGGGTGAAAAGTGCTAGGACTGATGCGACAGAACGCAGGGCCAGAAGTCATGGTCCTCTCATCTGCAGCTCCTTTTGCTCACAAAAGCCTGTCACCTCTGATCTTCCCTCCTTCCCCCTCAGTACCCCGAGTTACCCTTCAGTCCCCGAGCCACCAGATGGGCAGGAGGCAATGCATGCTCTGCTCGGATCCCAGCTAGCCGGCTGCCAATTAGCCTGCCAGGATACCCACGTGGAGGGGCCCCTCTTGCTTTACAAAGTGCTGTTGCTTTTCCTGCAGCCTTTGTATTATTGGAAGGTTAATTAGGATCTCTGCTCTAGCTGCAGGGACTTCACACACAGGCACACACACACACAAAAAAGTCCCGTATCTTTTCAATTTCGCCTCTGACAAGATTAAATTGACCTATGGGCTCAGAAGTTGGCAGATAAGCATACAGATTGTTTTAGGGGGGTTTTTTTTGACTTTTTTAATTAAAAAAAAAAAAAGGAAACAGGTCAAGTGAGATCACGTTATCAATCAGACAAGCCTGAGTTTTGGGTGTGATAACACTAAACTATTAACAACACAGATGGTCTCCTGCTTAGCGTCAACTTCCCTTTTGAGCTATTCAGTCCATCACGAGCGATGCTGGGACGCAGTCAGAAGTCATCGCCACAAAGTGCTGACAAAATATTAACCAATAACTGAAACCCAAGACAGATTTTGAATTGCAAATAGTGTTCAGATCTTCACCACTATCAAATATGATACATCTTGGACACTCCACTGCGACAGTTGCTCTCAGCAATTCATTCTCAGCTCTAGGAGAGAATTAAATCTGTGCCTTTTCTCCCCGGCTCCTGGACAAATGCCTCTTCCAGTGCTAGCACAGACCTGCAGGCGAGGGGCATGAATACATCCAGGCCCCAAGACAAGATGTTTTCTCATTCTTACTCCCGCCGAAAGCACAAGAGCTGAACTAATCGGGGCCCCGAGCCCCTGGGTCACAGCCAGGGCACCCGTGCTGGGGACCTCAGCTCTTTCTCACCTGCTGACCGGCACAAAGCAGGGCTGAGGGGTCCAAGCTCATTAAGGCAGAGTTTTCATGGGAAGTTCAGCCCACATTAAGTGTGAGGTGGGGGTGGTGTTGGGTTTTCTTTTTTAATTTTATTTTTAAGTGTGTTTGACTGAGCGATTTTCAACAGGGCTCTTTCTTTCCCCTCCCAACTCACCACCCCGCAGGCAGCTCCAAGAAGAAAGAAAACAAAGACACAGGCATAGAAACGATAGTAAGTTATTAACCAGAACCTGCTATTGTGCAAGTTAACATCTCCCATCACCATTCCCCTTTCACTAAGTACAACAGCACACCACAGCTACAGCTGCCTCACCCTATGCAGATGTTCATATTTACACAGGAAAAAATGATTACTTAATAGCATTCCTTACACTGGGATTCTTTAGTTCTTAGTCATTCCTCAATTTTAGATAGAAACACTAGACTACACATCCCTGCTTGAATTAAGAGAGTGAAACAACATCTGCTATCGTACTCGGTAAAGCCAGAAAAAGTCAACATATTTGCAAATGCTAGTCAGACAAACCTATCCTGAATAGCATCATCTTGGGAAAAGGCTAAACACCAAATTCTGTGCTGAATAGCTGCTATCCTGATTTCCAGAGATAAATATTCTCCCTTAATAGTTCCATAACAATAGTCATTAGAGACAAAGGTTGACAACCCCAAAATGGGTGCATTAGAGACACCATAGTACCATTCTTCCTGGCCTTGACATTCTTGAAGTGTTTACAAGGAAAAACGTACAGCAGAATACACCCTTCAAAGCTCTGGGACAGACCATACATCCGCCATCGGTTGTTTTACAAAGCACCTGCCAGTTTTTAAGCATTGTGAGTCATGACCAGTCATTCTACCTTCATATGATTAAACAAAATTTTAGGGGTGGTTTTGGTGCTGGGGTTGTTTTTTTTTTTAGGGGGGGAATGTGTGTCTGTTTTTTTATTAAAATATGAGAATTCTGCCCCAAATACTTGGTGCTGTGTACTTACAAACCGTTGTACTAGAAGAATAAACAAAATGAGAGAGCACAACATCTACATTACAAAAAGCCCCATCCTAGAAACTGTGCAACAGCCCTTCATCTCCCCCACATCAGCCAGCATCACAGCCAAGAGAAAGTCCCTGTTAACAGAGCTGTTGTTTTGGTTTTAAGCATAAAGTTGTTCTTATTTTTAAATTCATGTCAGAGTATTGCACAGCATAAAGCAAACAAGAATGCCAAGTGGGAATACTGATGGAAAAATAGTATTGTGTGAATAACTAACTAATCAGCAAATCCTCCCCTCCCTCAGCAATGGAAAGCCAAATATTTACTCAATTGTATATTGCATTCTTTGCTCAAATACTTCATAGTTTGAATTTTAAAAAATAAATCTGGATTCGCTTTCCTGAGCATCTCACGGAAGACCAGAGGGCCCACCAGAAGCTATTTACACTATCTGACTGGATTCATCTCAGCAGCAACCTGGAGAAAAAGCAGGAGAGGTGGGCTCCTAAATCAGGGATTTGGACCCTCCAGACAGTCTCCAGGCCCTCCAGTAAGAACCTGGAGAACCAGAACCCATCAGACATCAAAATTCAGTGTAAGCAATACCTGTTTGGACTGTGGCAGCATCCTCCTCTCCCAGCAGGCGCCAGCTGCATCCCGAACATCAGGCAGTCCAAAGCGGACTGCTTGGCCCATTTGATCAATATTTCATTGAGAAATTACCAGTTAGGTGAGCACTTAATTTCATCATTGCTTCATTACAAAGAGCTCAGCTCTCTTGTCTTTCAGTCACAAGAGACTCAGAGCACCTTTTTACACCTGGGCAGCCCCGTGTCAGGAGCATCGATGGTGACACTTACGTTTTCCTTGTTAACTATAGCTACTCCTAACACAGGTAACCCAGCGTTACACCACACGCCACCACATGCCAGTCAGTTTGTATGTGAAAATAGCTATGCATGGAAATGAGCGTAGGTTTATATAGATGCTAAGGGGAAAATGCAAATTTATACAAATAATTTCAGTCATCCACGAAAAGCAGCAGCCACTACACACTCATGACAGTTGAGCTTTGCTTTTTTTTTTTTTTTGAATCCTGTCATTGTTTACACAGAATGGTGTTTCAGATTAAGCCCCCTTACCCTTCCACATGTTATTCTTTAACATGACAAGAGAATACCAAGAAGGGGGTGGACAGAGGATTCTTCTAGCTTTCATGCTGTTCAACCTACCACTCACACAGCTTCAAAGCATGATTTGGCTCCATTTGATATACAGCTTGTTAAAAAAAATAAAATTGCTACTAGGTCCCAGAATTATGATTGCAATTTGATTAATAAAATGACTGTAAAGCAAGGCCAAGTTCATGCTCCAAGGGAGGGGGGGGAAACATGACAGAGAATCTCACTCTCCAGGACTGACATTTAAACATTGCCTCTGAACACAAACCAAGAACTGCTGACATTTTTGTATGAAATTGTGAATGACAGAAAAAGTTCTCTTACAATCCACCAAAACCAGACACCACCACCCCCATCATATTCTACTAAGAGTTAATTTTTGTACTGTCTCTCGAAGCAGGTCACTGAGATCATAGAATGGTTTAGGTTGGAAGTGACCTATAAGATCATGTGGTTCCAACCCCCCTGCCATGTGCAAGGCCACCAGACCTAGCAAAGTCCTTCAAGACTACATGGAGTATATATCAGCAAGGGGATACTCTTTCAGTTTCACTCTTTAAGCATCTGTTTGGATGTTTTGGCATTCTTTTTTATGGATTGGGTTGGCAGGTGGAAGAAAGTGGAAGAAGCAAAACTCCACACCTTGAAGGAGCATGGCTTTACGTTTCCAGCCAGGCACCTTCATCAAGCCTAGGACACCCTAATGAGAAAGCTCTCAGTTAAGATCTAATGATTAGACAGCTGAATGAAACTATCTTTGACTCCAAGCAAGGAGCACAAATTGACTTGTTTATATTTTCATAGTAGTAATGTAACAGAAGCTTCTTCCAGCCCTGCCAGTATCTGACACCTCAGCAGTCTGTCACTCGTTAGTCATCTCCCTAGTACGTGTCTTTTGTTGTGATGACCCACCACCATTTCTTCCCTAATTACTTTTGAGATTATCTATATGGCTCATGCGACCAAAATATCACAGTGAGGACTGCTGTTTCCTGACCAAATTTGTTGTTCCTCAATGTAACTTTTCCTACCATACTTTTTTTTTTTTTTTTTTACTATTTTCTGGTCAAGAGGTAGAAAAAAAAAAATTGTAGGTTATTTACACTAACAAACTTTATGAATGTTCATATATTTTGAGTGCTACAGTTCCTCTCCATACACACAAGACACAGCTGAACAAGCTACTTGTCATCTTCTTCCCACATATGTAAGTGGTCCTACATGCTCTCAAATAGCACCAGCCAAACACCACAGCATTAATCGGATCAAAGTGCACACGCTGGTTTGTTTGGTCGCTGCTGTTGTTGGTCCCCCCCCCCCCTCCTACACACACTTCATTCATCTTTCTTGTTGACTCCAACCCTCATTGCAGCCGACGGGCAGCTGCAGCGGGGAGCCGCGTGCCAGCCACGTATCCCCACGCAGGGGCTCTGCAGGCTCCACGTTTGCCAGCCTGTTTCGGGGAGGAGCTGGCACTCGGGACAACTTGATTAGTCCATGACAAGCAGGTGAAAGAAGGCAGGCAAGACAGCCCTGGCACCCTTGTCCCGCTGGCTTGCATGCGTCAGCCCCTCCTGAAGCAGCTCCTTTTGGAGGCGTTCCTAGGGCGAGCTCGGCGCTGGCACAGGAAGAGCCGTGGGCAGGGTGTCAGGGGGCTGGCACGGCTCCCGCAGCGCCGGGAGATCGCTCTGGCGAGGACAGAAAGGCTTCACGGGCGACACAGCTGAGCAGAGAAATCAATACTACACTCACGCACTGCCTTGAGCAAGTCTGACAGATTCAGGGTCTCTGCTCGCCCGTTCTCAGAAAGGCGGGTGTCGCTTTCCTCCAGATGCCGCCATCCTCCGGCACCAGGAGCACCGCGGACGTGGAGGTCGACACAGGAGCCCCTCTGCTGGCAACAGGGACCTTCACCTTCCACGTAGGCTCACAAACACCACCTCTCCTCACGCTCCCCGCCGAGACCCAGTGTGATGAGGCCCGATCCGGCACTGCCACGCTCCGTGGGAGGTTCACGCCTTTGCCCTTCAGCGCTCCTCACCCAAGGGCAGGTCCTGGGCTCCACCAGCCCCCCGGGCAGGTGGCTGCGGTCCTGGGGACCCCGGCTCGCCCTGGCCCCCGCACCGCTAAGCCATCGGGATGGGGCCAGCGGTGACTTCAAGCCCGATGCGCAGGAACAAGATTAGGGTTGGATTTAGGTCATTCTTATGAAGGACAGCAGCTCAGCCACTCTGCCTGCCAGCACTTTGATTACTGCTGCAGTTGACACTACATGAAGGAAAAACCTGCCGCAATACGAACAGACCGGTTACTAGGATTTTCACTGAAAACCTCCTCAAATACACAGTCATGCTGTCGTCTTCTGTGCTGCTGCAAGAGCCACTTGCACAGAAACAAGCTTCTGAGAGCACAAGAGGGTTTAGTCTTTCTAAGTGGAAATTAAAACAGCAGCTTATCTGGCAAAAAAAGTACAAGAAATCATCTTTGGTTTTGCATTAGTGAGTCAGTGCTATTCATAGGAATAATGATGTTTTTCCAACCCAATCAATACCTTATTTTTAAAGGAATACAGTATAAAAATCTTAGATGAAGGCAAATGCATAATAAGAGAATAGGCACACCAGGATTGGGGGAGCATTTAAATCCAGTGTGTCTCTGGCATATATAAGCATAGAGAATGAAAGCGCTATTACTAAAGCATAATAATACCTTACAGCCATTAGCAATTCCACAAATGGTCTGTTATCCAAGTAAGCAAGAGAGTTACTCCTTATTAAAGGTTATTGTAACTGGAGATGAAACTTGTCAATAATATTGACAATTCTTTATAAAAAGCACTGCTTTCTTTGGCTGCAGAAATCAGAAATCCTCCTGCAGGAGCTAAGTCTTTAATGTATAATTCAGAAATCTATTTAAAAAAAAATAAAAAAATCTGTGTGGTGGTACAATGGAATTCCATTTTTCCCCCGTAGCAAAAAAATTACACATTTAAGAATAAGCCATTACAGCAACTACCCATGCCACCACCTTTAAAGAGGTAGAAGAGAGCAGAAACATTCTGTCTATTTCAGTATTGAGTTGAGGTTGCACAGAAGCAGGGATTGCCTTCAGACTCCCTTGAACTAGAAACGCAATGCCTTACTTGTGCAGACTAAGATGAAGAGACTGGTTTTCACATGAACAAAATACTGACCCAGCTTAGATTTTTATGAAACAGGTTTTCTAAATGCATACCTAGTGTTTACATGTTTATTATGGCAAGTTACAAAAACCCAACAGTTAATTCAATAAGCCAGCTACTCCATCCAATCACTCATCCACGGGACTTGCTTATTCCAGCCATAAAGTCGTAAGATTTAGTGCTTCATTTGAGAATCGCCTTTTAAGGGGGGGGCAGGAGAAATGCTTGCTTCCCACAAGCCCTACAACATTCAGAAATCCTAAGCAATCTACTACAACTGCTTCTGAGGAGCAAGTTAAGTTTTGTTAAGTTGTACTACAGCAGAAGCCCTCTACCTGTACGGGTCCTGTCCAAATCCAGGTTACTTAACCTAGACAATCCCTCCAAAAATGCTTTGTGCAACTCTGGACTGTACTTAAAAATGAAAAGCAAAAGCCCCGCAGGCCACTTTTCATTTGTGGCAACCAAGTCATGAACAGGAACCGCAACTGTTTAGATATTCCCTGGTCTAGGGAAATTTCTCAGTGTATTTCCAGTAAACTAGGAAAAACCCCATTACTTATTGTCAGAAAAAACATGTACACGAGAGGTTGTGTAACTGTAGTAATGCCAACAAGTTCTCTGGCACTGCAGGGTGACTTGGCATGAAGGAAGCACGATGGAGAACTGTACGGGCTGCAGGGAGACTCTGCAAGACGGAAACATGCAGGTGCCAGTCTCACACAATGACGAAAAAGTCTTTTAGCTTTCTAAAAAATAAGAGCCTATTAGATAAGAAGCACAGCTAGCCAGATTGCAACACACCCTGTTTGGTTTTCAACGTCACAAACTGAAGCAACATTCCATTGGGGGGAAATTTATCACCAGTATCTGGATTATATTATCCAGTATCTGGATATCCAACCTAAGAAGGACATGGACCTGTTGGAGTGAGTCCAGAGGAGGGCCACAAAGGTGATCAGAGGGCTGGAGCACCTCTCCTATGAAGACAGGCTGAGAGCTGGGGTTGTTCAGCCTGGAGAAGAGAAGGCTCCAGGGAGACCTTATAGCAGCCTTTCAGTATCTGAAAGAGGCCTCCAAGATGGGGAGGGACTCTTTATCAGGGAGTGTAGTGATAGGATGAGGGGTAACGGTTTTGAACTGAAAGGGGGTAGATTTAGATTAGATACTAGGAAGAAATTCTTTACTGTGATGGTGGTGGGACACTGGAACAGGTTGCCCAGAGAAGCTGTGGATGCCCCATCCCTGGAAGTGTTCAAGGCCAGGTTGGATGGGGCTTTGAGCAACATGGTCTAGCGGGAGGTGTCCCTGCCCATGGCAGGGGGCTTGGGACTACATGATCTTTAAGGTCCCTTCCAAGCCAAACCATTCGATGATTCTCTTGTATTTGTAGGGAAACAGCATGAGCTAGAAGTAGTGTTTATTTTCCCCAAGACACTCAACATTTCCAGTGAGCATGACCAGTAAGCACTCCCAGCTTTGCTGGCCATAAAGAAATAAAAATTAAAAAATTGATCTTAAAAGTAGAGTAATTAAGCTTTCTACAACTTTAAAGTATACATTGAACCAGGACAATAAGATAGTGAATCTTCATGCAATGGCCAAAACTAGACAGTGTGAAATATGTTGCTAGGCAAGATACAACAACTAGAATGTGTCCTCACTATAAGCATAGTCTCGAGGTAGTATTTTATGGTTTATGTGTGGAAAACAAGCTATAAAACTTTTCATTTCATACAGCAAGAAGGTTACCAATATTCACATTCTGAGACGCAGAAGGCATCATTCAATATGGTCCTTCAGGCCCCAGTTCCCATGCTGGCTCACCGCATCCTCCTCTCTCCCTCCAAACTGCTCCAGCAACAGCATCCTCAATGGAGCACAGACCAGTCCTTCCACTTGGGAACAAAACACCCATCCCTAATTCTCTCTCTACGTTCCTCCAGAGCATTAAATTACTTCCCCAATGAGAGATATTTAATTTTCTTTTTCATTGAGTCATATGTATTCTGAATTTTTCTAAATTAGAGTTTGTGACACTGTAACACGGTACTACAAACTTTAACATGCTCTCAAAGCAAAATGAAAAGACAATGAAATGAAAAGAAAATGAAAAGACGCTACAGCCAGAAAAATCTCATGCCTTGCACGCACACTTATAAACTTCATATAGCATGACAAAAGTATGTAATAGAACCAATTTAATGAACTATTAGGTCTTTTTGTTTAAGGTAATGTTAAATATTTACTATGAGTTCATTTAAACACATGCAATTCCAAGGTTGATAGTCTCAAAATGGCATTATCTGAAAGAAGTCGGCATGAAGGTGAAAGTGAACTGAAATGTATTTCCATCAGCCCAGAACAAGAGGAAAAAAGCTCCCTTCACCCTGTTTTAGTGGAGTTCAACAGGGCACAGAAACCAATACTAAAATTTTCATGCTTTTCAAGATATTTCATATCAAATACACTGCTTTTTTCTGACCTCTCTGACTGTGAAGTGCCAAGAAATCCTTCGATAGTTTCTTTTCCTCCCTGAAGTCCCTAGAAGGATTCTTTTTCCTCCCATTCTTGACTGAGGGCTTTGTGATAGTGTCACCAGTGTTTTGACAGCATTATAATCTATACACTAATTTGCTGCATGCCTGGATATGCTACCAAGTTAAGCAATAGGTAAACAGCTTTTTACTTTTCAAATTTAATTCACTTAAAGAACCAAAATTAATCCATTTGGAAAGCCAGCTGTGAAGCAATTTCCGAATAATTAAAAAAAAAAAAAAGAGGAAAATCTGTACCAGAAAATAGCAAACATGCAAAAGAAAAAACAAACAAACAACAAACCCCCAAAACCAACCAAACAAAAAAACCCCAACCCCAAAAAGCAACGTGATACATTTGCATGGTGGAAAATACTCCATCTACCAAATTTATTTTAAACACTGAGTATCCACATGAACAAGAACTATAAAGCAACTCACTCTTCCCTAGAAGTATGACAAGACTTTAGACAGCTTTAAAATCTTGATTTTATTTCATTTTGTGAACAGACCTAACAACCCTACAGTAAGAATTTAAAAGGGTAGTTCTTCACCCTGCCTCCAAGAGCATCATCGAAAATTGCGCTTCATGCCTGATGCATTAGATAAGGTTTTTTGGTGTGTTGGGTTTTTTCTTTGTTTCAGGGCAGGTTGTTTTGATGTGGTGGGTTTTTCGGGTTTTTTTTCCCCCCCCTGCATAGGGTTTGTGCACTAAGAGATTTTGGGCTTAAACGATCAGGCAAGGAAAGCCTCCACAGGGAGGTGAGTCCCAGGCTGTCCCCAGTGAAGGGAGGGTGCAGGTCAGGGACCTCTGAATGACGCCGGAGCTGACTCACCGGCAGCTCCTTACCACACCACATGCCTCAGTGAGGCGTTTCTGCCTCAGCTGATCACCAGCGAGTCCATCTGGAAGCTGAAAATCCCTCGAAGACTTTGTAACTTCTGCTCCATTCAGAAGAGAGACCCTGGAGCCTACGGGGCGGCACAGGAGCTCCAAGGAGCTCCTAGCGCAGCTCCTTTCAGCCAGACCTCGCCTGAGCAAGGCACTTGGTGTATGCTAGCTGCTAAGGGACTCGCAGGTTTGGAGATAAGCAGGTTCTTAATTACTTTTTTTTGCTAAATTAGGGATGATCTGTGCGGCGGCGTAAGTCACAGCAACTTTTCGTTGACGCCGTGACTTACCTCAACAACCTCCTTAAGCACAAGGCTAGCGAGATGGAAGGCTATCACAGCTACATAATTCGGCGCTGAAAGAACAGGATCATTTCTTTCTACAAAATGTTTCACGAGCATTTTCAGAAAGAAATAGCCTTCATTTGCGGGTTTCCTGTGATACAATAGACTTTCTGTTACCTCAAGCATCTTTCTCCCCACCTGTTCCGGTAATGAAGTCAATCAGCTTGGTTTTTGAAACCTGTAACACAAATTTCTAGATGGGATCTCACTACTGCCTGCCTATGGTGGCGATAATACTCCCCAAGCTTTAACAGAAATGTTTTCTCAGCTACATCTAAACCCAGAGTTAATTTTCCACGGCTGCTTTGTATTTGTGGCTCACAGCACTCCCTGTTCCTCCCCAACGTTTCCAACTGCTGAGCTCCCAGCTGATAGCAGAAAGCTCTCGTCACGAGCCTCTAAAAATATAACGTTGCTCAGCGGCAATATTAAGTCCCATCATATTTCTGTTACTCCACTTCTTCCACTATCATATCCCAACCCTCCTAGGTATTGAGAATACCCTCCCAGACTGGCACTACCAAAATTTTTTGTACGCTCAAACCATTCTGCTGCACCTTGCCTAGTTTAAACCAGTTACAAAGACATTTCTCCTTGTGATTTCCTACTGGGGCTGGAGGGATAAAATAAAAAAAAAAAGCAGCTCCACTTGCTATTGAAACAACTACTTGTGGTAATTTCTCTTTGAAATTATTCACGGTTTCATTATATTTTATAAATGAGCATATCTCAGACGTGCCAAAATGCCTTTCTTTTACTGCAAAATGAAGAGGGAGACTTCTTTTAGCTTTGAAATCTGCTTAGTGTTGCTGGAGTAGTTCAGCTAAACCTACTGAATGACCACAAAAGATGAGCCCTGTAGCCGAGCCACTACACCACACGAAGCCGCCGCACTCGGCCTGTCCTTGAGCCGCGCTCCCCAAGAACACATCGGCACCCCTCCCTGAGAAATGGGGCAGAAATCAGCAAAAGACAAGTTTTAAAGTCTGGGTGACTACCCAGGGAAGGCACAGCTTACCAGCCAACACTGCTTTAAAAATAGTTTCTTTTCAGATCGAAGAGTTAGAGATGACTCAAAGTTTAAGTAGCTGAAACCCCCGTAGGTCACACTATGCAAATCAAACCCCGTACACCATCAGCTGGGAGACAGCTCACGAGCCAGGAGTATTCTACTAAAAGCAGCAAAACTGAAACCACACAATTGCGATCACTAGCACAGGTGAAAAAGCAAACAGAGATTAAAGGACATTCAGCTACTGCTTCAACTTGGAGATCCTAGGGCTACCTCCAGCGTGTGCTCACTACAACGGGAAAAGAATTAGGTACCCCATTTTAAGATAAAGCTCTGTGAAACATCAGCTGCGTGTTCCCACCCCTTTGGCAGGTGACAAAAATATGAATTTCAACCAGGGTACATTGATCTACAGTGATGTAGATCATCGAGTCCTTCCCTTCCACAACCAGAAGGTGCTGTGCTTCCTGATGCAAGGGCAGCAGAGACCTCGCCAGGATCCCATCCTCGCCAGGATCCCATCCTCGCCAGGCAGAGGTGCCCACCCTGGCACCTACAGCTGCCTTCAACTTCAGTCACATCCAGCGCGTCCGCCTGCAGCGCGAACGCATAGGAACGGTCAAACGTGTGGGCTTCCAAACTCCTAACGCGGTAACTTCCATGCAATTAAGCCCCGTTATTAATATTATGTATAAAAACTGATTTAAACAGTCCCTTCTATTTAAACACAAGTGACATTTCGGAAGGAATGCTGCCTTTTCCCAACAGAATCAGCTCAAATCCAGTCATGAACCCTCTGAAAAGAAATATTTTAGAAAACGCATTCGATCCTGTCGTAATAATCTTGATTCTGTCACATTTTTGGGGTGGGGAGGGAAGGAAGGATGCAGGAAGACTATTTCTGCATAGACATAAGATCCGAATAAAGCAGCGTAATTAAAGATGAGATTCCATTAATTTATTCAGTTCCTCCCAGATCCCTACCCCCCCCTCAGTTGTTCCCCCCTCCCTTCCGCCTCTTTCCAGTGGAAACAGGGATGAAAACGCATCTACCCCGACAGAAAGCTCGGTCATTCGGCTCCTTCAATTCCGTGACCCCCGGTACGGCCGCGGGCGGCCGAGGGCTGCCTTTCCCCTTCCACCATTAGGGACCAGAGCCAACGGCGGGGCGGCGGGGTAGGGCGCATCCTTTATCCTTCCAAGTTGCTCCCTCCCGGCTCGCCGACATCCCACCCCACACCCGCATCCCGAGGAGGGGGTAGGGGATCGGGGGGCGGGCAGACATTTTGAAGCAGCGGATCCCAAAAGCCCGCCGCGGTTGCGGGTTACGGGCGAGGCCTCCGCGGCGGCGCCGCTCACCTGCCAGCTCGTCGGGCTCCAGCCCGCTCTCCGCGTCGATGCCGCACAGCACGAAGTAGTGGGCGAAGCGGCAGGGCGCCGCGCCGGGCCCGGGGCCGCCGCTCCCGCTCATCCCGCCGGCGGCGGCAGCGGCTCCCTGCGGT
>VZSF01005422.1:140313-152133 GCA_013398295.1 Chionis minor
AAAAAAAAAAAAAAAAAAAAAAAGGGAACCAAAAAAAAACCCAACCAAAAAAACCTCAAAACAACAAACCACCCTCAAAAAACCCCAAACAAAAAACCCCACTGCCTGCCAAACTTACTGCCCAGATCCGCCTGGGACCTTTCACTTTGATCTGCTCTCCTGTGGCAGCGGCTTTGCCCCATCACCAGCTGGATTTCCAGTGATGTAACACAGCAAGGGAAGGGTTTTGGCCTGAGAGTTTTGTTCTTCTTCCTTAGGTACTTGTGTCTTCAGTTGCAGTGAATATTTCCCTCAATATCAAGTTGGTTCAGCTTTCCCTCTCCTTAACCTCTCAGCGAGTCTCTGTTTCTCAGAACCTGTTAGTTTAAACTGGGTCAAATGCTAACAAGTGTGTCAGCCCCCCCGCCCTTAAGATCTGCCATAAAAGATCAGACTACAGGCCCATCAAACTCTTTGTCCTACTTCTGCAAGGAGCCAATGCCTGATGCTTCAGAGAGGTGGAAAAAGCCTGCTATTTAAAGGTTATATCCCTTCTCCTTGCAGTGACGCTGTTGCTTCACTTTTTATTTTCTTCAGCGCTCTTCAATGAATTAGAAATCATGCTGCTGCTGCTGGATTACTCAACTCCTTCACACAGCGCTACAGTTCCCTGTAGAAGATCTTTCACCAGCTGCCAAGCCACATTGATTTTTCCATTGAAAGCCTCTCCTGTTCTGCTCTAATATCTATGGGGTCACGAGACCCTGTAGGGTGGAAAAGAGGGAAAACAACTAAGATGCAATACGAATGTTTGCAACGCTCAGAAGAACAGTTTTCTACTTTTGGCTTACTTTCAGTTCTGCGGTTCACAGTCCTGTGAGCTACTTCATGAGAAGCTAAGCGCAAATAGTCAGCTGAAAGGAATGGGATAAGGATGGACTGTAAGACCGAAATTGAAGTCATTCTGTCACAAAGCGGAGAAGAGCATATAGCAAAAGGGTGAAGGAAAACAACAAAAGAATATTTTATAGCAAGGTTCATAAAGAAAGTAATTTTTATTCTCCGAGCTTATGCAAGAAGAATACTTAAAGCATTGGAAAGGTATTGGCTGCCTTAGGGTTTTAAACCAAATAAACCAGATCGCTAGCCGTAAGACATAAAGCAAAAAAACATTTCCTCCAGCATGATTCATCATTGCTTAGAAAGCAGATACTGCAGGCACATATTCTAATATTAAATCAAATTATAATACCATTAAAGCAAGTAGCTCATCTTCTGTACTGGCCTCATATCTATGAAGATTAAGCTTGAATAAAAGCACACGGCTTTCCTCTGTCACATTGTGTAATTATTATTCATACAGCAGAACTACAGATAACAAAGTAAAAGATGACTTCTTTCCTGCATCTCTGCCATAGGATCTCTGAAACTTCTGTGATTTAATATTTAAAGGTTTAAAATCTTTAATTCCCTATTGTATCTCATTGCCTTTTATTCATTTTACGTATATACATCATGCGTGTGCCTTTGCGTTGCAAACACATATAGAGACATTCCACTCTTATCTGCTTTCAGAGAGGATCCTTGGGGAACAGGTTTCACAAGGCAACTGAAATGATTTAATAGGTAATTGTACCACCTTCTCTCTCTCTCTCGCTCCCTCCCTCTCAACTCCTATGTTCCTGCTGTTTCCTTCACACACACAAAAAAATAAAAATCCGTGGCCTTGTTTGCCTCCTTGGTGAACACATCCTGTTCACCATCAGAAAACTTATCCTACAACATGGATGTCCTGGATGGGGGTTCAGTGGCCAGTCCAGCCCAAGCCACGGCAATGGGCAAGGATGGAAATCTGTTGCCTGTCCTCATTCGCATGGTGTTTGTGCTGCAAGCCAAGCTTCACAGCACGCAGCTCAGCCCTCTGCTGAGAAGGTACCTCCTCTTCAGGGCTAGCCTCATCTGCCGTGCTTCAAACCTCCCCTGCCAGCCTGAATTAGCCTTCTCAGGGGTTCAGATCTCGGGGAGAGGGGGGAAGTGGCAATGATAACCCAGGCAGATAGGGCACATGGACTTTGAACACTTCCTCAGAAACAACTCCCAGGCAAGTCCAGCAGTTGCCATGCACGGTTTCTGGAGGTTTGTGTCCTTTCCTACCCTGCCCTTTCCTCTCCACGTGTTCAGTGGCACAGAATGGGAAAAATCCGTGATGACTCCTGCCGTGTCATTCCACTTCTGTCTTTGATTTTATACTCAGCTTGCGAGATGTGCCTCCTCCTGCTGAGAACCGATTAGGTGGGCTTTCCTCCCCCTCCCTCATGAAGTCAAGAGTAGGATCGTATGCAACCGTTACCTTTGGTATGAATCAGTGACAAGACAGAGGTCAAAGACCGTATTTTCCTCAGATTGAGGTACGCCTTCTGCTCTTTGCTTGTAGAAGACGCACAAACTGTTCCAGCTGCTGGTGAGATAAAACCTAATCAGCAAAGTAAGCTGCTTGGATAAATCACTAGCATGTCACACGCTAATGAAGATGTTGTGCTGGGAGCATCAAGCTAAAGCACCCGCACAGAGATTTCCATCCATCTCTGACAGCATCACTGCGTGACCTTGGCCAAATTGCTCATAGCCCGACTTGCAGAAGCACCAGCCTCCTGGAAATCAGGTCAGTGCTTCAACTGTCCCCAGGAAAAGAAAGCAAATGCTGCTTCTCCTCTGCCCAAACATCTGCCAGGCACAAAGCTCTATTGTTCCCAAGGCCGTCCCCAATGGCATTGCGCTGGGAGGCAGATGCACCTCTACGAAGGCAGCAGCCCCGACGCCACGTCCTTCCAGCCCACGCGTCCCGAGGCCATCATCTGCCGACAAACGCCTTTCACACCAGGCCTGATTCAGTGCGGACAGCAAATCTCTGCTCTTTATTTTGAAATCATTTTTGCTCTCTGCTGAGAGTGTTTGTTTCTCTGACTCTAAACTCAGATTCCTGTTTTCAGTGCTCCAGGTCCCTGGTACCTTACAATCTGTCTGCTCAGAAAAGACCTGAGGAGGTAAGAGTCTTGCAACATAATATACCTGCCCACATAAGGCATGAGGAAAAGGTACATAACCTCTTTTTTAGAAACACTAAAGCTTCATAGGTACATACAGTGTCAAGGAGAAAGGCAGGAGGAGATCCTGGCTGGCTGCTTGGACCACATGCCCACAGCAATATTGTCTGCGGTGGCAAGGGTTCAGGCACAGCTGTGCCAGTGGTCTGTGCTGCCCGTTAGCTGACCTCTGGCACTGGGAAAGCTTCCAGAGAAGAAGCATTCAAGCTGTCACATCTACCTAAGTAAGGACGTCATGTTCAAAGCCTAGTCACAGAAATTGTTTTCCTTTATCTCGGTTTCCAGGAATCAGGCAGTCCCGTATCTGCAGATACCGGTGGGAGTGTGAACCAACACTATGTTTTCATGCACTCTGGACAAAATCTGTCCATGAACAGCAGGTAAGCTCTTTGTCAAAATGCCTTTGGCCTCTGTACAAATGTAATTAGAGTCTGATTTCAACTTCCCTGATTTCAATTTCCTAACTTCCCTTTGAAGCCTTATTCAGTAAGAAGTGCCAGACACCCCGCATCTACATTACAATGCATCCTAGCACACTTGAAAGCCCAAGGGCTCGCTAAAGAAATCCAAATCCACCAAATCCATAGCCAATATACAACATAAGATCAAGGACAGATGAAAAGTATTTCCTGCTATGAATATGCATGGTGAATTGTTTTGTCATTTAGCAAGGACTGATGCTTTGCTGTGTGCTCTCTTGTAATATGTGTTCACATCATTGCAGCGATGTTATATTATGAATCTAAGAGCAGTTCTTGTTAATCAAAGCGCTAAAGGGTCTGTTTCAATTTCCCTACTAGTGTTTTTAGCAGAAGTCTAAACATTTATGTCCATAAGTTCAGCTATATCTCTCTGCCACTTACTCTTGCCTGATAAGAGCACATAGCCTTGAAGTACCTGCTGCTTAGCAGACTTGCTACGGACGACCGCTAGATTGTAGCTTTTCTGTCTTGGCTTACTGCACTCCTGCTTTAGCTTACAAATACTGGAAATTAGCTCTGAGCTCACATTAAACAGAAGGACAGAGATCAAAGCGATTTGCTTCTCCTTGAGGATCATGTTTCTTGGCGACTTCCTTGCAAACCAATAGCCACAACTTAGTGAAGCCTGGATCCATGCTGAGCAATTCCAGTGGTTCCCATCCAGCACATCTTTCGGAGGTGGGAGCATTTGACACTGTCTGATGTGTCAGCGTGTCAGGCTCAGTGCCTCCCTCCAGGCCAAAACACGTGCACTATCACTGAGCAGTCCCAGTAAACAGTATTTCCCAGGCTAAGTCAGAGGCACTGGCTTCCCAGTGGTCAGCGCTACCAGGCAGGGGTGAAGGCAAGAGAGCAGCAGCCGTCTGTGGGGCCAGGCACCGCCAGCGTGTCTGGCTGCTCTAAGTCCAATGCCAGCCCGTGGGTGGGAGCCGGGATCAGGCCCAGTGAGGGGAACCAGACTGGGAACACTGCCCTGAAACGGCTGTGGAAAGGAGGATGGCTTGGTGGGGCCCATGGACAAGCGGGGCAGGACCGTGGGGAGCTGGAAACCAGCCCTGTTGCAGTATTGCTAGGGCAGAGACTGGCAGCCCCGAGAGCAGAAATGGGCCATGGGCAGGGTGAGGGGAGCCCCAGGGGGGTTAGGGGGCAGGGCGAGCGAGGCCCTTAGGGCCCAGACACCGAACACTCACAGCCAAAATGCGCCAATTTCGGTCGTAGAAGTGCTCGGTTTCTCATTTGGAAAAATGACAGAGCCTGTCTGCTCTGCTGTCCTTGGGCGATTTATTCAGACCGAGGATTCGCCCGCCTGCAGATGTTCCTGCCCTGGCTCCCCCAGAGCCGGTTCACGGCGCGGCAGCCACAGAGCTGTGCTGCGGGTCCCAGCGACGCTGCTGCTTCCACTCCAGCTGGATGCAGCTTCCTGCGCGAAGCCTGATGCCTCAGCTGCTAAAACCCTTCCAGAGATCACACAGTGCAGGGTTGGGGGTCTCTCGGGCTGCCTTCACTCTTAGGAGCCCCAGGGCTGTGACAAGGAGGCAGCCAAGTGTCTCTGCCTGCGACCTGCCCAGCCCTGCGGGTAACAGGTCCAGCTGCAAGTGAGCCCGCTCCCACTGAGACATTCGGCTGTTGCCGCACCATGTCCTCTGCTGTGGTGAAGGAAGTTGTGTTGTGCTGCCAATGCACCAAGCTTGGAGAAGCTTGAAAGGCACAAAGACATTACATATGGGCTAATGTCAGGCTAAGCTGTTCTGTAAGCAAACCCCATGAACCTGATCGTGTGTGTGTTTGAAACCTTTTGATGCAAAAGTGACAGAGTTGCCTGTATCCTATAGAAGCGCTGTGCCAAACACCTCTTTGTTATGATGTAAACATGAATGGGAAAGCCAGTGGAACCAACACTTTGAAGGGTACCACTGAAAACTGATAAGAGGTCCAAAGACTGAGTCTCTTTCTGGCCCCTTGTGACCTTGCCATGCTTCCATGTGCATAAACGGTAGCTATGCTGTCCTTGGTCACGTTGAACTTAAGCTCCAGCCTGTTCATGATGTGAGAGAGATGCCTGGTGTTGCAGGGGAGCTCTGTTTCCATTCCTCTGGGCATCCTTGCAGTGGTATCGCTTGCTTACCAAGTCCTCTGGATACTAGTGCAAAACAGTGAAGAGCAGAGGTCCTGAAACAGCATGACCCTGACTCACAACTAAGTTGCTTGAGGACCCCGAAACCCCCACAAGATGCCACAGCGAACATCAGCCAAAAGAGGAGGCATCTCGTATCAGGTCTTTGGCAAACAGCTTCCTCTAGGGGGTCTAGAGAGTAAGCACCACCTGTCTGTCTTACCCATCCTCTCAGATGTCTGTTGTTTCCTCTGTCTCCAGGTCCCTGGAAGGGTCCAGATGTTTGACAGGCTACCATGTGGAAGGCAAAAGGAAGAGTTCAGCTGGTGCCAGGCTCGGAGCACCAGTGGGAAACTAAGAAATTTGAATTACAAAATCAACCAGCTGCTGTAGACTGATACAGCTCCTTGAAAACTCAATTTGCTTACCTTATCCCTGGAACCGACAGCTATTAGCGTGATCTTTAAAATCAGATGACCAAACTTACTATGGCTTCAGGCTTTATTTCTGGAGCAAGCTGGAGCAATTGCTCTGCCTGGAGAAAAAGAGAAGGAATTAGTCATGGGCTTAAACACAGCATCCAGCCTACCTGGCAAAAAAGACAGCTAAGCTTGGGAAGAACAACTTGGATTAGAGCCCCAACCTGCAGTTGTATTCTCATGCTCCAGACTAAATGCTGGCCTAGCTCTGTTGTTTCTGCCTCTCTGGAAAAACATAAGGTCTAATAAATATACTGAAGTCACAAGACTTGTGTATCACCCTTGGTTCATCATACGTGGAGGATATGTGGGAAAAAGCCACAAAGGGAAGGCAGGCAGAAAGGATTTTCTTGTCATAGGAAGTCAAAAATGCTGAGGACACGGAGAATGTCTTTGTTTGATTCAGAAAAACTTAGGTAGCTACAGGTTGCCTGAACACCAGACTAGAGAGGCTCCATAATGCCTAAGCAGCCCCTTTCCCTGGCTGCCCATTTTCGCTCAGCTTCCATCACCTTCCTCTCTCAGAGCTTTGCAGGGTAGTCCAGAAGAAAAAACTCAAAAACACAACAACACCCCCACCGCCAAATAAATGTTGTGACACCAGGCACAGCCATTGCTTAGTTGTATTCACAGGCTTCTTCCCCCTATGGTTGTGTCCCACCTTGGGCTGGCTCCAGAGCTGGCCTAGGCTTCAGGGATACCCAAAATGCTGGGATACCCAAGGCTCCCAGATGCCCGGCCACCCAAGATAGGACACTGGCATCCAGAAAGCTATTACAGATGACCACAGGATCACAACAGTAAAGAAGTATAACAGGGACAGTTCAGTTTGTGGAAGACCAAAGCGGGTCACAAGCAGAGCCCACTGCAAACTTACCAGCACCACCCCTTTCAGCGTACTAATATAGGTAGTTGTATCACCTCAAAGTGGCTGTGCCAACGTGGTGGCTGCTTCCCCTTAGTTGCTGCCTGTGCTGCAATCTTGCTGTGCAAATAAAACCACCAGAGAATCTATTTTTACAGGACACATCTCTGGACATGTTCATTAGCTACAAATATGTTCATCAGGCTGGACTGCTTTCTGTCTAATTTTCCTTCACAATGATGTTTCACTCATGCTAGCCGATTGTCACAAAATATTGCTGGGACCTGAAAATTAATCCCCAGATGTCATTACTAGAAGAGATATATGGCAGTCAGAGTCCCACTTGTTCAAGGACACTTCTGCTGCTCAAAAACAGGGCTTGCAAATACGTACCTTCAGGTTTTAACATCAAAACTAGGATCCAAACAACATACCAAAAAGAAGCACAAACCACCTGACTTCACGTATCTTTCCAGTCTTCATCTGTGCTACAGACATGACTGTGCTACATATCCAACTGTGTATGAACACAAGCAGCCAGCTAAGACCAAGCGTGCCTTAATCACACACACGGACAAAAGGCAAAATCAAAAATGAGCTCAAAGATAATAATTCTCAACTTCTTGGTCTTACCTTCAAGGCTCTTGCAAGATTTCTCATATCAAGAAGGTCAAATCTGCAGTGGCACAAGTTTCTCCTTATTTCATCACCCCACCTTCATCCCCAAAAAAGGCTGCACCTTGCAGACTCCCCTTCTTGCATCCACTTCCAGAAGGCACTCGATGCCTTCGTCTCTGCCAGCTGCTGCTCCTTCCTGTTCCTGACCTAATGCAGCTGGTGAAGCAGTGAGGAAGGCAATCCTGTGAAAAATACATCAAATGCTTTTGGGGCATATTACAGGTAATGTGTGCTTTGGTTTGTTAGGATGCCTGTTCTTCAACTGCAAAAGATGTGCTGTGATTCTGAAACGAGTAGGTGTGGACTGTATCTGAAGGCACAACAGAATAATTGAATTGCTTCTCCCTTACCTAGCCAGGGCTCTCATCTTCAATTTTACCTTAGCGACTAGCTAATGCACCACCTACACTTTGATAAGGACTTGCTTCCTCAGCCTCTGGTTAACCAGAAATTGATCCTGATGTGCAAAACCCTGACTGTGGATATTGAGTTACTGGGATGCTTTTTACAAATCAACAGCGCTCCGAATCCATCCATCTATCTTCCCTTCTGTGAATTTGCACCAAGGTCATCTCACTGCGGCAAACTGTGGCAGCTGGCCTTGCAAAAAAGAGGTCTGGAAATTGGGGCTGTAACAGCTAGAAGAGAGGGAATGACCTCGGGTGATCACCTAGCTGACGAACCGCAGGTCTACCTTCCTTTGAGTTTGACTTTTGTAGCAATGAAGATTCATGAGTGATGGGCTGGTTAACATGAAGGTAGCTCCTCTCTGCCTTCCCCTTCTCTCTGTCCTTGTGCAGTTCCGTTTCTTTGTTGCTAATTGGCTCAAACAAGATTTCCCCCGAGACTTGGGCAGTTGTATCATCAGCCAGTAATCCTCTAATTCCCTTGGACACACAGGAGTCCCTCGTGTGCTACTCTACTACCGCATTTTGCAAGTGTTGCATTCCTCTGTGATACACCAAATCAATGTTATGTTGTGATCAAAGATGTCCTCGTCCTTGGGGCAAATTTCCAGCACAGTTATGGTAGTCGGCTACACAGTATACCATACATTTGAGCAGCAGAAATTCTCAAGATGTCACCATCTAAAGCAAAAAAAAAGTCGGAAATAAAACATTTTTTCTCACAGGGGACAGGCTTTGATACTTTGCTGAAGAAATCAGGACAAAGCATGTCCTGAAAGTCTAAGTGATTTACCCAGACTTTCACAAGAAGGACGGCAGCTATCACTGGTATCAGAGCTTTCTTATGTCATGCTAGGAGTCTATACAATAATAACTAAATATCTGTAGTTAAATAAGAAAGAGTGGATTTCTGTTTTTAACGTCCCAGACAATGTTACTGGGAAGCAAGGACTTCACCCTGCCTTTTTTCATCTAAGCAATCCCTAAGCTGGGAGCAGCCAGGGAAGATATTTTTTTAACTGCCTTAGCGTGATGTTGGTCTGTATTAGACAGCAATGACTTCATTGAGGTTCACATAACTACTGAGTGACATCATATATCAGGAGTTCAGAAAAACTAGACCTGAGAAGTTACTTGTTAAAATACCCAATCAAAGAGGCTGAAGATCCAAGTGAAAAAGGTTTCCTGACAGATTTCCCCGAGAACCTTCTCAGGCATAAAATAAAATGTGCAAGGTAGAGGTGTATCATCACCTGTCAGTATGCTTAGAGCTGTTACCACATCTTACCTGGCATCCTGAACTGATGCCAATAACGATTTTCCAGTTACGTTAATGAGTTCTTTATTTCTAGCATGGTGGTGAGCATCTAGACAGCACAGAAACCCTTGTCCTGAGTTGCACATTTTATGCACAGTTTTGGGTATTATGAGTGTTTTCAATGTCTTCCTCCTTGGAGAGGACCAGCAAGAGCTGATGAAAGATGCAAGACCTTTGAAACTTCATGGTTCCCCTAAGGGCCCCAAGAAATAACGTCCTTCCTGAGCCTCAACCACAAAGGTCCACATCTTTATATTTGTTTCTGGAATAATTTCTAAAAAGACTGCGGATGAGACCTACTTTACAGTTATCTACAGACAAGAGTAAAAGGCATGCTGGTATCACTATAGCTTAACGTGTCTGTGGACATGGACTCCTTCAAGTGTCAGGTGGACATCAGCTTCTTTCTGGGTCCTGGCCTCCTCCCAGTGCACCGCCTCCATCCCGGCCTCTCTGCAGCCCAGCATGGAGAGGCCATCTTCTCTCCGGAAACTGGGGATCTCCCACGTTTAAAGAAAAGGTCCGGCTTTAGAAGCAGCTTTCACGCCCTGGAGAGCCCATTTTAATTGTACTAAGACAGGAGATCACTAGATGTCCCCATAACCTCAGAGATTTGGGCAGCTCCAGGCTTAGCCCGTGTAATCGCCAGCTTTATTTTTAAAAACCTGGCACCCTAACTGCTGCAGGGCTTATCATTGTCACCTCAGGCAACGAATGAGAGCCTTGTCAAAACACAGCATGTGAAATTTGGGACACTTTGTCCCATAGTGAAGAAAACGTTTTTCACTGTTGCTGTCAGAAGTTCCTTGTATTCCCTATGTCTTGGAAGACGGGACTGGAGATGAAGCAGACAGCTGGCGGGAGATTTTGGAGGGCAGCAGGGGTCTCTCCAGCCTCCCTCGGCTGAAGCCGGCTAATCAACGCTGCAAAACCAGCCCCTGCAGGAGGGACGGCCATGGGGTCGCAGCAGCGGATCAACCAGCTGGGAACACAGAACCACCTCCAGCCCCGACGTGGGCTGGCTGTCCAGCGGGGTCCCTCTGTGGAGGACAGTGGTGGGGAAGGGGGGAGATGCACGATGGTTTGGTTCCTTGCCCAGCCACCGGCGAGTCCCAGTGGGCTGCCAGGTGAAAATGCACTTTGTGGCCTCAGAGGACACACCACTTTGTAGGCTGGCAGGCGCTTGCCTACCGCAGAGCTGTGCCCTCCTGAGTGACAACAACCCAGGGGAGACCCCTCCTGCCCACTCCGGAGAAGGTTCGGGGAAGAGGGAAGCGAAGGGAGCTCTGGGGCAGCAGCAGTGTTAACGGGACAGACAGGGCACGGGGAGGAGAAAGACACAGAGGGGAACAGAGAGGTGCAGCTGGCCCGGGGGGACGTACTGGGTGCTGGAGCCGGGGCTGGCTGGTCTTTTGGTGGTGGGGACCTTCAGTAGCTGTCGCCATTACAAAGGGATGGGGCCACCTTGGTGATGCCACCCCGCGTTTGACAGCAGCCCGGATTGGATGTGTGGAGGAAGGAAAGACCGATCTCCTTTTCACTGCTGTCAAATTTGCATACGTGTTATCACTCCTTTCCCCCGTCTAGATGCTTTAATCACCATTCTAAAATGCAGAGCCAGTTTACACTGACGCAAGCCTTTTTTTAAAGGAGTGGTTTAAAAGAAGCAGGCCCAGAGCACACATATGACCCCCTTCAGGGCTCTGGACTGAGGCGGGGGGTAGGCCCAGGCCGCTTCCCCCAGGCGCTGCGGTGTGGGAATCACCCGAGCGCCAGCCGGGAATCCCAGGAGCGAAGCCGCCGGGCCCGAGGCCGCTGGCTCCGCGGCGGCGCCGCCGCTTTAAGGGCAGGCGGGGAGCCCGGCCCGGCCCCCGCCGAGCGGGGCGGGGCGGAGCGGAGCGGGGCGGAGGGAAGCTGCGGCCGGGAGCAGCAGGTAGGTGTGGGCCGGCCCCGAGCCCGGCGGCCGGAGCGGCCCAGGCGATAGGGATGGCGGTGGCGGTGACCCCGGCCCCGGCCCCCGCCCCCGTCCCCGTCGGTCCCGGTGCCGGCCTTCCCCCTGCCCTTGCCCGGTGCGTCTGCCCGTGCGCCCCTGGCCGGAGGGTGGGTGTCGCTTTGCAGCGGGGTTCCCGGGCCGGGATGACAAAGCGGGGGATGCCCGGATGGAAGCGGCGACTGTCCCGCTGGAGCGGCCCCGGATGCGGGAGGGTCGCTGGCGGCCGCGGGGCTGGGTGACAGCGGGCCGTTGGCCGCCCTCCTCCTTCCCTCTTTCCCTCCTTCCCTCCCTCCCTCCGGCGGCAGCGCTGGCCTTGGTCCGGTCTGGCTTCCTCCGATGGGCTCGGTGCGGTTATGCTTTCAAAGGCACCTGCTGATTTAAAAAAAAAAAAAAAAAAAAAAA
>VZSF01005422.1:152192-216781 GCA_013398295.1 Chionis minor
AAAAAAAAAAAAAAAAAAAGCGCTTAAGCTGCACAGGATTTTTATT
Source organism: Chionis minor (assembly GCA_013398295.1). Taxonomy (NCBI): domain Eukaryota; kingdom Metazoa; phylum Chordata; class Aves; order Charadriiformes; family Chionidae; genus Chionis; species Chionis minor. Next base: position 152,239 of record VZSF01005422.1, read on the forward strand.
GTTTTAATTGTTATTATTACTACTATTATTATTTCTTTAGTGGATTTTTGCTTGGGTTTGTCTCCAAGTTCTACTCCCCCACTGATTTTTATTCCCAATGAGATGGTAAGGCCCGGAGTGTCAAAGGCAAGGGTATCTATCCCGGCGCCTTCCTGCGGGAAATGCTTCGGCTCAGTCTGGCGTTTTGAGCGCGCGGCTCTTGGCAGATATTTCCTTCCTGACGAAAAAGAGTAGCCATTGTGACAGGCAATGCAAAATACGTGCTACCGAGTCTCAGCCCTGCTAATTTGCAGCAATTTGTGGGGAAAAAGCAGCATCCAGCGTTAGCTGACAACATTTATATCTCTGATTGATTTCAGTTAACTTCATGCTCCCCTTAGGCAGATGGGGATTATGTAGCTCTGCCTTCAAGAAGGCAGGCATTTGTTAATTACGTTCATTAGTTACATGGACTCTCCTGAATGGCATTCTCCAATGTGGAAAAAAGCAAAATGTTCAGTTGCAGGTCTTTATTTGTAATAAAAATACAAAGCCTTGAGCCAGTGATTTAAGCAAAGGCTTAACTGGACTATCAGCCTAAACAGCGAAGTGTTACGGGAGGGAAGTTCACAGCTAAAGGTTTTAGTAAACCATCCAACTGAACCCAGCACCTAAAGCAGCGGCCAGCACACCACAAAAATGCCACTAAACACATAGGAGCTTTTACTAAAGATACAGGCAAATAAAGAAAAACTGAAGTCATGAAATACGAAGTGTTAAGACTTCATTTTATTAGCATATTATTCTTCTTTTTCCGTTATCTAGTTTGGCTTTTTTTTTTAAGGATAACCAGCACAGCTCTAGATGGCAAAGCTGCCCCAATTCTTCTGGTGTGAAAACTTGGCAGGAGTGGGCTGAGGTTGATTTTTTTCACGCGTCAGTCAGCTTTTTCACGAAAACCACTGCGGAAGAGGAAAAAACAATCGCAAAATAGAGCGCGCAGTTTCTCTTGTATCTGTTTGCACTTGCAGTCTTACTGTTGTGGAAGCACAGGCCTTAAATGCTTCTCCGGTCATCAGCTTACGGGGAGGTTCAAAAGTGGTGCCCTGACACAACTAAATCCAGGTTACTGAAAAGAAATTAAAGAGCATGATGAGGATGGAAAAAAGATACAGAAATAGTAAAGCATGGGTGAAAGGGGAGATCAGAGCAGAAAGGCAGGAAAACAGCTGCTCTTTCTTCAGGCCACTGCCTGGTAAGGATACCCGCAGGATCAGTGTAAGAAAGACATAGGCTCTGCAAAGGATAGTGGATGAGGGGAGGATGGTGATGGTGAGGAAATGCTGAGAGACTCTTCTTCATTCGCCCCTCAGCTGAGTGCTGTGGCTCTCCATTCTCCCGATTCTTAAATGAGTCTGATGTATCAATCCTCTATTCCCCTTTTCCTCACTGCTTGTGACCTGAAAACCAGCCTTGAGTGGTGTCAGAAGGCCTTTGAGTGTGAGCTCATCTAGTCTGAATGTCTCACCTTTTAAAAACTTGATTATTTTTTTTAATGTGTTGGATTCAGTTTCTCTCTCTTCAGACAGTTTGGAGTGAGGGACATCATTGAGGTGCTGGAGTGTGTTCAGAGAAGGGCAACAAAACTGGTGAGGGCTCTAGAGAAGAAGCCTTATGAGGAGTGGCAGAAGAACGGGGGTGGTTTAGCCAGGAGAAAAGGAGGCTGAGGGGAGACCTTGCTGTTCTCTACAACTGCCTGAAAGGAGGTTGTAGCCAGGTGGGGGTTAGACTCTTTTCCCAAGTAACAAGTGATAGGACAAGAGGAAATGGCCTCAAGTTGTGCCAGGGGAGGTTTAGATTGGGTATTAGGAAAAATTTCTTCACCGAAAGGGTTGTCAAGCACTGGAACAGGCTTCCCAGGGAAGTGGTGGAATCGCCATCCCTGGAGGTACTTAAAAGATGGGTAGACATTGTGCTGAGGGATGCGGTTTAGTGGTAACTTGGCAGTGCTAGGTTAATGGTTGGACTGGATGATCTAGATTGGTTTCTTCCAACCAAAATGATTCTATGATTCTATGTTTATATAGTTTCTCACAGACAGTGGGCTATAGTGAGAGCATCCACCTGAGACTTGCACCATAAGACTTACTGGTCCTCTAAAATACAGACTGAAATACAACAAATTGGGAGTATTCTGATTAAGATTAGTTCTTGCGGATTTTTTTTTCTTTCTTTTTCTTTTTCTTTTTTTTTAATTTTTTTTTTTTTTTTGGAGCTGGCAGCCTGATAAATCTGAGGCAGAAAAAGAAAAGTCTTTTGAGGAGATCCTTTAATTGCTTGACTTTAAAAATATGCTTTCATATGAAAGATTCATCACCATTACAAAACTTCTAATTAATGGTGTCTCTCAAGCAACTTACTGATAACCTTTGTCATGTCCATAGGCCCTGCAATGCCAGAGTCCTACTGCAACATCTTAAGATTCAATAGAAGAACCTTCAACGGGAGGAGCTTGCTGTGTGTATATCTTCAAGGCAGGGGGAGGGAGATGTTAAGAGGCTACATATTTAATTTTTAGCTTTATCAGCTGTCCCGCTAACTGGTTGTTTCTCACTGGATATGTTTACAGCACTCTTCTAAATAGGTCTCTTGATAGCTTCTTCCTTAAATACCACTCCTTTCAGACTTCAAAGGCTTCTTCGGGCAGGGGCAAGGCACACATTAGTGGTCACACAACAGCACGTCAACCTCCTCTTCCTAAAGCCCTCATGGTGCGTTGCCTTGAAGTCACTGAAGAAACATCACTTACATAGCATTGTTCTCCTTTCAGGAATTGCCAGCCATCACTATGTAAAACATCCTGTGAGTTTGTTTCAAGCCTTCTGCCTCATCACCTGCTGTGCTCATCAGATAAGCTGTGCTCCAAGCTCTCCAGGGGAGGGTTTATCCCTGGGGAGACATGGCCTTCTGTGGCTGGAAGCGGCTCCTCCTCTTGGGCAGGCAGAACACCTTTGCCAAGGCTTGGAGGAGGAGGAGGGGAGTCCCCTCTCCGTGTTGGAAGCGCTGCTGCCATTGGAGTGCTGGCGAGTCTCTGGACCCTGAGATGAGAGCGTTTTTGGAGGAGAACACGGAGGTCACCAGCAGCGGGCATCTCACGCCTGAGATACGACTGCGCCTCCTCACCCCTCGCTGCAGGTTCTGGAGGGAAAAACCCGACCTGTGGCCTTACGGGGACCCGTTCTGGGCAATTTACTGGCCAGGAGGCCAAGCCCTCTCCAGGTACGCAGCATGCATCACCACAGTTGCTACGTTCAGTCTGCTGCGGGCCAGGATGTCAGACCTGGCTCTGCCTGTAGTGATTCCTAGAGAGGTGTATTTGCCTTGTGTGTGAGCGTATTATCCACCCTCCTCTCTGCTTATACAGGAGAGATACAATCTCTGCTGGTTGGCAGTAAAGTTTCAGCGCCTGCTGCATATAGAATAACAAATGGCTCTTAAGTTGAAATTGGTTTCTTCAGTGGTGATGCATGTGTTGACAACGGGACCGAGTTTGGATCTATGGAAGGGCTACGCAGTTGCCGTGAAAAAAACTAGTGAGGTGTTTAATTCTATCACTCATTGTCATTCCAAACAGGAGGACTGCTGTTTTGTCGTAGCACACGGGGTTTTTTTTTGGTAGGAGACAGACGGGAGTGTGGATGTGTGTCTGGTCTGTTGAGAAAAGTAGGTTTATGCTGATGTACTTGCAGTGGTGGTTGGCCTGAATCACTCTCCTCATTTAGGATTTCAGCAGCCTTATTGTCAAGCCTTCCCGTGGCCATCTTTTAGTCACGTCACAAGCCACATTTTGATTTTGGCCACTTACTGTTAAAATGTCTTTAATATCGCTGATTCCCAGGAACTAGTTAGGGTTCTTTTATTCTGTAAAATCAAATCTCTCACTTTGAACAGCAGAAAAGGTTCATAATTGTTATAGCAAAGAACAAGTTGTCAAACATTCCCCACACAGATGAAAGGGAAGGATCTGAATTGGGGCTTTGCTGTTTTTCTCTAAGAGAGCATAAATAGGAGGGTGTTTTTGACCAGCAAAAAGATGAGCCTTACAGTTAAATTTCAAATTGATTAGCCTGCCACGTAGGTGAACTAGAGTGCTCCTAAACATTGCTTAATTAAATTAGGTAAGGCAATCTCTACAATTTGTTATCGTATGATCCATATGCCCAGATATTTGGGTAGCAATAATAATTATCTGGCATTTCACCGCTTTATTGACTTACTGTTTATGCACTTGTTTGATGTACTGGGAATGTCAGAAATTAGCTACGTAATCTGGAAAAGTAAGAAGAAAAAGGGAACATTCCATAACTGCTCATTTCACAGTTGGCATTGCCACAGCATCAGGCGTTTCCTGTTTCAGGCTGTTCCTCTTGGTGTAACCCAAGGTACCTCGTTAACCCAAGGTACCTCGTTAACGCAGCATGGCAGACAGCGGTCTCCCACAGCAGCCTGACGCACCGCGTGTGCGCCAGGGAGTACAGTTGGTTCCAGCTGTCCTAAGACACCACAACCATTAGCAGCACCTTGAGAAGCACTCTGCTGGAAACAAGGCACTTGCAGCATTAGGCCACATCACGCTCTACACAACCTACTGCTGGAAAGTCATTCCAAATCCAAGCATAGCCCCTAGAAAGGGGAAATGGAGCACTTTCCATGGAAGTCCCACCCCTGCCCTGTGCCCTGTTGGTAAACTATGGGCTGTCCTCAGAGAAGCGATGGCCTCAGGGGGGATGCTGCCAAACAGCTGAGCTGCTGAGCCTCTGCACAAAGGTCCTGCCTGGGTGCCCTCAGAAAAAGAGCATCTGTGGATCTTAGAAGTACCAAATCATGCTGCAACATTGTGGAAATAATGTGACAAAGCAGGGTGCCAGACCTCATAGGAGAAGGTGATCTTCATTAATGCTGAGCCAGTTTCACTCATTGGATTCGTAACCACATACTTAAAAGCACCAAGCTGTGCACGCCCATGCTGTCTGGTAGGACATGTAGGACGAGGCATGGGACGTCAGGTCCTCCTCATGTCTTCTTGGTTCCTGATCTGGGTATTTTGTATTTTCAGTCCTGGTCTTGACCTTTCTGCTGTGGCCTCTTAATGGCTTGAGCTGTTTAGTTTGAGGGTAGGTTGTCTTTTGTTCTGCCAGTCTGGGCTCCTAGGAATCCGTGTGCAGATGTGCTGGGATATAGGTGCCATCAGCACCTGACACTCTTATTAGGCCTCCTTCTGCCATTCCTACTGGTGCTTCTAGGCCCAGACATTTCCATCCATCTGTTTGCCATTTACACCAGCTTAAATGTTTTCCACTACATTTCTCTGCAACCCACCTGCAAAAGCTGTGCTTACCAGTAGCCCTGCGTGAAGAGTCAGCCATCGCCCTCCATGCCAGAAGACAACCCAAATGTAGAATCCTTTCCTGTTTCTACTTAACAGCAGTTAGGGCAATTTGTAGTAAATTTATGGCAACTTGCAGTAATTTATGTCACCTAGGGCTCTTCCCCCTGTCACTTAGGGCTTTCCCCCTTGCAGAAGATTGAAGTTCTGAACCCTCAGTAATGGCTATATGATTTGTGCTGTTTAACAATAACTGCTGCTTGCCTTCCATCAAGTTCTTCTCCATGTCCAGTCTAGAGGTTTTTGCTTGCCAAATCCTCATGGAAGGTGTCAACAACTAGTTTAAGATACTCTCTCTGCTCACCGCTGCTCTAGTCTCATTTTCTTGTTGCTACTCAGGAACAACATTGAGCAGATCAGAAGAATTTGCATCTGTGCCTGCATGGCTCAGGAAAAGAAAGAGGCGAAATTATTCTTCTTCCAAGCAGTTGTGTAAGCAGTATTTTAGGGCAACAGGCAGACCTTGTCTTTTGATGGGCACAATATTCACTGTGAATACATCTTCATGTTTCTGCAGATTGCTTTTGATTTCTACAAATCCTTACTTTCCTGCTTCTGATGCCAAGCATTTCAGTCACCTTGCAGTTTGTGCCCATCTATTAGATAAGCTCACCTGTCAGAGAAGGACCTGATGGAAATAAAATGTTGCTTACTTCGCTGGATTTCTTTTTGTTCGGGGGGTGGGAGAAAAGTAAGAGAGAAAGTCGATGGTTCTTGATTTTTATATCAGCAGAGACAGATAAGGAGCTAAGTACCAACTGCACATGTGGTGTGGTGTTTTTAAGATACCACGCTTCATTACAAGAACTTTTATGCAATGTCATGCAAAACTGAGAAATTTGCACAGTCTTGTTCATTGCTTTAACAGTTTTTCTTTTCAGGTATATTTTAGATAATCCACGTGTTGTTAAAGGACGATCAGTTTTGGATCTCGGAAGTGGATGTGGAGCAACAGCAATAGCTGCTGTGATGAGTGGTGCATCACAAGTCCTTGCTAATGACATCGACCCTAGTAAGGCCTTTGTTTTTCATCTCTGTGTAAAGATATTCATTGATTTTTAAAGCACATTTAACACAGACTTTTCTTTGCTCCATTTGGGAGAAATTCAGGTTCCATATAGAGTTCTAAGAATGCTAAAAAGATGAGTGGATTTTGCCAGTATCAGAAGCTGGGTTGTACCAGCCTCTCTTGCATTCAGTGTATCTCCATAGCATGAACAAACAGCGAAGTTTCTATCAAGTGTTGCCTATACACCATCACAACTGGTTTGGAAGAGAACTCCAAGCACAGGCACCAAGTTGTCTTCTCTGTAGGACCATAGCATTTTCCTGCACTTTCATATGTTGGGATTGACATTTTGCCTTTTTCCCCAAACTTTGTTTTCCCATAACTGACTTAATAATTCAGTTTATTCATGATTTAATTACTCATTGGTTAGGGTGGAAGTATATCCATAGACTAAGGCAGTTAGATATTCTGGTTTGATTCCGTGATTGGTTTCCATTAGTATTTATTCAGGAATAGTTTTTCCCTGTGTCATGGTGCAATGAAGATAAAATTCTGTCACTTTATGCCCGATTTTGACCTATAATGAAAACTGTGAAAGTGGCTAGGTAAGAGAAACAAAAATATTTAAAAGGTGAAATTGAAAAACGTGTCAAGGAAATTTGCAACGGGGCTGAATGGCAGAATCCTAAAAGGTAACTTTCATTTTACTTTGACTTTTCTTCAGTTGCAGGAATGGCAATGCTCTTGAACTGTGAACTGAACCACCTGAATCCCTTCCCCATCACCATTAAGAACATCATTAATTCAGAGGCTGGCCACTGGGACCTCATTGTTCTAGGAGATATGTTTTACGATGAACAACTCGCTGATGGTCTGCATCGTTGGCTGAGGAAATGCATCAGGATGCAGCAAACTGAAGTGCTGATTGGTGACCCTGGCAGGCATCAGTTTTTAAGCCACAGAATTCACAGTCAATTGCACAAAGTTATAGAATATTCACTTCCCGAGTATACTAGAAAAGAAAACAATGGATTAACATCAAGTATCGTCTGGAGTTATCAGCCCTCAAATAGCTCAGAAAACTGTTGAAGCTGGCTTTCTAATGAATTTTGTCTCACTGGATTGGCTTTTTTCCCCCCCAAGTATGTAAAATGAAAATGGGAATTAAACATGGAACATATCTGTTGATGCAAAGTAGATTATTGTACCTTCACTGTACTGATTTCAGTCACACTCACTGAGGCTTTTGCTCCATTTGACGTAAAAACTACATGCAAACTGTATTCAAAGGGGCCTGCACTGGAGTGCAAATCCAAAGACAAGATACATGTAAGAGTTTGCATGCTTCATGTTTTTCATATATATTCACATCTTGCTCTCTGACACCATTGTGAAATGTTCTGGACATCCAGCATACTGCTGTGGGGAGAAGGTGGTGCCTGAAAGATGACTGTGCTGCTGTCACAGATTTTGCAGCTTATTTACAGAGAAAATTATTGCTGTCGGTCATAAAACTCTCCGCTAGATTGTTAGCTTATACTATGCTCAACTTAAAGTGCCTTGCTCTTTTTCTGGATATCTCTTCTGAATGTCAAACTAATTAATTTGAATCTCCCCCTTTCCCTCTATAATAAAAATGTACTCTTCCTTCAAGCTGCCAGACTGATTATTTAGGAGCTGCACACAAATCTAAGTTATGCTTTTTGAACACTACCCAAAGTAAAAGTTTTCAGTAAGTGGAAAGTGACTAAATAGTAATAGCTATAAGGTAAATTTATTCCCTAGAGAGTAGTGTCAAATGATTTATGTTCCCTAACTTTGCAGGGGTAAAAAAGGCAATCTATCATCATGGGAAGCTACTGAACGAGGAAGAAATCTTTCTTTCCATGTTTCTGAACAGAAGGTAACTAAGTAAAAACAGGGAATGAAAGTCAGATATAATTATTTTTCTCTTCTCTTGAGGAGAACTTGCTGGACAACAGGCTCCAGAGTAATTCTCAGCTATGTCTGTCACTGAATAACCCTCTGCAATGAAAAGAAGAAAATCTGATCCACAGGTGAGAGGCTGTAAATGCAGCCATTTGAAGAAGAAATCAATGTTTTCAGAGCAGTCTTGCAGGAACTGTCACCTGTAGCAGTTAACTATTGAACAAGCAGTGATAGGAAACCAATACCTGCAGAATGGAACACAATGCACCTACAACTATCCAAACATGAGCTGATGTGATAAGAAGCCTATAAATGTGAAAAACTGTTTGGGACTCACTCAGAAAACCATGGCGTTTATGAAGTAGGATGTTTAGGAGCACATTCAGATGTACATGGTCATAAAATATAATTTAACAAGTTTTCAGAACTATCCCAACAGAAGACTCACAAACTTTAATTTTCAGAACATGTGAATATTCTGCAGTGCTCACCCAACAATTTACAACAATAACAATATCCAAACAATACAGAATATGAAGTGGTAAGTGCATACATGATGTTCTTCTCCCACTTCACCCAACGCTTGTAAACATTTGTGGAAAATGAATGTGGCAACCTGAATCAAAAAATATTCCAGTAGAGTTATGCCGGTAACAAACCCAGAAGAAAGCTGAGTCAAGCTCCGGCAGTGAAGGACTTAACCTGACTAGCATTAAGCTTTCAAACCTAAAAATACAGTGTTAATTCATTGCCGTGTCGCACAGATTTTTAAGCACAAGGTGAGGATGTACCATTAAGTCACACATTTAGACGAGGCTATAGGAGAACACAGTAAATCTACATGCACGTTTAAGGACACAGTGAAAGCCGCATCTGCCTTCAAGATGACAAATCCAAGGTTACATTAGCAAGGGGGAAAAGCACAACTTTTCCAGTGAGGTTAGCAGTAGCACTGTCCCACAGAGAAATTTTTTTAACGTGTCCTTTGCTGTTACAGATTTCGGTGGTCTTCCACCTTTAGCTGCTTTACATTATCTCCATTTATAGTTTTCTTTCTGGGTGTAGCATTTGGGTCGACAGTCTGGCAACCACCACCACACTATGTTACAGTAACATGTCTTACAATAACAGACTGAGGGAACTGGGCTGGATCTATGAGCAACTTGCCCATGCCTATGAGGAGGTTGTCAGGATGACAGCCAGGCTCTTCCAGGGACAAAGGGTGCAAGTTGAAACAAAACAGGCTCAAACAGGATAGAAGGAAAAATTTTCCACCATTAATACAGTCCGTGTTCCTTATGGTTGCCTAAACTCGTGAGTTTTTAAGTGTCATCACATCCATGTTAAGACCTCCCTAGCCAAACCCTGCTACTTCCAGATGCAGAGTATCAACATAGTGTGCTACCTGCCCTGTAGAATGCTAAAATTGTTGGCATTTATAAAAGTTTAATGTAGAATTTATAAAAGTTTAATGTAGAATTCATAAAAGTCTCTCTAGAAATCATGCTATTTCAACAAAGCTGGTGAACATGTAACTGTGATGAGACCACTGCTTCATCAGGTAATAAACTCATTCTACACTTCTAAATATTTTTTTCAATATGACCACAATTAAATAATATATAAATGGTTATATATTCAACTTCTGCAGGCCACTGGAGATATTATAAACTGTATATAGCAGAACACATGCTCTCCTGAACTCCGCCATCCTGAGATTCATGTACTCAAACATTAAGTTTGGTCCTATTTCAGTCACAGCTACGCTTATGAGGACCAAGTCTTGTTCCCTAAAAGGATTTTCATGCAGGAATACTGGCAAAAGCCAGAGCAAGTAAGTATTTTCCCATACACAAGATTCTTTTATTGGTCATAACTACTATTGTGAAATTTGTTGTCACGATAATTTCAAAACAATTTTATGTTTACATATTCACAGACTGTACTTCTGAATGTGTAAAAATCCAGTAAGTATCTGAAGGTTAATAAACCCAGAAACCTGTAGCATCAGTAACATGAAAAGAAAAGTACCTATGGTTTTTTCCCTGGACCTAGCAAAAGTACACAGTGAAAGGAGACTGTTACTACTTAAAATACACTTGGCATTGCTGTTAATGCTACCTCCATTCACCAGCTCTGTCTGCTGACTTTTGTCAGATTAAAGTCCCAGACTCTTTGGCGTAAGTATTAATACTATGTTTGGGCTTGGTACTTATAGTTGCAACTACCCTCTCAGACCACAAACTCAGAACAGGGACCTACTGAAATTGGGCTTGTATATGTAGCCAAGATGCTAAAGGATGGTATGTAGTTGCCAAATTTGATACTTCAAGAGGAGGGTGAGAGATGATAGTCTAATATTAATTATAGTTTAACTTTCCTCTTAATGAAGCAAGATCAGCGATGGAAAGACAGACAGGGCTCTAAGTAGACACAACGGGGAAGCAAACTCACAGGCAAGGACTGGAATGGCGATGGAGACCTCTGGTGGGAACAAGGAGGGAAGCAATCTGGTGGTACAAAGGTCACCAGCAATTTTGCCAAGGAACTTCTTTTCTGAAAGAGCTCTCCCATCTGTAAACTTTACACTCACATGTACAAGATAAGCAATCAGTAAACAGTCCATGTTACTTGTTTGATTTTGTTTGATATGATTAGCTGCTCTAAAACATCTCGGGAACGATCTGCAAAAGAACCAAGGAATTTCTTGTTATTCATTCAGAATATGTATGTGGTGTTTAGAAATTAGGTAAACAGCAAAATAATTCAATTATATATCTGCATTTATGCTTATCTTGCTATTACAGTATCACATTTCAGATACATCTGTAGTAATTCAAAACCACTCAGTTCTTTCTCTGATCACGTAATTGTAAAGCATCACCAACCAACTGAACTTAAAAAAACCCAACATAGATCAAAACCTCTCTTAAGTTTGATTTTTTTCCAGGCTCACAAGTCCTACTCCATTCCACTGTTTCTTGAATGGATGCTGTTCCATACTTTTGGAATACAGTAGGGGTTTAAGATGCTAACATATTTTTATGAAGTCTTATCATCAACTTTGGGTCTTTATCAGCATGTTGAGGGGGGAAAAAAAGCAAAGAAAAAAATTCCGAACTCCAAAATGACAAAAAAAATCCCTCTCTGAAGGTTGCCATATTTCAAAGCAAAACTCTTATCTTGCAAAAATCTCAGCATATGATTATTATTACATCTAGTAAGTTATTATTTGTTTGGGATTATTTACAATGTATAGTGTGCTTTTCCAGAGAGGAAGAAGATACTATCAAGAAATAATTACTCTTCTTCCTCCCTGCACGATTTGACCTACCTGTCACCAGTGGGCACCCATGGAACAGAAAAATGTGTATCTTCGGACAACAAGTAAGGACTGCTTCCACAGCGACATCCGTCAGATGCACACAGCGTTCCATGTGGATCTCCTGATATGAAAATAGTAGTAACAAAAGTCTGTCAGATCACCCATAGTTTTGGAGGTAGAGCTTTCCTTTGCCCAACCATTTTCAAAGATCCGCACCCAGAAGAAATCATGGCCTACTCCTCCTCTGTGTACTGACCCCATATGTGGTGCTGTACAGACTAGGAAAATACCCTCAGGAAAATTTCAGACAGCTTTTCTATGAAAAGTCAAAACTAACAACATAAACCTGAGTTTTCCCAAAACACATAAATCATTCAAGGCAACTGAGAAAACTCTTCAATGAGATTCTGTTTGAGTCCCATCAGACAGTCCCATGTCGCATCCCCGTACGACACACATTCTTCTAGCAATTTGTTTTCCAGGAGAACAGAACCCAAACTGGATTCTGGGGCTTCCCAAAGGAGAGAGGATTCAGGAGTCTCTGCTGAAGTTCCTAATATCTATCTACCTATCTATCTACCTACCTATCTACCTACCTACCTATCTACCTACCTATCTACCTACCTACCTATCTACCTACCTACCTATCTACCTACCTCCCTCCCTCCTAAAAGAAGTCTAAGAACATCTTCCAAGACTAGACTAAAACCTGCTCTGTTCTTCATTTCTCTGCATTTGTATAACTAGTACCTGTTGCATGTGCTAGAGAAAGAATAAATTCTGAATAAATTATCAGATTATTACCAACTTTTTTCCCCCTATAAGCTACCTTATATATCAATAAATATAACCTACAAGAAGAAATGCAGAAAAGAGACTATAAAATCTAATGAAAATAAGATTTGGGAAACTATATTGTAGGGATCCTGAGGTAAAAATAAGAAACCCCCATTGTTTTATTGTGAAAGAGTGTTTTTCCAAATGATAAACTCCAAGGATCTTGAAAGAGCACAGAAATGAAAGGCATCTTTGGTAACAGATGCAACTTTGTACAGAATGATGACACAGAAAACAAGAACTGTATTCAGAGAAGCAAGATATACAAAAGCTGATATACGTATAATTTTTAGTTCATTTTAATAAGTATACGAAATGCAGAATCTGAAAGCCTCTGAATGAAGTAAAAAGATTTATAAATCTGCCTGCTCGTTACAGTTTGAGAATTTTAAGACCCTACTTTTTTCACCATCTACCTTACACAGAATCATAGAATGGTTTGGGTTGGAAATGACCTTAAAGCTCATCTGGTTCCAACCCCCCTGCCATGGGCAGGGACACCTCCCACTAGACCAGGTTGCTCAGCAGATCACTGTCTATAGATTTGCGCTTTGATGGTATGAAACAGAGGTATGAGGATTGTGACACAGACAAGGAAAAGAGTTACATTGAAGAACAGATTGTAGCAAATAATTCCGTATTCTCTACTAAATTTCTTTTTCTTACTGCTTGTTAAATCAATACACCTAAACCATTCTAGCTGTTCATACTGATAGAACAAAACTTGTGTTTTTAAAATTGTAATTCCAAGCAAACCCATTAATTTTTGCCTTATTAAAACTGCACAGAATGCCCCCTGCTCCCCCTTCCGCCAACCCACCCCAAAACCAAAATGCAAAAGCACTTAAATAGATGGCTTTTAAGAAAGCAGAAACAAGTATTGAGCGCAGGAAAGCGAATAAGCAAAATCCACACTACTATTCAGTCTGGTGTGACTTAAATTTTCCATCAGTTCTTCTGAAATCAAAGCCCACCATGGCAACCTTACTTTACTGAACACTTACAGATGAAGCAGGTCTTATGTAAGCTACCTAAATTGTTCTTCCTGATCTAGTACAGCTTCCACAGGCATCCATCCGCAGCACACACAAAAGAAAGCCTGTGCACTTTCAAAGAAATAGCAGCTACAGCAATGTGACCAGGAAACACCAAAGGCCACATTTTGTAAGCTGGAAATTCTTATTAAAAAAATAAATGGAACTGCGTTTCTATGGTTTGAAGGGCTTACACGTAAGAATATAATTCTCAGCATACTATGGACAGTAATAACTGTTATAAAGAGGGAAGACAACACTGACAGAGTAATTATACCAACGTTACTGGAAAATAGTTCAAAACCCTCCAGGAACCCCCTAGGAACTTTATAGAACCCCACTCCACTCAACAGACAACCCAAAACTTATTGTAATAACCTTAGGAAAACTTATTACAGTATTTACTTATTACAAACTTGTGTTTTAAAACATATGTACTGAAGACTTTTGAGAGCGACCTAGTCCAAATAACCAAATATCCAAAGATATTTTCAAGTCACTTCTTGTATATATATATAAAATTAAAAAAAAGATCTCTCATTGCTACGGGAGTCTGAAAAATAATAATGTCATCTTGTACCACAAGACTTATCAAGACCAAAAAGATTGCCCAAAATAGACAAAATCAGCTGGAAAAATCCAAAATCACTGTTCACCCTCCAAATAAAACAGTAACAGTTCTACTTTTTCCAGGCTATTAATACTGTCAGTTGACCCAGATCTGATATTTTGTTTAGAGTTGGGTTTTTTTAATTAAACACTATAACCTGGAAAAAGTATGATTTGTTTCCCATGTTAGTTTCTAGATGAATAGCTTGGCTTCAGAACCAGCCTTTACAAAAGCAAAAACATACACACAGATAAGAAACGTACTATAAAGAAAAGCAGAAGATCATGTATGGAAAGAGGTATGGGATGCCTCTTGTCCATCATTTAACACTGTTTCAGTGCCTACAGAAACTTTATGCAAAGGCAACTTCATTTTCACATGAAGTTGCTTTTGTGACTTAGAGATTTACCTCTGCAGAGGTGCTACCTGATTTCTTAAACCCATGAAACTATCCCCATTACAAATTCTGCCTCAGGGTTCAACAGAATCAAGAAATAACTCCAAAGAAATCAAGGGAAAACATTAAGCATTCATTTGCATTTATTATATAGCTCTCTAAAACAACGTAAGTTAAAATAACCATACTACATTCAACAGAGGAAAACTCATTTTGAAAAGACTGAGGTTCTCAAAAAGCTGGGCTGGGGGACTGCTACGGAGAGACAGAAAATACCCAATTCATAATGAAAATCAAGGCAAGTGTGTACACAAATGAAGGCAAAGTCAGTCAATAAAAAACATCATTCAGAAGTAATACTGATAATAATAACAACTAAAAAATGCAGCTATTTGCTTTTGTTCGTTTCTTTGGTATTAGGTTAAGTAAGTTACCTTTAAATGCTTTGAACACGTTCCACTCACTAGTGCTACAACGCCATCATCTGTTACCTAGAGAAAAAAACATGCTGTTATGAATACAATGGATTGGGCTAATATTTTTTAAAACACAGTTATTTGTAGGGGGAAAAAATTATATTAATTTATTCACTCCTTGCAGTCACTGAATACACTTAACATTACAGTATTTTTTTCCCAACAAAGCATGTAGAGAAAGTTATTAAAGTATGTTTTTTTCAGTCTACTAAACACTGTCGCATTTTGCTGCCATGTGATCCAGCCCGGTTTCCTACTGGGATATTTCTAACCGTGTAACCGCTATTTCTCCAGATTCCTTGTCTCATTTAACAGTGGGTACACGATTATGGTCAGAGCATGGTGCTTTTAATTTATAAGGTTTAAAGTACTTCT
This sequence comes from Chionis minor, assembly GCA_013398295.1. Taxonomy (NCBI): domain Eukaryota; kingdom Metazoa; phylum Chordata; class Aves; order Charadriiformes; family Chionidae; genus Chionis; species Chionis minor. The sequence goes on from VZSF01005422.1 coordinate 167,656, forward strand.
GCTCTACCTAGACCAATTTTCCTCCTGTTTTCAGGACTGCTGGAGATGTTCCTGAAGGAAGTTTCTCGGGTTGGGAAAAAAAAAAAAAAAAGAAAGTAATCATAGCAGTCTTTTATCTGCTATCTTACTTTTACCCATCTTGAAGCAAACCAGTTGCATAAGACAAAAATCCCTCAAACAAGCAGTCTTACAGCAGTCGTCATACACGTACATAAAAGGTTTATCAAAGTGGCTACAGACAGCCATGAAGTAATGACTACCCGCAAGAGGGAGGATAGAAACAAAAGACATTCCTTTCCTTAGAAAGGCAAGAAAGGTCAATTTATTTGTTTGCTTGTTTGTGAGACAAATTCATTAACCTTCCTCCCCACTTCAAAAGCTGGATTGGGTATCAGATCCATCACACAGGTTTCTTCATAGAGCTTATATTAGATGGCAGGAATATTAGTCAGCAAAAATATACATTAAGGCTCAGCCAAATGTGACAGCTAGAATTCAGAGACCACAAGCTCCACTTCTGTTCAAAGATTTTATTATTCCCATTGCACAAATTGTTTTATTGCCTTCTGCCCCTCTATTGCAAGTCTGCTGTACAGAACTGTAATAGAAAGGGTCAGACCAGTGCGAATGGAGAACGGACAGGAACGTCCCAGCACAGAGGCACACAAAGGCCTGTAAGAATGGCAGGTATTGTCAGCACCTAGCTTAGCAGGTCATCAAGATTCCAGCAGATTTAGCTCCTGAAGACACCCAGACCAGGAGACAAAGGGCAGTAAATAAATAAATTCCAATAACTCCCATAGGTGGGACAGAATGGAGAGTGTAATCACTGTCAGTTCCTAATGTGTATAAAATGGCACATCCAAAACCATGGCACATGGTCAACAACCTAAGAGCAACCTGAGCGAAGTGATGGAGATTTGATAGCCTGGGTAAAAAGTTCCTCTCCAGATTTCTCGTAGGCCCCCTTCAGATACTGGAAGGGTGCTATAAGGTGTTTCCATTTATTTTTAGTCAAATTAAATTCAGAATTCTAGTGTATTATCATATGATTATCAGAAAGGAAAAAAAATGTTGAAATGTCTAATTACTCAAGAAGCTTTATCACATTTAAAACATATATAGTGAAAGTTAGCTATTTCACGTAAAGGAAGAGAGAGACAAGGGAAGAAAAAGTAATGAAGTAAGTTTGAAGAAACAGAGTTAAATGATAATGATTACCAAAGAAAATATTAATTCACTTTTGGTGCCCTACTTCTGGAAAAACCGAAAGGAGAATAGCATCTAAAATAAGAGCCTGCTACGTGTTTTCCAGATCTGACACTTCATTACAAATGCTCTGTGCTTGACTCACTTTCAGCATAATCACTCACCATCACAGTCAACTGAATGCTACACTTACTGCAAAAAATCCTTTCCCCCACTTCATTATCTTACTGTAATTATGGAGCATGTTACAGTACTGATGTTGCAGCTGATTTCCCCCTTCTCATGCTAATACTAACTGTTGTTAAATCCTCTTATCTGCCCTTTCTGACATTTTAAATGTCATTCTTTCCATGTTGACTCCATAACATAACTCTGACGAGCTATTCACAAAGCACAATCACTCTTGAACTAGAACTAGTTATGGGGTGTTTACTTCTACTAGGGGCTTATGTTGTTTGACAGCCTATATAATTATTATTCAGGTCAGTTTGTCCTAACTGAAAGCAGATAATAATCTGTTCAGGATTCTACTTTCTTTAAATGAGTTATTTTGGATTACTTTACAACTTAAAGAAAATAATAGCACTAAATAAAGACACTGAAAAAAAATCTCCAATATTAGGCAGATTCTAACAAAAGGTTATCTTTGGTCCACAATACACACTGTAATACCAAAATGTGTATTTTTCTGGTTACCAAGATGCAAATATATCTTTCCTTTTCCTTAAGAGGAGGAAATTGGAAGTGAACTGCGGTCCTAAATCTTGTCAAGAGTAGAGCTAAAAAGATCCCCTTTCAATTTTATCATGACAATCTTCAAAAATAAACAAAAGTCAATTAACCAATTGCCACCATAGTTACCTGAGTAGATGAAAAGTCCACACTGTGAAGAAATTTGCAGTTTTCTCCTAGTGCCTGCAGAGATGCATCCATGATGCCTGAACAGCTGCCCAAGTTCACTATTTGTAGGAACTGGCAGTTGAGCGCAAGAGCAAGAACTCCACTGTCGGTTATATCGCAGCACCTTTTAAAAGATGCTTCACGCAAGTAAGGACAGGATAAGGCCAGGGCTATGACACCTGTCAAAGAAACAGAGCAATTCAAAGAATTATTCATTTTTTTAACATAACCACCATGCTGAATCCAATATGCTGTCCCCTTGTCACTGAATGTTCAACTTTCATCTCATGCCATGCCAGCAAGAATCTGTACAAGGAAATAATTTTGTGGGTTCTTTCTTTTAATTCAAGGATGAGAAAATGACAATGAACAATGCTAGAGTTGATAAAAATTTCTAAATGCTGAATTCCCTTCTGTACAGCAGAGGGATACCTGAGGGATATTATATGATATCAGGTATCATCTCAGTGAGTGCATGAGAAAAACCCAAGGGCTTGAAAGCAGACTGATGACAGCGCTAGGTCCCACTAACAGTGCAGTGAATATCAGGCAAAAAGCAAGGTAAGAGGGTCATGCCTGAAGTCAATTCAAGAAATCAAAACCATAGTTGAGAAGCAGGACAGGAATCAGGTACACCTAGACACAGCTCATGCCAGGATGGGGGGTCCACATGTCCACGATGCAGGTGGGCACGGGAGATGAGACCAGCCACAGCCATTAGGGTCTGTTGGTGCCCTCAGAGCCCCGACAGTTAGCAACAACCAAAATATTTGTGCAGAAGTGTCAGGAGGCAGTCAATAAAATAAAAGTACATGAACTAGAGATGCAATTTGTAGATGCATCTGGAAATGGAGATGCATTTGGAATCATTTGGAATCATCTGAAAGGAATTTATTTCAAGGATGATAGAAACATGATGACTCCAGCTGTACAGAAAATTACATCACTTCTGGATAGACAGAAATAAAAAGCTGAATGTCATTAAGATAGGTTACTATGTAAGAACTTCAAAGTAACATGGATAAAACAGTACTTGCTTGGGTGAAAACCACTTTGCAAAGAATGATAGAAGAGACAGTAGCAGTAGTGGAATTTGTCCAAGAACTAAGTACTACTGCATATTGTATTAAAGGACACTAAACGTTCCATGTGCAACCTACAGAACCAACATTTCCTAGTAATGAGAGGGCTCGGATACTTCTTGATGCATTAGCCAGCAGGTTTCTTAAAAAAAACCCAAACCCAATAAACATCAAACAAAAAAACCCCAAACAAAACAACAAACCCCCCCCCCCCCCACTAAAAAAAAATCCAACACAAACCAACCAAAAACTCCCAAAACTCCCCACCTCTATTTGGATAGATAAAAAGTATACATGAAGAGCTCTAGGCCTAGCTGGTACCTTAAGAACCATACTAGAAATCAGTGGACAGATGAAGGCATGGAGGGAAGACCGTGGCAAACTATATCTTGGGGGTCAAAAAGTATAACAATGAGGTGACATTGAAAATAAATAAAAAACAAAATTTAAAAGTTTAAACAATTACTTAAGTAAAAAGATAAGTGTATTGCTGTGCAGTGGTAAGAAAATACAAAGCAAGACTGATCTAAGATACGGCATGCTCAATACTAAATTAATATTTTGCCTCAATTTTCAATAAGGGGGAATTAATGATGGAACAAAGGAATAAGCGTAACGAAAATACAAAACAAAACCTGTAGGAAATAAAAAACTCAGCAAGCTTAATTCTTTTAAGCTAGTAGCTCCTGATACAACTTGAAACTAACTTCTAACTTGGAGGTTAGAAGTAACATCTGAAATCCTAAAGTCCTAAAGCAAGTCAAGTATTTTAAGTCAGAGAAGATGCTATAGGCTTGTTTAATAACAAATATATTTAATTAAAAAAGGGGGGGGAAATATTTTAGGAAATCACAAGCCTGAAACTTCAACCCCAGTGGTACTAGTAAGACTGTGGAACAAGTTTTGAGGAAGGAATAATTAAGATGAAGTGGAAAATACAATTAAATGTAGCATAGTTTTTCCAGAAACCTATCATGAGAGTAACCTGATAGCTCTCTTTCCTAAGATAATCAGTGCTCTAGGCCTGTAATTTACACCACTGAACCGACTTTTAATTAGTATTGGAGTGGCATTGGGGATTTTTAAAGCAATATTTACCCTAGATATTTTTTGCAATTTACTCCAATCTAACAAGAAAAATAAAACAGAAATAAGATCTCAGTTACCTGTGCACAGATAACATACCTTCTGAAGTGATTCCCAATCTGTTTTCTTTGCAAGAATTTAAGTTGATTTTTTTCAACTGCTTGCAGTTATAAAGCTGCAATAATGCATTATCTGAAATATCACAGTCTCGGAGGTCTAGACACTCTACAGCAGGGTGCAATACCTGTAACAAAAAACTACCATTTCAGTAAAACTCTGCTATGTCATAGAATGTGCACATTTTTCTCTAAATTACTTCTAATGTTAGACATCACACAGAACTTCTAAAAAATATTCACTAGAGGATGGGGTTACCAGTCTTTGGTAATTAAAAACTCTGAAGAAAATACGGTGTTTTTGCTGCAACAGTTCATCTCCTTTTGCCTGAACGTTCAGTTTCTGTGATCACATCTACAGCAGGAGCACTTTAACATTACTATTTCAGCAGGACCTCAAACTTACTAGCACAACTTTGATGGCAGAAATCTGAAGTGTAAAAAAACATACTGACTGTGACCAAAACTTAAACCCACTGAACAGATAAGAGTAATATTTAAACGATATTTTGTCCTAGGTATTTTTCTCACCTACATGAGCACACACACACAGTCTTTTTCTCATAAACAAGCAATCTCATTATCATACCATGAGGTACCAAATCCTCATTAAAAAGGCTCTTTCACTCCCACGAGACCATAGGTTGGAGTTTTTGTGAGAACTTCCCCAAGAGGACATTTATGAAATTTAGACCCAAAGCAATGGAAGGCCTCAGATTTTAGTAACAACAGCCATATATCTTACCTCTAATTCAATTTTCAAGGATTTTCACTACTTTTTAATAAATACTGTTTATAGCCCTCTCGTGCAAACAATTTATACCTTGGCTGAGCTGTTCTTTAGACAAATAGGCAAGTGTTAGATCAGATTTTCACATTACCTTATACTACTCCCTTCAGCTTGTCATTCCCCTCCGTAACTGATGAGGACAAAAGCATACGGTAGATTTCCATACATAAGCAAAGATAACAGCATAGCTGACAGGCTTGTCCTTTCTTAGGTTCATCATTCGAACGGGTATAATAAAGATATTACAAGGAACGCTATTTTTCTGCTTTGCAAATATATAAGATGCTAAAATCTTTACTGACAAAGTCAAATAAGCCTTTTCAGGAAAAGCAAGAACTTCTGGTAGATTATAATTGCAACCTTTCTGCAAAATGAATGGCAGACCTCAGACAGCTTTGACAGCTTTTCCTCCTCAAATACAAAAAGCCTAAAATACATCTCTTTATGCCACAAACCCACCAAGGTATCCTGCAGTACACTTGTGAGTAGTTTTCACATGGTAACATTCAGTTCTTATTTCACTTCTATTTCTGCATTCATATCTAAGGAACTAAACCAGCCAAAGCTAGAGATGACATGCTTAACGCCGAAGTGACCATTGACATTTATTCAAAAATGCTTTCCCTGACTGTTGGCTTTCTTTCACAATTCCCAATTGCCTAGGACACAACAAAAGTGAGCAAATTGCTGGTTTTGAAGCCACATGAGAAATCTTATGAGAAGAAGAACCATTAGATCCAAGGAAGTCTAAACGAGAAGCAACACACTATCAGAATACTGCCTACCTAAAGCAGATAAAGTATTAAGCTTCCCTAGCCCATGATTCTTCACACGCTCGGGTATTACTTAGAGGTTTGTCTTCTATTGACATTCACACATTCATATTGACTGAAAGCACATACTAAAATCTAATCTGTCTCAAAGAAGATGAAATTTTAGATAGAATATGGATTGTTTCGATGCACAGTTCAGGAGATTAAAGTATAGACTCTCATACTGTGGACACATGCTGAATAGCTTTATAGATCTTTATGGAAAATGTAGGTTAGAATAAGGAGTTTAGCATGCGTGTCATGGAAGCCTGCCCCAAGCAAAAGGCAGAGTAAGGGGAAAAAAAAGCATGGTATCACAAACCTGGCCAGTAACAGGAAGGTAAGAGATGAAATAGAAGTTTATACGTAAGTGCAGGTTAACAAAATTTCAACTGAAGAAATTTAACTTTAAGCAAAATGTATAACCAACAGCAAAGAACGCACATGCATAAAAGCAAATGAGATAGCAGAGTCTGGAAAACTCCTAGAGAACAGGTCTAGCTGCAATACTGTGGAGACTATGAAAGAAAAGGGCAGGATGGAAGCAACAGCAAAGAAAACAAAATCCTTATCCATACGGAAGACTAATTGAGACACTGCAAACATGTCACATGTAGAATAATCTGGTTATACACAATGTGAGCAAGGAATAGTAAGAAGAGCTAAACAACATGAGCCATTTTTGCTATGTTGAGACAACAAGAATATCTGCAGGATGAAAGAACATAAAAACTGAAAAGTGAAATGGTATGGAGAAACAGTGTGAATTCAGAATCTAAGAGGTGACTAGCATTTTTTTTTAAAAATGCAAGTGAGATAAACCCAGAAACTGTTAGCAAAGAAAGCCAAGGTATAACATCCTCCAGAAAAGCAATGACAGCTAAGGACAGAATTGCAGGAAATTGCAGGAACAGAGAAAGGAAAAACACATGAGAGAAAGAACTGGAACGGAATAACCCAGTGTCAGATGGAAAAGAGGCTCCAAGACAAGGCACTGATCAACTGCTGAATGAAGACAAAGACACATGAGATTTTTACAAAGAGACACAGGAAAAATCATGACTTAAATGCACTAGTTTACTTCCAGACTGAAGATATCCTAATAGGTTTTGTGTGTTTATACACACACAATCATATGGTTTTAATTATATACATGTATTAAGATGCTTAGAAAGGATTAATTACAGAAAAGACAGCCTAAACCAAATTCTGTCAACTCACATTTTCCAAAATAAGATAAATGAATAAGACTCTGATTTTTACTCAGAGACTTTTTTTTTTTTTACACTCAAAATACGGTGCATACTAAAGATAAAAGTTTTTGTTCCTAAGTTTTTCACGCTACTTCTGATTCTGTCTTTAGTCTTGGCTTCACTACTCCCACTCTGAGAAACTGATACTATTTGCCTCTTCCAAGTTACAGGTCAAAGCAGGAAAGAACAGGGAGTCATTCATTTTCTGTTGCACCAAGGCCAACCTTTAGCTCTCCTCAATTCTCACGCCTCCCTTTGAGGCTAAACAAGATAACAGTAGCTAGATACCAAAATAGAATTTACAGCTGTAGAAAAGTTATTAACTGGTTTCATTTTGAAACCACTGACAAACACCAGTGAACAAAAAGGATGAGAGAATTCGAACTATCAACTTCTAGCCCTATCATCATCGTATTTCAAAGAATCAAGATTGAAATAAATTATATGAAGATCATATGCATAATGTCAATAGAATGTAACAGTAATCTAAAAAGTTCCTGAAATCTTTTCATTACTGAATTAGGCACTAGGTTCTTGAAACATACTGCATTCAGGAACAGAGACTGGTTTGCAATAGACTCTATTTTCCTGTACTGAAAAAGGATACTATATGTCAGCTGATTACACAGAAGTCAGTTATCACTGAAGGGAAAAAGTTTTCAATCTACTTGTCACTATAAACATAATCTTATTACTACTAATACAGGACTATTAACATTATGAAGTTTAAGGAAAAAAACTAGAAAAACACGGACAGACTAAGCAGGCCTGAATTTATCTGTTGTCTCATGTAAACACTTCTAATTTAGTCCATCCTTGTGTATTAACCATCACAGACAGTATAGTTTTGAATGGGTTCTTACCTCACTGATATTTGAATCAGTTATTTGCCCTTGTATACTCATTAATTTAATCAGTTTATCCTTTATGTTGGGTGGCAATGGCTTAATATCTGCAGCATATCTGGAAAGGTTCTTTGCCACACACTGAAGACATCTGAAACAGAGGAAAGTTACAGTACAGTCAAAAACAGGCATTACATATTGGAACTAGAACAATCACACCATAAGATGTCATCTTCTGCATCCAGCTGTGCTGCCTTCAAACTTTATCAGTTCCAGCTCTTCCATGCTACCACCAATTCAGTTATTGCCCCTTAGAGTCAATCAGCTGATCCTTCTGTGCAAGTGTTCCCCAATCAACTGTAGGCAAAAATTGTAGCCTCATTCACTGCCATCACCAACCCAGCTCACAAAATAAGTTTTCTGGTAGTATATACATGAGCTCTAAGAAAAGCCTTTCCACCAGCTAAGCCTCCACTCAGTAGGCAAGTAAAATCTTTAGTTGGGACAGCTAGTTCCAGAGAAGGGACACCTCTCTTTCACCTCAGTTAAAAACATTAAGGAGATATTTTCCAACTGTAGTATTTTGTTCACCGTCTAGTTTGTCGTACTCTTTTAATATGAATTGTGCTGTGTAACACTGTGCTCAAGTTTTTGACTTTGTGCTTAAAACTGTATCTGATCACAGAGAATTGTCACCTGAGGCAGAAATTTTTCTGTCTTAGTGGGGTCCAGGAAATTACAGATCAACAAGTTCATGGTCCTACGAAGTAGATTAGACAAAATAACTAGTGGACCCATGGAAAATACAATACATAGGGGAAAATGAATCCATTTGGATATTTACAAGGTATTCAAAAAGCCTCTTCAGCAATGGTTCTTCAAGAAATTAAACTGCCCTGAGATAAGAACTCACACAGCTGGCTGAAATCCTTTCACAATCAGAAACATTGATTGGTTTGATTCAGTATAGCCATTATTTTTTTTTTTTAACAGCAGCATTTTAGGCCTCCTTGCCCCCACTCACCCTCCACATACTTATTCATCAGAAAGATTTATCAACCTGAAGGAAACAGCCTCGTTATCATACACACTGGGCTAAACATTTTGAACTAACAATAATGCTGACATACACTGCATTTCTGTCCATTATAAACATCCTGCTCTCGGGACACCTTTTGTATTCAGGGTCAAAATTGTTTCCCTGTTACAAGCAATCTATTTCCTTTGCTACATTCTGAAACTTGACTTAAAAGTTTCTATTCTGAGATACTGCTGCACAAGAAATTGCAAACAAATCTCAAAGACACGCAGGGCTAAGTGTTCATCTGAAAAGAAAGGACTAGGCAGAAATAAGCAGTAAAATCACAGAATGCTGGATGATGCTTTAAGACAGGATTTGAAATCCTAGAATTTTATCTGTGTGAATGCAACAAAAAGGGATCATTTCAGTACGAGTATGTTGTTAAGAGACTCCAGACAGATCATAGTTTTTTGGGAGAAAACTTAAAGAACTTAAGCAAAATAAAATAAAGGGATCAGTATTACCCAGGTAGATGTGGAACAGCACCCAGGTGGAACACCTGCAATAATGCTTTTTGAGATCAAATATATAGAAGAGTATTTACTTATGCAATATTGAGTACTACAGAGCGACACTAATTGTGCAATCCTATTTTTTTAAAGATTTCTAAGGCATTTTAATGTATCATAGGACACATAAAATGTTGATGTCCCAATCTCTGCAACTTTAAATTACAACTACAGGCTTACTGAAACACCAGAGGCTTTCCGGGAAGAGTTTATGAATAGCTTCTAAGCATCCTGAGCATACTGACTTTCAGAGCAATCACCAATTGCTAATATGTTAAAAGACAAATGCTGTTCCTTAAGGAAGGAATTGCAACTCTCTAAAAGGAGATTATAAAAAAAAAAAAAAAAAAACCAAACCAAAAAAAACCCCAAAGTCTCTAGGTAGATGAGGAATATAAATTAGAGGGAAGCTCATCAGCATCCAGAGAAAACTGAAAAGGTAACACTCTGTCATCTAGGAAATGACAAGACTTTAAAAAGGATTACACTACAGCAAAACTAAAACTGAGAGAGTTGAAATGGGGGAGGAAGGGGTAATTCCTCACAGTCTCTTTCTTGCTTAGGAACCTAATGTGAGTCCATGTAAGTGATGGAGTTCTTCAAATTGGAGGTCGTATTATCTATTGATCATAGCTACCTGGATTAGATCATCTAGGCCAAATTTTCCTTTTAAATCCTACCCAAAATTTTGAAAGAAAATGCTACTGTCTTACAAGACATTTTGCTTTTGTAGAATCAACATTTCTCCATTAACTCACCCCACTACTAAACTTAGAGCAACTACTGTAATTGCACAGTAACTCTCTCTACTGTAATTGGCCTCTATACTTTTATGTGATCTAGATACACACAGCAACAACTAAGATTGGTAACTAAAGAGTACAACGCATTCACTTGACAGACAGATTTTGTCCCAGTCTAACTTACTGAAAGAAACCATGAATCCTGTTTTTCATGGACAGGGAAAACCAAGCGGTGCTTTACCCCTGTAATGGCCTGATAAAAGAGCATTCCTTCTTGCAAAACCCCCAACTGCTCTTTCACTGCTCCACGTTATCAGGCTGGTTACACCAGCTGTTTATAGTTCAGAAGTGTCAAACAGCATACTCATTTGGTCCAAATGTGTCAAGAAGTGCAGAACAGAAAAGGCCTATGATCTCTAACCTTAAGCGTTATAACAGAACTAAGGCCTTACAACAGGACAAATGTGTGTATTTCCAATCATAAATTAGAAATTAGATCTTTATGACTAATTATTCTACCAATAGTCCGACTTACATCAAGGTGCTACTTATATTAAGTTATGTCACGTGAAATAGAACAGCAGTACAGATGTTAGAAGTAGGACACATCAGAAGAAGAAATGAACCAAAAGAACAAATTGTTGAAGAAGAGTTCAGAGAGACCCTCCTGCCAAGTCGTGAGGCTCAGGGTGGACCCTCTTGCTTTCAAAACTCCCCCTCGAAAAGGCACCTAGGTGCAGCTGGATTCAATCTTAGACTCTGGCTGTAAAGAAGAATTCAGACCCTAGGTTCCATCACAGTTGGTTTAATACAGCTTGAGTGGGCTGCCACCAAAGAGGGACCCCCTTGGTTATTTTCCTGTACTTTTTAGAGCTATGACATAAGCTGCTCATGCACCTGTTCATGCAACAAGCGCATGTCTTTTGTTCAATCAAATTCTTCAGTGGTTACGTGTCCTCTGCAGTGACTGGAGTTTTGGTGCAGGCGCCTTTAACTTCTTACACAGTTTCATAATCTTTTTGTCCCATCTGCACCTGGATCTCATCCATCTTCTGCTGACTCCGGGTAGAACAGTCCCTTTCTGCACTTCCAAGAATTATAGCTCCCTTTTCTTTGATCCCAATGATCACTCTAAATCATATTACTAAGTCTTCATTAATATTACTTACACAATTTCATTATGTTAGTTAAGTTATAATACATCAAAGTCATGTAAAGCTACTAGCCGTTCTTCTTGGACTAAGATAGAGTTCAGCCTAAGTTGCTATGTTGCTACTACAGCTTGCAGCCTAAGGCTTCGCCAATCTAGCTACTCATGCTAAGTTAGCTGCTAATGCTAAGCAAAGCATATGATTGGAATAATTAAGTTTAAGATTATTTCAGTTCCCAACACAGATACTCAAATAGGCTTAATAATAAATAACAAAACAGATACATCTTCCTGCATTCTTCAGGGCTGGGTAATTTATATTTATAGTTTCTGTTTTGAAACTGATGCTCTACTTCCGTCCTTAGTTTTTGTTCAAACAGATGTACCCATCTGCAAATGTTCTGATGCCTTTGTAAGACCTTAGTTTTCCCAGATACTGACAGGTCACGTAATACATTAGGCTGCAACAGGTTGGCCACCTGTTAATGAATGCTATTACACAGGAGCTATCTATCAATGACACACAGAACAATCAAACCTAAGCAATACGTAACCACATACTCTTGCGACGACTTACATGTGCAGCACCATCCTTTATCATGTAGTGACAATCTTAATTAAAAGAGCTTTTAAATTTGATGTTTCATTTGTGTTGCTCTCAGAGTCTCATTTTTGATGGTAGAAACTCTCTTGCTGCTGAGCTTATGTCTGGATATTAATAAATCAGCTTAGAACACTTGCCAGGGCTCTGAGAGATTTGTAACTGCAGCCTCCTACAAGTATGACAGCTAAAATTGTTATTTGCCCCAGCTGCCCTCTCCACATCTCCAGCAAGCGATGTCGCTGCCAGGCATCCACTCTGCTTGGCAGGCCCTGCAACTCCTACACTGTCAGTGTTCAACCAAGCATAAATAGACCAGCTACAAATTTGGTGGACCTCAATACGCTGGCCTTAAAACTGCATCAGCATGTGTGAGTCAGTAATTTTTCATCTTGGGAACAGTAACTTCAGGAAACAAGCTAACATATGATGTAACATGAGCAAAGTAAAATAATGTTTCTAAATATTTTCAGTATGATGTTCTTGTGCATGTAACCTTTGGAGTGCTAATTTCTCTTTTGGGGCACAGGGTAAAAGCTAGCAAGTGGCAGACAAGCAGCAGGTACCATCAATTGGCAGAAAAACCTTAATAAATGCACTTTCCGTTAGGTTTGGAGATCTTAAAAATAATGACCTTATTAAAAGGATTACTCCACACACAAATCTATTAAGATTTGTTTTAGTTTTTAGTTTCTGCTGTAAGTTCTGCTAGTTAAACAATAAACCTAAGAGTCAGCGTAAGTAAGAAGCTTAAAGTGCAGCCTGGCATGAATAGATTGCCATCACCTGATTGGCCTAAGACAAGAAACAACACACTAAAATTACATACATTTGTTAAAAAATTGTGCAATTATTAGTTTCAAGTATTAGTCTTACTGGTATAACAATTATACTGTTATATTAATATAGAAAATCACCACAGCAGTACTAATAAAGCACTGTAAAAAAGATTAGTAACCAATCAAAAGTAGAAATTGTTTATGGTATCAAGCACTACAATACAAGTAAAGAGAAATTACGAGGTCTAAGATCTAAGGCTAATCACAGGAACATAAGCATGTAGCGTAACATATGTCTTAAACATTTTAACAGATTAATCATGCACAACAGAAAAAACATGGGTATTCTTTCAGCTTTGCAAAAAAAGTCATTAGCAAGACAGAACCCTTGTAATTAATTTCTATTAGCGGTCTGGCTGTCATGACACACCACTAATCAAATGTAAAGTCCACCCAGAGGTTGAAAAGGTTAGTTCCACCCTCTCTTGTCTTCCCAACCGCTTTTTACTGTGCCTTCCTCACGCTGGCTGCGAAATTCACAGTGGCACAGTGAGCTTTTCAGCATCTGAGCTGAAAGAAAACTCTTGTGCCTAAAACTGTGAGGTCACAGAAACGATACTGCCAAAACAAGTGGCTGAGGGCAGGGGGCAGCAGTAGCCTAGAGTTAAGCCAAACTAGATTTGGCATAGAGCCACAGCTCTGGGGTCCCTTTTTTTGCAACAGAACCTTGTCTGGCACCAGAATGCCACTAAATCACAGCAAATTACACTCGTACTGATTAAGGACTCTAGAGAAGTCAAAATATTAAGGCTCTATAATCTGAGTATAGCACAGATTTAAGCAAGGAAAGAAGCAAGATTTCCAGTGTGGAAGCAGATTAAAAAAAAACCTCTAAAGTTAGCACAGGGCACCTGTAGCAGGTCACTGCAGAAGACACTGTAACAAGGAGGATGAGACAGCAATTTCAAGCACAATTTGGGCAGAGCTTAGCCACAGACTTCGGTTGCAGAAACCTGTATGTCAGCATGAGTAACCAGTACATAACCTGAGCACACACTATATTCACCTTTAACTCGTCCCTGTGGAGGTGTGCAAGAATAAAATGCCTTCACCGAACCTCAGTGACTGCTGGATGAACTTGGCTGACCGACTGTAACAGAGAAGCCTGTACACGGCTCCGACTCAGTGCAAGTAGATTACACCATCCGCATTCTTTGTCTTGAGATTAAGCAGCGTTATCTACATATAAGATTCCTTTACTTGACTGCAGAAATGAAGAACAGTTGCTTACTTCTAAAAAATCCTTACCAAAGCTCTGGAGAGCACAATGAGTGTGAACCTCACCACAGATGGGATCTGTGCAGCATGCTGATCAATGTGAAGGGCTTGTCTCATGCTGCAGTAACTACCCAGCATCAGAAGGGACGTCAGATTGCTACCACGTTTTTTACTATTAGTATTCTTTGTGTAATAGAGCTCTTAACTAGCCTTGAGAGCCCCTGCCTTTCTTACCGAGATCCTAAATGAACCAGCACCTCCTCAGGACAAAACAATCCTTGGCTAGGGTGAATCAAATAGACTTTCTGAGCGTTTTGGGGGTGTGCACCCACCACGTGACTGTTCTCCTACGACTGCTCTCCTATGATGGATGGCTATCGAGTCATGTGAATGGGCAAGCAGTCCTTTACAAGGGCACTCACGTCAGGTATACGCTAAATACATATTTCTCATACGACACCTATATTTTGGCCACTGGGTAAACGAACTTTTTTTGGCGATTCATCCTGAAGGAGGCAGATTGTCAGCATACAGTGTAGTAAGTAAAACCAGCTGTATCTAAAAACTTAATACAAACTTAAGATTAGTTTTTTTCTCTTGAAGGTACTAAGTGGCTAATGCAGCCATGCTTGAATAGGGACCTGCAAATCTAGACTGACTACTTGGTTGAAATTTGCAGAAAATACTCCAAACCCAATGCAGATAAATATAAATCAAAGTGAGCTATGCCAAATCTTCTAATTACCTTTAATTGTCTCTTGCCACAGATTTTTAAATACAGCTTGAGAGAAAAGCTTATTAATTGCATTCTTTTCAAAAAAGCTGGGTGATATTTTCAGAGTACACTACTGATCTGCAGTTTAAGCAATTAATCATTTAAATTTTAAATGTTTTCACCGTTGTACTTTACACGAAACAGTAAAACTGATTGGCTACACCAGGGCAACTATAATCTTTTTTTCAGTGCTTTAGAAGAAGAATAAAAGACTAAAACTAATTGTATTGTTTGGTAGCAAATCAAGTATTTAACCCCTATGCTTTCTCTAACTTCCTCCCAAGTACAAAGGAACTTGACATAATGAAAAACTGAAAGTGAAACACCATTCCGTGGATTCTCTGGGGCCAGGTGAAGCCAGTGATCCTCAACCATCCCTCCACATCCAGATCTCTCTGGGATCATCCCGTTATCTACCTGCCAAACACTGTCATACACACCAACCCCCCCCCAACCCTGTCCCTCCTGTCAAACCCCACGACCCGTCCTGTAACTCCTCCCAAACTGTCACCTCTGCCAGACCGTGTCACCTAGCCTGACACCCCATCAAACTCTGTCACCTCTGCCAAACCCTGTCACCTACCCTGCCACCCCATCAAACCCCGTCACCTCTGCCAGACCCTGTCATGTACCCTGACACCTCAGACTGTCATCTCTGCCAGACCCTGTCACCTCTGCCAAACCCTGTCACCTACCCTGCCACCCCATCAAACCCCGTCACCTCTGCCAGACCCTGCCACCTCTGCCAAACCTCGTCACCTACCCTGACACCCCGTCAAACCCTGTCACCTCCGCCAGACCCTGTCACCTCTGCCAGACCCTGTCACCTACCCTGCCACCCCGTCCAACCCTGTCACCTCTCCTGTAGCTTCTGCTGAACTCTGCCCAAGCCTGTCACCTATCCCTGCCACCACTACCAAACCCTGCCACCCACTCCACCGCCCCGTCCCCAGGCCTGCCAAACGCCGTCCCCTGCCCTGTCACCCTGGCCAAACCCTTCCTCCGGGCTCCGTCACGGGAGGCGCTGCCTTCACTCGCGGCGGCGGCGGCCCCCGCGCCGTGAGGGCAGCGGTCGGCCCCGGCCCGGCCCTGAAGGCACCGGGCTTCCCGGCGGGAAAGGCGGGGGGAGGGTGTCGGGGCGGCACTCACAGGTCCAGGAGGAGCTGGACTTCCTCGCCGGCGCCGTCCCACCCGCCGCTGAGGCGGCTCATGGCGGCGGCGGGGAGCGGGGAACGCGAGGCCGCCCCGACCAAGCGGCTCCGCGGGACGGTGCCGAAATGGCGGCGGCTCCCTCCGGGAGGCGGGCATGACGGGAGATGTAGTCCTGCTCCCGGCCAGCCCGGGCATCGCCTCAGGGGCTGCGGCGGAAAAACCGGCAGGAATGCCCTGTGAGGCGGACTGAAATACTGTGGAAACCCCCAAATCTCGCACAAAGGGGCTGCCTCCGCCCATTTCCAGCCCTTAATATTTAGGACAAGAGTATCTTCCCAAGCCCAGGGGAGCTTGGGGAGGCTGGGAGCCCTCAGGCAAGGGGCACGGTTGTTTTAACGCCGGTTTCCCTCGTTGCTGCCATCCGTGGAGCCGTACCACAGCACCGGTTTTCCTCATCTCCATTAATCGGCGGAGACCAGGAGCTGCTGTCTGGCACGTCTCTCTACCTGCAACTCATTTTCTCTCTCTCTCTTCCCCCATCCCATCTTTTTACGTTTCTGCCTGGATAGCATGATCTAAATTGAGACCGCACAGTCCTTAGGAGCCAACCACATTATTAGCGTATAATTGACGCATCGTTATCTTCAGACCCAAGACCCCATCACCTACCCCTACTAAAAAGAACAAGTGATCAAGTAAGATAAGGAAACCTCTGTTCTCGCAAAATTAACCGAGGGATCCGTCTCTAAGAAAAACACAGGTTGCTGATGATGCCCGGTAGTTTCGCTGAAGTCGATGACCGAAACATCTGGATTTACAGATAAACCGCAAGGAAGCTGATGGGCGATGATGCTGCAAGACCTACAAAACATGCATTTTTATGATTGGATAATTAGAAATATGCATTAGTAAGTAATTGGATGATTCGTATCAGACCCTTATAGTGCAACCTATAAAACCCCTAAAGAAAAATCACTTGGGTGCGCCCGGTTTGGTTGGGACACCTCATGCACATGAGTAAATATTTACCTTTGCCCTTCTGTTCAGTCAGCACGGGACAGTTGTGAATTTTGTGACAAAAGCAGGAGGCCCACGAAGCCCACAGAGCGACCTTTGGTTGAGCGCTACCCTTGACCACAGAAGCCAGGCGTCCTCGAGGGACTTGGCACCAGGGAGGCTACAGGAGCAGGCTGGCCTCAGCCGCCATGGAGGCGTCTTCGTCCCTAAGGAAAGACGGGAGAGAGACGAGTTTCCGCAAGTGGCTTGTGGCTCGGAGAGCTCGTTTCCTGGAAGGACATGACACGGCCGGGAACAAGAGGAAATGTGATGCTTGTGAAGAGGGTGGCAGGAAGGAGATGTTCCACAGAGCATGTGCGCAGGCTGTGGCTTTTTCCGCTGTTACACCAAAATCATTAGTGGGATTCTTAACAGTTTAGGAAAACACCTTTTCAACAAAACACGTTTGCAAATGAACACATTAAAGACGATTTATTTTAGCATCGGGAAGGCGGAACCCTCCGTGCTGCTGGGAGGCGCTGGGTTGAGCCGGGAGCGCTAGCAGGCATCCCTGCGGATCCCTTTCCTGGGGTGAGGAGACACGATAAAGCTGCAGCAGACTGTGTCACACTGGCAAATTTGGCGTGCCTGCGTGATGAACCTAACGAGCAGACACCCCTGGCTGACAAGCAACCAATTCTCTTGCTGGTTTTCACAAGATTTGGTTTACTCCATTTGCTTCTCCCATCTGCTCGTGTGGCAGTGGGTAAATGTAAGTAAAGGGCAGCACTGAGACCAGGGTTGTGCTGATCGTAGGTTTACTATTCCTCAGCTTGTGGGCTGGAAATAATTACTAGCACAGTGACAGCCTTTAACTGTTTAACCTGCTTCTGAAGCAGCTCATGAACTGCCAAACCTCACACGCCTCTGCTGTATCTTGAACTGAAACTGGCACCAGACTACCTCAGGGAGCAGTTACATGCTGCTCTTACACTCATTTGACTGCAGGAAGCTGCAGAAAGGACTTCAGTCACATCAACCTAAACATGGTGAAAAACTGTATGGATAACACGCCAGGCTGTAACCAGTGATTCAGGAAGTGCTTGAACATAGATTCCCTGCAAAGTTACTTTTAGTAGATCAGGCCTCAGCTTGTACTGGTACATGAGGTTATTCCTCCCCAGGTGCAGGACAGCATTTTGCTGAACTTCATGAGGTTCCTGTCTGCCCATTTCTCCAACCTGTCAGTTGTCTCTGTTCTGAGAGACATCATCAGCTACATTAACCACTGTTCCCAGTTTTGAATCATCTGCAAACTTATGAGCATTGAGTCAAAGGAATCAACTCACAAATATTGTAAACCAAAATACCTTTATTTCGCTGGTGGGGAGAACACAGGGTCTGCGCCCTTCAAAATGTGTCTCTGCCGAGGTAAAATTTCAGCAGGTTTTTATAGCAAAATTATCTAAAATACCATATATTCTGTGGTTAATCCATGATAAGCAAGCGGTTAGGTCATACAATTTTCAAGGTTCTTTTTAGTCTTTTACGAAGCTTACGGTCCTTCAGATAATACCTCCTATGTACCTAAAAACATTCTTCAAGTACATATCGTACCCTTACAGAAGGGCAGGTTCTCTATTTGCGATTAGCTTAGCCTAAAACATTTTGTGACAAACAAGTCTTACAACATTTGCTAAGTCATACCTATGCTAACTAAGGCCTACTTATGCTAACAGACCCTTAAACCCAGCATCTCTGTATCAGCATGTACTTTGCCCCATTGTCAAGGTCATTAATGAAGACATTAAGTAGTATGACCCCAGTAATGACTATAATGGACTGGTCTCTGGCTGGTCTTTGTGCTGCTGATCACAACACTTTGAACCCAGAAGGTCAAGCAGCTTCCAGTCTACCTCACTATCTGATTATCCAGCCCATACTGGGCTGGAGAGCTACCTGATCTAGTTGAATAGCAACCTGACAAAGATGTTGCTGCTCAGTGCAGGGGGATTGGACTAGATGACCTTTAAAGGTCCCTTCTAACCTAAACGATTATATGATTCTGCTCTACAATTCTATGGTTCTATACTTCATGAGCTTATCTATGATGTTATCAGAGATTGAAAAAAGCCTTATTAAAATAGAGATAAACATCTCCACTGGGCTACCCTTATCTACCAAGTCAGTCATCTCGTCACAGAAGGCTATGAAGTTAATGCAGCACAATTTCAGCTTCATAAAAGCTAGTTCCCTACATCACCCTCATTACTGCCTTCTCTCAGGAACTTTTTCTAGCATACCAAGACCTTTCAAAGATAATCAAGAGTGGCCTCACAATGACATCAGCCAGCTCACTCAGTACTCATGGATACATACCATCAGGCCACATGGATTTATTTATGTCCAGTTTGGGCATTCCCTAACCTTACCCTGCTCCACCAAGAGCAAGCCTTCCTTGCTCTAGACTTCCACTCCCAGCTTCTTGTGAAAATTACCCCTATCCCAGTGGGAACTGGGACATTATCCAGCCATTATTCTATACCACCTACATCATGCTCAGATCTCTTTTTTTTTTACGGTGAGGGTGGTGAAACAATGGAACAGGTTGGCCAGAGAGGTGGCAGATGTTCCATCCCTGGAAACATTCAGCATCAGGTTGGACAGGACTCTGAGCAACCTGATCTAATTGAAGATGCCCCTGCTCATTGCAGGGGGTTGGACTAGATGACCTTCAAAGGTGCCTTCCAACCCAGACATTGAGGACCTCAACCTTTTCTGTGTCTGCTTTGCAGTGTGAGGTTCTGGTTCTGTTGGATCTCAAGAAAAAGGCAGAAGATGCTTAAGAGAAAAAGATGCCTGAAGGTTACAATGAGAAGTCTTACATGTCTCTTCCAATGCTGGGAAACATGCAATGATCCAGCATTGAATAGTCCTCTCTGGTAAGGCCACTGCTGTGCAGAATTTTGCTGTGGTGAGTTCAATGGCCTCATTGCTCATCATGTCTTTACAATATTCCTCCAAGTAAAACAAAGCCATCAGTCTCTTACTTGTACAATACTGAATGTTCCAGAGGGTACACTGAGGTTTGCTGAATGTGCTATGCTTTCACACATTCCCACGGGAACAAGCTCTTACAAAAAGTACATACAGGTTACATTGTTAATGGCAGAACATACTAATGCCATGTTATATGCTCAGGTTTGGCATTCACTCATGCTAACATATGCATCTCCTCAATAAAAGTCTACAGTTAAACTCCACCTACGTTCTGCTTGAAATCACTCTCTTTATAATGCCTTCTGTGGTGTCCCACTACAGTATTCTTTTTTCACCAGGTCTCAAACCCATCAAGGAATAGGCCCACATTTCCTCTTGTAGAGGCACTTCTTGTTGCCCTTCGCATACCTCACCAGATTCAAATGGTAAAGACTGGCAAGGATAATTATAAATACACTTAACTGACCTTCTGCTGGGGTGTAGAAAAATACATATATCATACTAATTGTTGTTTATTCTTGTATGCTTGACAAACAGAATATCTGTATTTAGGTAACATAGGCCTATGATAGACTCAGAAGCGTCCTATCAGACGTGCTTGAAATTCCTGCCTTGCTACAAAGAAGATCAAAGCACAGGGGTAAACTACGCCTGTGCAAATCCTTGATAAATAGGGAAAACCAGCAGGGTCGGTGATCCTCCAGCAGGGACTGAGCTCATTGTGTGCCTCTGCCCGAGTGCTGCTTCAGAGATTCCCTGCTTGGCAAGGTAAGAAAAATAAATATACTCTTTACGTTTCATCCATGATTTTTCCTGCATCTAGCCTGTGCTGGCTCACACATTTGACATAGTCAGCAGGATTCAGGAACCGCCATGCCACAGCCAGCAAAAAAGCTGGTGACTCCCTGTATTTTGGGATGGCCCAGTAGTGAGCACCGGATCCCTGTGGCCACTTTCATGGCTACTTTGGCTCTGCTGGAAGTAAGGCCTGAAATAGTTGACAAGGTGGTGGTTACTTCCCAGGCAATTGAAATGACCATGTGCAGTTTGCCATGGAAAGCAGCATCGGGGTCTTCTTGCAAGTTAGCAGGGAGATTGGGATGGTTATCAGTCTTAGAGTCCTTTACCGTGAAGTTGTAGCATTGCAGAGTAAAATGAGAGGTTTGGAAAGGGAATTTGGGACTTTACAAGATGCAAAGACAATTGTGCAAGAAGTAATTACTATTCAAGCAGAGTGGTGCCATGGGCTGCAAGGTACTGTAGAGTGGTTGGTAGCACATATTGCTAATAAACAAAGGGAAAGATAAGGAAAAAGTAAGGTTTTGATTTCGCAAGTTCATGCTCTCCACAATGGAATGATCTTGTACATCATTCAGTGTCCCATGAACAGAAATAAATGGGATCAAAACATTAGAAATGTTTTGCCAATGGCAAAAGTTAGCACCTACGCAAAAGAACCGTCAAATATCCTCAGCCCCACCTGCCACCTCAAGACAAGGCACTACCTGGCAAATGCCAGGACAGCAGAAATGAAGGTTTGGCAGGTGCCCCCAGATTGCTGCCACTGTAGCCTCTTACTGTGAGGGGGACCGACATCCCTATGTTCCTTTAACCATAAAGTGGTGGTCTGGGGGGATTTTACATGTATTAGCTCTGGCGGATACTCAAGCTGAACCTACTGTATTACATAGTAACGTTAGTAACAAAGAAGCCACATCACAGATCTGTGGATTAGCGGGAAATCCAACCTCTGCTCTCTGAGCTAAGATTACCTTAACAATAGGAAATGCCGCTCCATTTAGCACGATGGTGTTAATTGCCCCAGCTAAAGAATATTTTAAAGATATAGATATAAAGATATTTTGGGTACTGATGTGTTGCCAGGACAAAAAGTTGATACTTTAAATGGTCACTTCCGCTTTTGGACTTTGCAAGTGGGATTTGCTGATCGATCTATAACTGTCTTGTGTGGATTCCTGAAGTGGGATCCTGTTGTGCTTCCCATGCCTGCTAAGGTGGTAACTGTAAAACAATACCATATCCTGGTGGGGGGGAAGAAATTAGTCAAATTATTCAGGCACTTCAACAAGTGGGAATTGTTAAAGAAACCATGACTACTTTTAATAATCTTGTTTGCCATGTTCAAAAACCAGATAGCACTTGGAGAATGACTGTAGATTATAGAGAATTGAATAAAGTCACTTCCCCACTTGCAGTTACGGTAACAGACATGGTTACTTTTACAGAAAAAAATAGCAAAAATTTAGAACCCTTGAAGGTGGTGACAGATCTTGCTAATGCTTTCTTTTTGATAGCCATTGCTTCCGAAAGCCAAGACCAGTTTGCCTTTACTCGGCAACAAAAGCAATATATTTTACAAGTATTGCCTCAGGAATACAAACACAGTCCCTCCACTTGCCACCTAGTGATAGCAGCTGATGTAGCACTATGGTCAGGCAGCATTACTGTTTACCATTATATTGATGATCTATCGATTATGGAAGAGGCACAACAATAAATTGAAGTAGCTATTGAATTACTGAAAGCACATTTACAGGTCCAAGGCTGGGCAATTAATCCAATGAAAATACAGGGTCCCAGTACTGCTGTACAACTTTTGGGAATAGTTTGGCATGGACAGATTAGAGAGATACCAAAAAAGGTACAGCAAACTGTCCAGCACCTTCCTATTCCAACCACAGTAAAACAGCTATAGAGCTTCTTGGGACTTTTAGGGTGTTGGAGAGCTTTTATCCCACATTCAACAGTATTAATGAGCCCTCTGCAGAAATTAACTAGGAAGAATGTTGTTTGGCAGTGGACCAAGCAACAACAAGAAGCCTTTGATGCCTGCAAAAGTGGTTTGATTCAGCATGCACAATTATGCAATTATCCTAGGTAAGGTTATCCATTTCAATTAGAAGTAACAATTCCAGACGATGTAGTCTCATGGAGATTGTGACAGATAAGTGGGCCAAAAAAATCAGAAAGAAGCTGTAGGATTTTGGTCCAAGGTATTACAAGGCTCCATTATACATTATACCCCAATGGAAAAACAAATTTTAGCTGTAGCTTGGGCACTACAGGAAGTTGAAAGAATCAAAGACAATGTGACCATACACACACCCATACCTATTCATGGTTGGTTATTCTGGAGAAGAGGCTCAGGGGAGACTTTATCGCTTGCTACAGCTGCCTGAAAGAATACTGTAGCGAGGTGGGTGTTGGTCTCTTTTCCCAAGTAACAAGTGATAAGACGAGAGGAAATGGCCTTAAGTTGCACCAGGGGAGGTTTAAATTAGATATTAGGAAAAATTTCTTCACAGAAAGGGTTATCAAGCATTTGAACAGGCAGCCAAGGGAAGTGGTTGAATCACCATCCCTGGACGTATTTAAAAGACATGTAGTCTTTTAGCACCATCTAGATGTGGTGCTGAGGGACAAAGTTTAATAGTGCACTCGGCAGCGTTAGGTTTACAAATGGACTCAATTATCTTTAGGGTCTGTCATAGTTTCAGCTGGGATAGAGTTGGCTTTCTCAGTAGCAGCTGGTATAGTGCTATGCTTTGGATTTGGCATGAGAATGGTGTTGATAGCACACTGGTGCTTTTGGTTGTTGCTAAGCAGTCAAGGCCTTTTCTGTTCCTCATACCACCCTGCCAGTGAGGAGACTGGGAGTGCACAAAACACTGGGAGGAGACACAGCCCAGACAGCTGACCCCAACTGATCAAAGGGATATTCCATACCACGTGACATCACGCTCAGCATATAAAATTGGGGGAAGAAGGAGGAAAGAGGGGTTATGATGTTCGTCTTCCCAAGTAACCAGTACACATGATGGAGCCCTGCTTTCCCAGAGATAACCGAACACCTGCCTACCTATGGGAAGTGGTGAAAGAATTCCATGTTTTGCTCTGCTTGTGTGCACAGCTCCTGCTTTACCTCTTAAACTGTCTTTATCTCAACCCATGAGTTTTCTCACTTTTACTCTTCTGATTCTCTTCTACCATCCTGCCAGGGTAGGTGGTGGGGGTGGAGTGATCAGCTGCATGGTGCTTAGTTGCCAGCTGGTCTTAAATGACAACATAGTCTTTTCCAACCTAAATGATTCTATTGATGGGTTACTGATGATTCCATTAGGACCTGTGTAGGGGTAGCTCCGACAGCCACACTTTGGAAATGGAAACAGAAACATTATTTACAGCAATGATTTCTGCTTGGAAGACCACAAGTAAGCACTCCACACGGCACTTTTCTAAGAACTGTATCATTTAATCATATGCCCACACTAGGAGAAACTCTTCCCCTTGGAGGTGTCCCCCTGTCTCCTGTGGATGAATTCCCCTTTATGACAAGTTAATAGAGGAACACACAAAAAAATGCCTGGTTTACCGGTGGAAGTGCAACATACACAGCAACTGGAAAAAGACAACAGAGAACAGTTGCATATGCTGTGGTTCCAGGAATTATTATGGCAAACAGGTTTGCTAATCAACATAGCACAACTGAAGCATTAAAACAACTCATTCATCAATATGGACTTCCTCAGCAAATACAAAGTGACCAAGGAACACACTTCAGTGGACATAATCTCCAAGACTGAGCTCAAGGACTAGGAGTAGATTGGATAGTCCACATTGCCTACCGTCCCCAAGCCAACGGCTTGATTGAAAGAATGAATGGGATGTTGAAAGAACTATTAAAAAACCTAACCAGTACTAAAACTTTACAATGTTGGAGTTCACATCTTACTAAAGCAGGGGTTTTTTTTTGTTAAAGAGCTGGAATATTCATAATCAAACACCCTATGATTGTATTACAACACCTCCAGTACAAAACATGATGAGAGCTGGAATTCTTCCATGTGGTATTTTCCCCAAAATAATAACTACAGGGAAAATGGAATTGTTTACAGTGATGGATTGCACGGTGGAACCAAGACTTACTAGTTTAGACACAAAGATTCATGTAATAACCCCTGAGAAGCCATATGGTTCTGTAACCAAACTTCTCTTATCTTACATCCTCTGTTGATATTAGATTCTCAAGTTCTTATGTTTCAGGTATCCCCAATGAATACCTGTGCGTTATCTACAGGATGTAGCATTAAAATGCTGTTATTGGTGTCATGAACCCAACATCAACCTGAAGCTCAATCTGAAAAACAGCTCTTCAACCTGTGTGGGCAATGACTCTGAATCAGGTTATCAAACCCAGAGTGATATTAGCTAAAGGAGCTGGAGCAATGGTGTGTGTATTACTGGAAGGAGATGACACTTCTGTTTTCCACCCTCAACACAGGTTGGCTCATTGTGCTTTGTTGTACTACAAGCGCATGCCTTGGTAATGCATTCAGTAGCAAATACAGAACACTTGGTGCTCTAGCACAAGGTTTAAATTGCACACCAAAGGCAATTGCTAGCTTGAATTTAGAGGTAACCGTTATATGCCAAAGAACGTTACAAAATCGATTGGCAGTGGACCATCTCATTCTTTGACACTGTAAATGCTGCTTTGATTTTGAAAGCAGGTGTTACTTCAACATAGCTGATGAATCAGCCAGCATAGAGAATGACATTCAATATCTCCAGGATCCATCAAATAGAACAATTTACCGGCAGTCTGTGGCTAGCGGAGTGGTTTAATTCTCTGAAGGAATGGGTGGGACACCCAATTCAAAGCATTATTGTAGAGATATGTTTATTCCTTTTTCTGTATGTGTTTATTATGTGCCTCTAAATTATCCTGCCTACACCTCACAAAACCAAATGGACACCTCCAGCTTTGCCAGCCGCACCTGAAGTGGTCCCACGAGCAAACGGGTGGAACGTGGGTTAATAATGGAAGATTGGTGAGGAGGATTATAAACACTTAAGTGACCTGCAGCTGGGGTGTAGAAAAATACATATATCATACTGTTTTTATCCTTGTGTGCTTGACAAACAGAACATCTGTGTTTAGATAACATAGGCCTGTGATAGACTTAGAGGCACCCGATCGGACGTGCTTGAAATTCCTGCCCTGCTACAGAGAAGATCAAAGCACGGTGGTAAACTGTGCCTACACAAATCCTTGATAAACAAGCGAAACCAGCAGGGTTGGTGATCCTCCAGCACGGATTGAGATTAGCGGTCACAACCCCCTGGTTGGTAACAAAAATAAATACTCTGCACTTCGTTTGTGGTTTTGTGGTTATTCTGGCATCCTGTCTGTCCCAACACGTGCAGCTCCAGACAGATTTGTCTCTCCTCACCCCCATCCTTGCACACTTGGACAGTGGCTCTATTCCTTCTGGGTCATCTGTCCTTGCTTCCACCTCTTATATTCTTCCTTCTCATGCCTGAGTTCAGTCAGGATCTCCTTGTTCATCCATGCAGGTCCTCCTGCCATCTTTGCAGGTTTTCCTGCACATCTGTACGGACCACTCTTGAGCTTGTTGAAGTGATTCCTTGAGGAGAAGAAAAACCCACCAGCTCTCCTGGACTTCTCTTCAGGATCACATCAAATGGATTCAATGTCGCATGCCGGTCAAAGACCGGAGTGAGGTTTTGCTCGTATTCTCAGGAACAGAATTAAGACTCAAAACAGAGTCGAGCGCCGAGGAACTTTATTTACCTGACAGCAGGTTTGCAAGTGCAAAGGAGTGAGCGAGAGATAAGGAGAGAAAGGAAGGAAAGAAAGAGGAAAGAATGAAGGCGTTCACAGCAATAGATACCACCCCGGAGCTGCAGCATCCTCGCAGTCCGATTTGTTTCCAAGTCCAGTGGGAGAACATTCCATCCGATGTTGGTTGGTTCCATTCCTTTACAGGGTTGTCACAAGCTGTTCTGCTTAACCACACCTTCCACGTGGCGGTGGTGTGCATGCCCAATACCATCCCTAGGGGGTCTCCAGGAGCTTTAGGTAGTCCTCAGGGGTCTCCAGGCCCCTCGATCTCCCCGGCCCCAGGTCTGTGGCATACACAGGGGTTTGGTTAAGTTTAGCTCCCGTGTTGCTCCATCTGTTGATGGCTTTCCTGCCATAGCAGTGTTGAGACAAACATCTGCTGGTGTTTTCCATTCATGGCTATTACCGATGCAGTCACTTACAACACCCCGTGGATCAACATTGCTAGTTTAGGGATGGTTGTCTGTCATGGCATGAATGACAGAGGTAGAGAAAGGAAGAAGGGAAAGAGATAATGCACGTCACAAGAGCAAATAACATCTAATAACTAACAACATCTAATTAATTTCAGCTAATAACCATGTATACAAGTATTTGCAAAACCAAAACATGTTATAAACCAATTTTATGGTTCCGAGGGTTCAGAAGAAGAAGAAGGAAAAGGTGTTGCAGGGCCAATTACAAGGTAAGCGTTTGCAAGGGCAAGTAACACGTATCATAAGAAAAATTAAAACAGTTGTTAACACAATTAAGGCTACACAGTAAGTTGGCACAAGCACGTACATGTAACCCATTATTTCCCACAATTTTGGTGATATAAAGCTGAGCTGTTGCGGCCCTCATGGTCCACGCGGTGTGCTGTCCTGGTCTTCCAGAGTCAGGGTTGGGATATGCATCAGGAAAATTGATTTCCACCCCCCACCCTTATCTTAAAGTGCATGTACCATCTGGGCCTAGAAACTTCTGTCCCAGATGATTTAGATGAAGGAAAATAAGCAATAATACTGTAGAATCTGTACTACTGATGATATAGTTTGGTGCACCACATGAATTTGTTTAACACCGTCAGGTGAGACAGTACTTGTGAATTGCTTGTTAGCTACAACACGTTGAATCAATTGCAGAAAACATGGAATGATACATGGTAAAAACATCAGCATGGCAAGACCACATAACAAGTGAAATAGAATTCGCTTAACCCATGGATCACCAGGGAGCCAGGAAAACATATCAGCGCCTGAGCCTTTCCATGTCTGGACAGGAACATGGGCCAGCTTTTGTATTCCTGTGGTAATTTGTTTAACAATTTTGCTGCTATCATCAATTTTTAAGCAGCAATTAGAGTCATTTAGTTTACCACAAACACCTCCTCAGCTTGCAGGTAATCGAGAAGCAGGCAATGTTGCAATATTGCTGTTCGCATTTGTGTGGCCTGATCCACCAATAGGTCAAGGGCATGGGCTGCCTTGTTAGTAATGATCTCTAGGACAGCTTGCAATTGAGTGTGATTTAGATTATAGATAGGTTCTCGAGTACTGCTAATCCACTCATTGGGGTTCCAGGTGGCAGGTCCATAATGTTGTATGATATGCTAAGGCATCCACTTATCTTGGCCCCAGGTTTGATCACTTCCACCTGTTACAGAGGTATCAATGGACCGCCAATATCGATTAAGGTCATCATATACCCTAACTCCCAAACTGTCTCCATTTCCCTCTGGTAACAGGAAATAGAAGGGGCCTATATAACCTACATAACATGTTCCACTCCAATTATTTGGTAATTTNGTGTTGCAGGGCCAATTACAAGGTAAGCGTTTGCAAGGGCAAGTAACACGTATCATAAGAAAAATTAAAACAGTTGTTAACACAATTAAGGCTACACAGTAAGTTGGCACAAGCACGTACATGTAACCCATTATTTCCCACAATTTTGGTGATATAAAGCTGAGCTGTTGCGGCCCTCATGGTCCACGCGGTGTGCTGTCCTGGTCTTCCAGAGTCAGGGTTGGGATATGCATCAGGAAAATTGATTTCCACCCCCCACCCTTATCTTAAAGTGCATGTACCATCTGGGCCTAGAAACTTCTGTCCCAGATGATTTAGATGAAGGAAAATAAGCAATAATACTGTAGAATCTGTACTACTGATGATATAGTTTGGTGCACCACATGAATTTGTTTAACACCGTCAGGTGAGACAGTACTTGTGAATTGCTTGTTAGCTACAACACGTTGAATCAATTGCAGAAAACATGGAATGATACATGGTAAGAACATCATCATGGCAAGACAACATGACAAATAATATAGAATCCGCTTAGCCCGTGCACCACCAGGGAGCCAGGAAAACATATCAGCGCCTGAGCCTTTCCATGTCTGGACAGGAACATGGGCCAGCTTTTGTATTCCTGTGGTAATTTGTTTAACAATTTTGCTGCTATCATCAATTTTTAAGCAGCAATTAGAGTCATTTAGTTTACCACAAACACCTCCTCAGCTTGCAGGTAATCGAGAAGCAGGCAATGTTGCAATATTGCTGTTCGCATTTGTGTGGCCTGATCCACCAATAGGTCAAGGGCATGGGCTGCCTTGTTAGTAATGATCTCTAGGACAGCTTGCAATTGAGTGTGATTTAGATTATAGATAGGTTCTCGAGTACTGCTAATCCACTCATTGGGGTTCCAGGTGGCAGGTCCATAATGTTGTATGATATGCTAAGGCATCCACTTATCTTGGCCCCAGGTTTGATCACTTCCACCTGTTACAGAGGTATCAATGGACCGCCAATATCGATTAAGGTCATCATATACCCTAACTCCCAAACTGTCTCCATTTCCCTCTGGTAACAGGAAATAGAAGGGGCCTATATAACCTACATAACATGTTCCACTCCAATTATTTGGTAATTTTCAATAGGTATGATACCAATAATGACCTTTTAAGGCCCAAGTTCCATTTACAAATGGTCCATCCCCTTTGCGTCTTAAATTGGAATTACAAAGAGTTTCAAAATAAGTGGTATTTTTTAAGCCCAAATGGTGCTTAATTTGATTATTTGCCTTTTTTCCTTTAATCCAAAAATCACATTTCCATGCTCCTACTGGATTACCATAGTTATACTTAATGGTTACTGTTTGGTTGGTCATGTCACTGATGGCACAAGTCAAAGGGTTAGGTTCCCTCAATATCGTAGCTCCTGTGAGATCAGTATTAGACCAAAAGTTATTAAATTGTGTTTTATGTCCAGTTTCATTGACCCATGCCCAACTTAGCCTGCAAGGAATAAGGTTTTCCATCAGTGGTGTTGCTAAACAAACACCGTAACATGTAGCCCTCAACATTAAGAGAGTGGTTATAAGTTGAGTAATTAGTGGGTCAACAGCCTGGAATAATGCAATGATTAGATGTCCAATTAGACACCCTGTGACCCACAAAAACTCCATTGTTGTGGTTACAGTTAAGACAATATATTCCCCCTTTTCTGGAACTTGGATTTTCCATGGGCTTATCTTCTCATTCCAATAGAATGAGTTATTACCAATGGTTATGTCACTCAGATTACTCACAAGCCATTTTAGGGATACTGGTTTTGATGTCCATGGCCAGTCTTTAAATCCTAAAGGGCTCCCACATATCCAACAATTACTCAGGTAAAAACCATTCGCCACCTGCTGACCTAAAGCCACAAATTCATTTTGCCACCCACTGAGAGTGAGAGTGGCACAGGAGTTTCCCTGGATATTAAACGCAGGAACAATGGCTGACCAAAACAGTGTCTGCAATGATATGCCAAACACCTACAAATATTAACAAAGCAGACATTGATGAAACCACACAGACAATCAGCAGCTTCACTTTTTATTTTTTTCAGGCAGTCTCCAGAGTCTTTGCCTTCAGGGGACGAAGGGTCTAGTTTCCTGTTGCCCTCTTTACTTCATTGGCTTCTTCCCCAAGGCCTATTGATGGTGAGGCACTAGGGTTTGGCTCGAAATTGACTTTTTGCCCTGATCACCTCTGTACAAGTTTCTCCAATTTCTGGGTCGGGAGCCCATGCATTAGATCTCAGTGAATACCTCTCTGGAGCCCCAGTTGCTGCCATTCCTGTTGGCTTAGGGGCCTTCCTCTCCCAGGATCAATAAATCAGACCGATTTTGAATCCTGACTTTTGACCAGCACTGACTGTCCCTCAGCTTTCCCCACAGCTCATACAGCTCTGGTTTCAGGTCTTTGCCAGGATCCACCAAAGGATCTTTGGTGGAAGGATACTTTCTACCAAATTTCCTTCCTGACCTCCAGTGGTCAGGGTCATTGCTTCCTCTAGGGAGGTGTAAGTATGTCTGCTACAGGGGTATTTTTTATCTTCCCCTGTAGCTGGATCCCTATGGGATTTAAAGAATCAGCAAGTCCTCGAATTAGAGGAGTCATCCATTCTGGGTTCACAGGCATCATCATTGGAGAGCACTGGGGAGGTTCGAGCGTTCTATCATACATCATCTACAAACAAGTTGCCTTTTGTGCACTTTCTACCAGTTGATCCATTGTACCTGTTATAGCTAGAGGGTCTCCCCTCTCCAAAGGGTTCAATCCCCTGGCCCAATACGCTGCCGTCTGCATCAATGACCATGGGGGCTGATGGTTGCCCGTAGTTTAAAAAAAACCAAAAACCGAAAAACAAACCACACCTGGACCCCAGTATCCTTCTGTTTCCTTCTCCAACAACAAAATCCCATCTCCTCCTGACAAGGACAGTTTCCAAACATATTCTGTTTCAGATTCCTTTGGAGTTATTGCAAAATCCTTCCTTAATTTTGCTAACTCAGTCGCTGTACATCGAATCTCTTTAGTAAGAATTTAGGGACAAGTGTCCTCGTCTGCCTTGTTGTCTCGGCCTGAAAGGGAGCTGTTCTCTCCCCTCGGGACTAACAACCAAGTTCGTGATCCCTTTGGACAGAATTAAGGTGAAACAACACCAGCCAACCAATTTTATGATTTATTAATAAAATAACAATTATGTAACTAGAAACAATACAAGGCATATAGGTAGGAACAATAACTCACTGACAACTACTTAACAGGATAACATAGATTGGAAAAGTAAGTCCTTGTGCCATAAATTTCTAAGGAGAAAGAGAGGAGGAGATAGAGAGGTTACAACAAGAGGAAGAGAGGGAGAGAGAGAAAAAGAGATATCACCACCTGCGGATCCAGAGGCGTTCCATGGGTCCTCTTCGCTTTGGGTAATTTGATGGTGGTGGGGGTCCCCATTCGAGCTTCTGGTGGTACCATTTTTATACAGTTCCAGTCTCAAAGTCTTTGCACAGTTCTAGGAAACATCTGTTTGATGATGGCAGATGTGGCCTGGTTTTGCAAGCTCAGAGAATTCTGGCACCATTATTCAGCAACAGGCAAAACCACGGGGCCTGAGAGCAGAACTAGCTGTCCTGTCTCTGCAGAGGTGGATGTTGGTATCTGCTTCCTTTGTGATTCTTGCCAATTATGCTCTTGAGTCCGCAGGCAACGATAATCAATTGTCAAAGCTTGCACCTTTCTGTGCAAAAAAAAAAAGTTTACGCCAAAACATACCTATCCACCACACTCGTATTGTATTGTCTAGGGGGTACATGTGAGGAGGATTTTCTGCTGCCTCTTGTGGGAGTGACAGAACACACAACTCTGGCCGATCAAAGAAGACTAATACGAGTAAGAGGAAGATGTTGGAGTAACAGGACACATAACTCTGGCCATCTGGGTGATCAGGGAGGACGGATGCAAGATTGAGCAGAGAAAGTTATTAGTCAAACTCCGAAAAGGATTTTGGACAGGCTGAAACATGATGCTTATGTTGTGTGCTTGAGAGCATGTGAAGGTCAGGCTGGAAAACCACCTGAAGGATGAGTGGAGTGTGCGACTGAAGACAGTCATGCAATGGGAGTGACATGAAACACCCTGTTTGGCCTCATAGTCCAGATCCAGATCTGTAAGCATAAAAACCAGGGCACAGAAATAAACAAGAGCTTGTTATCAAAGCAGATGCCGGAGCTTGTCTGTTTCTTTCATTGCCACAGCCTCTTTTGCTCTCTGTATATCCTCCTGGGGATATATTTGCCTAATCCCTCTCTGTTAACTTTGACTATACATCTACAAACAAATCCCTTTCTTTCCACAATTCTTCTCTTAGTGTTTCCTTTAGTAAAGCATTCTGGTTTCTTTACCCCTCTAACAATTGTTTGGTCTCTTCTAACTGCTCTCGCAGTGTTTTAACTGCCATTTTCAAGGAGTGATAAGACAAGAGGTAATGGGCACAAACTTGGACACAAGAAGTTCCATCTGAACATGAGGAGGAACTTCCTTACTTGGAGGGTGGCAGAGCACTGAAACAGGCTGCCCAGAGAGGTGGTGGAGTCTCCCATTCTGGAGACATTCAAAACCTGACTGGATGCCATCCTGTGCAACCTGCTGTAGGTGAACCTGCTCTGGCAGGGGGGTTGGACCAGATGATCTCCAGAGGTCCCTTCCAACCCCTAACATTCTGTGACTTCCTAGAAAGGCTATGAAAACATTCCTTACAATGCTGTCCTGTAGGCTCATCTTTGTATGCATATACTTGGGTGACTTCAGTCCAATTTAGTTGACAATAAAGTCCCCTCTGTTCAAATGAGCCCACACTCTTTGCCTGATAACCTGATCCATCAACTTTCTCACTTGATTGTCATGCTCTTTCCCTGTAATTCCTAGCTCTTCTTACTGGGTTGACCATCCTGTTAGCAAAGATACTTCCCCCCACCCCACCTCTTAATCCAGTGGATCCCAGCTCTTCCAAGCCGTATTCAGTCCTCAGAGCATGCCATGTTCATAGAAACCAAAACCCCACCCTTGGTGACCAGCAGGGGTAAGGAGACACCTAGTCTCTCCTTATGCCCTTGGCCATCAACCCAGAGATATATTAATCATATTTGATACTTTCCATGGCAATATCATTGATGCCCATGTGAAAAAGCAGCAGGGAACAATAATCAGAGAGCCAGAGAAGCCCCTGCAGGCGCTCCATGATATAGTAAATTGGATCCCCTCAAAAGCAGCAAAGGCACCCAGACAATAGGCCAACAGATAGGCCTGTTCCCTACAGCAAAGAAGTCACCATCTGCTAACCCTCAATGCTTCCTTCTGGTGCTCCTGCATGGCTCAGGCTCAGCCAGCTCAGATGTTTCTTGACAGAGCACCCAGGCTCTTTTCTCCAGCCATGGCACTGAACAGATTTTGCAGTTATAAGTCTTCAGGCAAAGCATGAGTCTTACTCCTAGTACCAGGAGTCACCAGCTTCCGCCATACTGGGAGCATCTACCTCCCACCCTGATAGACAGACTCAGCCTGCCCCTCCTTCAGTACATACCTCTACAGTTTCTTGAAGCTGTATGATCTCAGAGAAGATCCAGTCAGTCTCTTTCACAATCTCTAATGATGCATAGTGTACTGACCCCCTCCTCCTGCAGCTCCTTTACTTAATAAAACACCTCAAAAACTGTATAGCTCCTGTCAGGCTAAAGGATCTTCCCCATGCTCCAGACCAGCACCCTCCCTCTGAAGCTCTGTCTGAGTTGAGACCTCCAACACCACAGTGGAAGTTTTTCCAACAGCTGCTGAGGACAATGCTTTGTAATCTAGCCCCACCACTACTGAGGAAGTGTGTAGGATTACAAGATAAGGGACTAACCCTCCCTGCACCAACTGCACTCAAAGACTTGTGCTTTTATATAGGCCTCTCCTGAGCACAGGCTAAAAGGGTGCCAGACCTCCCTAATCGGTGTCAGCTGGAATGAAATCCTGAAAGGAGGCTGACAGAGCTTTTTAGCTAGACCTTGCTAGAACTTAAGGCCTTCTGTAGCCATCTATTCCCAATAGCAGCAGACACCCTCAGGCTCCTCAAAGGCTTCCCAAAAGGGTTTCCAGAGGCCCTTAGACAATTATCCCAGAAGAGGGTCCCAGAAGATCTAGAAGCAAGAGTCTAGAAACTGCTGTGCCAAATATTCACTGACTCTTTTAGCTGTGCTTTCCAAGGAAGATTTTTGTGACTATTAAATTTTATTAACAATGGTGTTAGATCTTGCTATTGCTCAGTATTAACATGACTGAGAATTAAGTTGGCAAGGAACAAGGTATCAGAATGCATGTTGGAATAGAAACTTTAAAAAAGTCCAGTCTCTCTTGCAGAGGAAGAGTATGTCTAGTCATCCATTCCAGCAGATAGAATTTTTATTCTGCACTCTGTGTAAGGATCCACCTCACCCATCATGCCAGCTGATATGTGACAGTGGGAATGCCTGCATTTTTTATGCTGATGAGAGGAGAACTATAGCCTAATCTTGGCCAAGAGTTGAGTACCATGCAAAGAGAGGCTGAGGGCAGTAAGTCATGACAAATGGGATCACAGAGCAAGAGCTGAGCAGGAGCTGGGCTGACAGCTGACAGGAGAATGTGTTAGCAGGAACAAAAGGTGTAAGGGTGCATAGTGGGTACCATAGCAGAAGACACTGTAATGAAGACTTAGTGATCCTGAGGTATATGCAACTATGACGAGGCCTTCTCAGCTGGTGCCCATATGTAGCACCGAATGTCCTGCTCCAGTTAAGTGAATGCTAAATGACCAAATCTGCTTTGGGCAGCAGCCCCAATCCATGTCCTGTTATACTAGCCTACAGATGTTACAAGAGGATGTACACGTCGTCCTGTTTGATGTTTTGACATATGTGACCTGTCCTTCGTGGACATTTCTCATTCTGTGGACAACAGATTAATGGTTGTATTGTGAAGAAAAAGATTGGTCTGAACACCAATAGAGTCTGACAACGTGTTATAAAGCAAAGCTTTACTGAATCAGTGAGAAAGATGAGCAACAATGTGCCCATACAGCAACTCACCCAATCACCAATAGCAAACACGGAATCATGAGTGATGCTCCAGTACACTGCCAGGGACACTTGGCATCCTGGTCATCTGGCAGCCACATCCAGACGTACAAATGCCTTCTGAATGTGGGTAAGAGTCATGCCGTCCCATGGCTCCACGGATGGCAGTGTGATTGGAGAGAATCGTACCTCACGTGGGTAACGCTAACGCAGGTGGCATCCTGCTTATGCTGCCAATGTTGGTCAAGGGGCAGGGTGTCAGGCGGCAGGGTGTTGGCAGTCTGTTTATGCCAGCGATGTCAGCCAAGGGGCAGGGTGTTAGGAGAAAGCGTGTTAAAGACTTTAAAAACAGTGCAGGTTGTGAGGTATTCTGAACCTCACCATGGTTGGGAATTCTGCACAGCATGCCATAGCCACTTTGAAGAGGTCTTAAATGCTGACACACCTTTGGCTTCTGTGATGGATGAGCCCAATCTCTTAACCAAACTAGCAGTAGTTTGGTCCAGGCTGTAAAGGAGGTAAAGGCTTGAGCTCTAGCTGGGCCAAGAACGCCTCTAGTTTCAACCTGTTGTCCAAAAACACACAAAGGACACAGTAAACCTCAATACAGATGAGGTTGGAACACCAATCATGTGATTAATGCATAACTAAGAGGGGGCTTATCCAAAACTCATGTATCAAAAACCCCAGAGTAAGTTGCAGATACAAGGAGTCTTATGCATACTTTTTCCATCACATGTATTTATCCCGTAAATATGATAGCCTAAGTGAGCCTTCTCTGAGCTTTCCCTGCTAGGCAGTATGGCTCCATGTAGGTGATCTCCTCTTGAGCTGGAACACCTCCCAAGGTTGTTCCTTGAGGCAGAAGGACCTTTTACCAATGGCAGATCTTTGGTAAGTGACTGATATCATGCATAACCCAGTAGTATGATAACTTTGATTTTGACTTGTTAACATTGATGGCATGCTGAATTGATGCTAGCGAAACATATACAATCCGTTAGACACGAACCATTGACCAACTCTGGGACTAAGTCTGTACCCAGCCGCACCTAGAGTCCTCTCTGAGAAGGAGTTTAGAAAGCAAGGAGGTCCATTCTGAATCCCATGACTCAATGGTGGAGTCTCCCTTGCCCTTTGTGCCCTTGGTCTCTCTGTGAATCATTCTAACTAGAGTGTAATTCAGTTTTCCTTTGTGTGTTTTTCCATGCAGTAATTAATAGAGTGAACCTTGCCATCAAAGTTTGTTAAGTCACAGTTTACAATGTCGTATTAAAATCACTTTGCTAACACTTTTTTGCAGTGGTTCTTTAAGTAATATAAATCTCCCATCTGTGACAAATTGGCATAGGCGGCAGGATGCTAAATCAGGATCTGTTACAGCTTCCCATCATGAGAAAGGACATAAGATTGACCCATTACTCTTAGTTTCCAATTATTTGATAAATAGCATTTAACCACGTATACCTGTGAGATGCCTTTTTTATTGAGATTTGGAAAGAACCTTATGCCTGCTCCAGTGTAAAAAACAGCATTGTCCAGTGGAGGATAGAGATTGTGGTGTGGTCCTTTGACTGATATGTGGTGTGGTCCCTTAACAGCCTAAGCATTCAATCACATAATTACTATAAACTATTTGAAGTGTAGTGACATATGGTTATGATAAATAAGATCGCGAGTTCTCCTAACCTGTTAAGGTGTACTGGACCCCCAGGGTTGCTCCTAGGGTCCATATTTCTGGCACAGTGGCTCCCAGAGTGTCCTGCCTGGTACATTGAAGTGCTCTGGAGGACAATATTTGCTTCCATAGCAGCTGATCCCAAGATACTGGGGTCTTCAGTGCTGATCTGCTGTGGCTGCTCTGACTCCGTAGCTTGTGAGTTGACTTCTTACCCCCTTTAGTTTCTGTGTCCTGTGATCTTTATACTTTCTTATTTTATTCAGACTGATGTTCTCTGGTGAATTGCAGTCTGTGAGACTGACCTGGAGACGGCCAGTCCCTTTGTATCCAGTGCTGTCCTCCTCATGCAGCTAACTTAACTGTTACATTGTTTACCACACAGCTGGCCAAATGCTGAATACATTTTTGCTAAATCACCAATTCATTTGTGCTAAATCAGTGACTCTAATATCGTCTCAACACAAAAAAATCTCTGTATATTCGTGCTTGGTTGACAATTTGTGAACTGTACAGTCTTAGTGCAAAGGTTCGGTGAGCCTGTGACCTCCTGTTGCCTTTGAATTTCCTCCTACAGAACAATACTTGAAACTGCTGGAGAGGTATATTGCAGTATTGTCATGAACTGATCCAACTGGCAGCCTGTCCTGACATCTGGGTACAAAACACTCTTATCAGTAGAGATCCTTAAGGGGATGTCTGACACCAAGTACAGGTGGAGGATGTGAGGTGGAACTGGTACATGCCGGAGCCAAGCTGCTGCCCATGAGCCTGACCCTGAGCCAGGTCAGACAGAGTGAGGGTCAGGTTCCTCTGTGCCATGTTAAAAGGAATGTGGTTTCAATATTTGTCTGCCAGGGTCCCAGGACTTTCACTGATTTGTCTATTGGAGTCCCAGCAAAGGACTTGCACTGGGTCAGATTCACAAAAATCAAAATTAGTTATTTTATTGAGAGCAACAGAACAGATTAAAGATTGCTGTTGACAAATTCACTGACTACAATAGCACTACTAATTAAGATTAATATTGCTAGCAAAAATAATAATAATACAAAAGCCTGGGGGTAACATTCACCAGAGGGTGAAAGGCACAGTGCTTACCCAGAAAGGCATCTCTGCCTGGGCTGGAGGAAGAGAATGCAGCCCATCTACTGGTCTGTCAGGTATTGAGGTTCTTGTCTCCCAGTTTAACAGTCATTTTCTCCATCATTTTATCCCAAAAATTACAAGGTTTCCCTCCCCCAGGTGATGTGAAATATGATTTGGGTGGAGAGCCGAGTGCTATAATCATATATGTTTATCATGATCTCTATAATCTTCCTTAGCATATGCAGGAGCATCAACTTTAATGGGCATTTCGTAGGTAATGAGGTAGGGGTCAGTCATCAGGCATGATAGCCTTTTGA
The DNA here is from genome assembly GCA_013398295.1 of Chionis minor. Taxonomy (NCBI): domain Eukaryota; kingdom Metazoa; phylum Chordata; class Aves; order Charadriiformes; family Chionidae; genus Chionis; species Chionis minor. Next base: position 206,468 of record VZSF01005422.1, read on the forward strand.
AGAAACAAAGAACTACACAGCTTCTTGTTATCTTGTTGTCTTCACTGATGAAAAGCAGGGCTGTCCTGCCTACACAGGGCTCCCTCCTTATCTGCATCCCATGATAGCGAGGAGAGTCTCCACTCCCCCAGCTTGCACAAGAGATAGCAAGGCCATTCTTAATCAATCTTTGAACGCAGAGACTTCACCTTATTATCCAAGTTCCACATCCTGGGCTCAAGTGCACCATCTGGTCAGAGTGGTAGATGGGGCTGGGTTCAGGTGATGGATGGGTGTTTGTATTTGTGCATGTGAGAAGCTTTCCTTAGCACAGACTGTCCATCCCTTGGTCTGTTGAATTAATTGAATGTGTCAGTCATGTTGTTTGCTGTTCTTTTTCTTCTCCTGAGAACTAGGAACTCAGCATTTTGTTTGACAGAATTATCAACAATTACCAGGCTTCCCTGCTCCACTACTTACAGAGATTTGTCTCTAGTTTTTGTCAGATCAACTTTATTTGATTAAAGCCTGGTTTCCAAAATCATCGCTACATTTCATTTTTTAAGACAGAGATCATGATTCTGGAAGACTTTTTTAGGTAAAAAAGAAGAGATCAGAACTGTAGCTGTAAGTGAACATTTTCATCCATTGTGAAGCTATACCATAGTCCCAGTGTATCATAATTCAATGTTGCACCCACATTGCAACAAGACCTCAAGAGCTGGATAATAAATCCTACACAAGCATTTCTGGTTTGTTTTCTTTAATGATAGCAAGACAGTACTTGCAAACGAAGCATTAAAGAATCCCAGAGTGATTCATTCTGCATACCTGGTTCTGAAACAATGGCATGCACATAACTAGTTAATTTTGTTGCAGCCTTGTACACAATCTAAAGATCATGCTATTTCCATTGGTTGTTATACAGCTATTCTTGCCCAAAAGTTATATGACTCTTGTGCAGTGATTGGTTGACATTCCAACAGGCCGTTGCTTTTCTTCTTAGATGTCCTTCAGGATATACTTTTCTGATAACATAAACGGTGTTTTCCAGATGTGGCATCTTGACAACCTTTGCACATGCTACTTACACATAGCATACATTCTGTGTTTGTTCTAGGGTCAGCGAATAGGTTGTGCGCGCATTCTTGTCCAAGGTTCATTAATTTTTTTTTCTACAAAACAATGGTTCAATAAGAGAATATATCTACGTACGCAATGCTTTTGCATCATACTTGTTATTACTAGTTGACTAATTGTGGCAGTGTTACTGTCACATTGATCTATCAGGTTCACTTAAATGTATTTGATTCCCTTCAGGTTGTGACACCAGATGGACCCATGTCAAAGTGAGTAATCATAAATCTTACTTCACTTGCACTTCAGAGCTCTGTTTAGTACTTAAGGATCCAGGAGGTCACTAAGGCGTAAAAAAAAAGGGTGACAGATGTTTTACTAGCAGATCAGTAAAACAATTTTATAGTTTCTACTGTGTCTTGTTTGACAGCAGTTTGGGGTTTTTTTTCACTTAGTAACACAGCATTATGGCTTGGTTCTCTGGGCACAAGAGATGATAGGATTCTCTCAGTGAGGACTTTATTTGCGATGTTTTGTTGAAGAAGAAAGAAGAGTGTGTTTCCAAAAATAAGTGCTCTACATGAGCAACTCTAACAGTCATGCATAAACAATTGAAAATTCCCTTTGTTTTTCCTTTTTTAAAACAAATGGTGCTGTGGACAAAGCTACTACTTCATCTCTCATATCTAAGACCTAAGAAGAAGCAGAAAAGTAAGGGACACTGCCTTAATCATAAAAAATACCTGTCTGAGTTAGGAAATGTTTAGGAGTAGTGATAGATCAGGGGAATCTTTCAGAGTTGCAATTTTAACTTGATAAAATTTTGACAGCCTCCCATATCTGACCATATCTATCCTCACCCACAATTCATTGTTTCATATGAGGAAAGGATTTACTGCAGCGTTTATGGTGTTGTGTGTGTGTCCATGAACAGTTCTGCCTCCATCTGCAACCATCTGCAGTTCGTTAGGCACTGAGCGGTGCTTACCGTAGCAAGAACCAAACATGCCTTCTGCACGTTGTCTGCGAGTTTTCCCATTCCACATGCAGGAGTCCCTTACTAAATATCCCATGACTCCTTTCTCCCTGTCTTATGACTATCTTATTAAGAGGTGACACCACTTCAACAGTCTGGAAGAGCCAGATGAGTTTCTGTTTTCCAATTATTATTAGGAAAACACAACATTTCCCTTAGTTTTCTCATCCCATCTTCAAGCGCCTGCTTTCTGTCAATCCTTCCAAGGAGAGGAGGAGCAGAAAGGAAACAGTGCAGATATTCTATGTTACACTGCAGCTATTTAGCCAGGGGATACAACTAGTAGAGTAGGACTGTGAAAGTGAGAAAGACAGCAAGATTGTGGTGATGACCTGGATTCTTAAAAACATCCACAGTCTTAGTTCTCTCTTTTGAGTCTGATAAGCAAGTGAGGGGTCTTGAGAGGTGAGCTGTAGCCACCCCAGTGCAGCTGCAGACCTTCAGAATGACAGACGTAATGACAGACCCCTAGAGACATCTCTGTGGGAGACTGCAGTTTTCAGACATAGTGAATGCATCACCTATACAGGGTGCCATGCATACTTCATTGTAAAGGACGAAATATTTTCCTGTATAGGAATAAGATACACAGCTAAGCACATCTGGCTAAATAGCCTTGCAGCAAAGAAGATGCTTTTAGATATCCCAAAGTAATTTTCAATTGATTATTTATTTACAACTGGCAGACTTTTATTACACCCAGATTACATCTTATTCATCTATCATACTCAGCTTGAAACCTCCTGAATGGCTTCCATTTTTTTATACTGCAGACCTTGTGACTGTTCACTATCTACATATTACAGTATTTTTCTTACATAGTGCCTTTTAGCTCATGGCATGTATTTAGGAATTTTTAATTTCCCATGGAAGCTCAAATTTTTCTTGGACAATCCCATATAAAACCTTCCTGAGTTCTTCAGAGTGACACAGCCAGTTTAATGCATTGAATTATGTGGTTCGAAGTCAAGCAGGGTGGTCTCACTGCATAATTTCACTTTGAAAATAACATTTATAATGCTTCCATAGGGTAGTTCGTCACAGTTCTTGTTAATGCAAATCACATGGCTGCAGCTGTGTCAGCCTGATGAATCAATAAGGCATTCCTCACCATCTTTTGAAAGATCCTTGTAAGACAGTGCTTGAAGAACTAGCTGGAGTGGGCAGCTTAGTTTTATTTTTGTAATATAAAATACAAACATGTCACCCTATGCCTAATTACTTCAAATGAGCCTACAATTGCTCTCTTAGTATCAGTGTCCTAATTTGATTGATTACCACTTCTAATATCTTCTTAGTTCCATATTCTCTGCTCCAGGCAAAACTACATCGGTCCTCATTACACTACATCCACTGAACCCACACTAATGACTTGGACTTTGAGAAAGATATGTCTCAGATAGGAAATTATTTCCAAAAGCAAGAACTATAGTAAGCCCTTTTCCCTTTAGAAAAAGAAAAATGCTGATTATATTTCCCTGTAATCTCCAGGAAAGGTCACATGATATGAAGAGTGAAAGAAGGCGATCAAAAAATGTCAAGTCCTTTCCAAAAGTACCTGCCTCTTTATTATTGTAATATGCAATGATAAAGACATAGCATTAGTCCACTAGAATAATAGATATTTACCACTGAGCCAGTGGCGGTTCATAGGGATTTTGTAAGAGACTCCATTTTACATTTACTTAGAGAAGCTAAACACACATGTAAGTGTATTGCTTTGACTTCCTAGCATAGAAATTTGTAATAGAAGTATGAAGATTACTGTGAATGGATTATGAACAGAAACATTTGCATGTGAAAGCAGTAGGAAAAACAATAGGGGAAGGGTTAAAAGAATGCCTTGTGTTGGTCCCTAACTAGGGAGAAGACTAACAGCAATAAAACTGGTAAGTGCTGAGGACCACACTGTGGCAATTGAGGCACAGACTCCAATGCTTGCAGGCAGTGCAGACAGCACAGACAGCGAAGACATTTATTATTAGTTACACACACCTTATGTATATTTTCAGAGCATAACTAGAAAGGCATATTATCACACAGAGCTGATTGCTTAACCACAACATCCTCTTGCAGCAATTTACAGTTCTTCCTAACCTTGATGTTCCCACAGCTTTCTGCCAATCAAAGCAACCATGTTTTAATTAGCCAGGGTCGTCTCTGACTTCCCACAGCCGGGCATGGGGCTCCTGCTGGATTCGCTCTGCCCTAGCCCAGCTCCACTGTTCCCACACCACACTGTTTGTGTCACACCCAAAGACCTGCACTCCATCACAGCCATGACACATATGACTTATCAGCACAAGACCTGCAGTATCAGAGCCCTGAAGACACTAGTAAGCCTTAATAGACCTGACCAGCCTTGCCTGAGACCTCCTCCCCACCTCATGGGCTCAGAAGATTTATTTAAGCTGAGCGTTGGTCCTTTACCTCTTGCCTGAGCTGTGTCGGAGGAGTGCTGATTACCAGCTCAATTACAGCTGTGCTTACGCCTGGCTATGGAGACCCTTGATCCAGCCTTCAGCCTATGGACTGGCTTCACACTGAACTTGTGTCATTGCCTTGATGTTGTCTCGTGCTCTGGACTCTTGGTTGGACATGTCTGCCATCTCCAGACCTGGCCTGCTTCCCTTGTTCGAGTATGGTGGGACTGGGCCCTGGATGGTAAGGGTTATAGACTGCTGGCTGTAGGGTCCCCTGTGGCTCCTGGGTGCCTGTCCCCTTGGGAACAACCTTGCTCTGGCTGCTTCTTGGTATGCAGTCTGGCAGCAGGAGGATAGCGACAAGTTTACAGCATGCTGCATTGTCCTCTTTCTCTTCCTTTTAGATCAACATGAAGACAAACTATATCATCAGGTATGATGATATTCCTGTTTTTGTCAGGATAGGCCTGGCAAAATAGGAAAACAAAGATGCAGCAACTTCCCTGAGGGCTGAAGCATGCTGAAGGGAGCATGGTTACAAGGCATTTAATTGACTTTTCTACAATTACTGCTGACTCCTACAGGATCTGTCGAAAATGTAACTAATGCTACTGTCATAGTCAGTCAAGAGGAGCCCTAGGGATGCAGAGAAGACTCAGTAGCTGTTTTGTGTCCTCCAGATGACATGCAGGTGATCCTGGTGAGTCCACTCTGATACGTACATCTTTAGTGCTTGAAGTATGAGAGAATGAGTAGAAGCGAAATAACCTTTAAAGTAAAAGCACCTTCCCCTTCTATAATGTTTCACAGTGAGTTCAGTTACCTTTATTTCCTGTATAATAGCTTACAACAGTTAGAGAATGTATTTGCTAAATCATCTCAGTTCCTGGGCACTTCTATAAGCTAAGAATAAGCAACAATGTGTACTGTAATTACTCAAGCAATTAATTCTTGAATATCTATAGCTGGGTCAGCTCTGTTAGACTGGCTTGCACTGACTCCCAATAACTGATAGTTAAAGGGTATGGCATGTGCCTTATCTCTGATGCCAGAAGGTTTCTTCACCCAAGAATCACTAGCTGTTCCTGCTTTCTGGCTCATTAGCCTGTGTGAATTATAAGATCTTCTTTCCACGCTAACCAGCATAGTATTTCTCTTAGAGCACAGTACTTCATGTTGTTAGCCAGTGTAGTTTGTGTCCGACTGGTGGACTCTGTTGTCACTTGAAACTGGAACCAATACATGTCGGTAAGGAAGCAGAGCTGGTGTCCTGCTTTTGTCACTCCAAACGATGGCTGCAAGGTATTCATACCCTAATCTCCTGATCTGAGCGATCGTGGGTCCAAATCACAAATAATGGGCAGGCAAGGGACGGATAGTTTGTACAGCCCCTCTTTCAGAGGTGGAGCTGAGGCGGTAGTTGTATAGGACACCACACCACAGTGAATTCTATAGCGAGTGAAGGAAAAACAATGTTTCCTGTTCTTTGCCTCCAGCAACTTCAGAAATGGTCCTATATAGAGCGATAAAGTAAACAGAACTATGTCAGTGAGTATATGAGAACCTCATTAGCTCACATAGGGAGGAAATGTGGAGAAGGAAAGTGTGATGATATGGAATTTGAGGTGGAAGGTAAGTGTTGAAGGCAGGCTGTGTTGTGCGTATTTATCTTTGATTCATGTGGGAGTTGGTTTGAATGACCAGTCACCGTGTTACTCAGGAGTCTGTCTGCTTTCTAGTGGCACGGTCACTGGCTATCTGCATCACAAAAAATACTCAGCTGCAAATTGTAAAGGGAATAAGCCTTTAAGAGGTAGATAGGTGTTGATAAATGACAGGAGGCTCCTGGAAGATAGTGAAGCAAGATGTGTTAGCTGAAATGGTGGTTCTGTGGCAAGGTCTGTGTTGGAGGCAGCTTTGGGTACCTGGAGGCAGAAGATCAGAATCAGGAAGGCTGAGTATGAGCAGTTCGTTAACTAGCAACTATCTGAGATGCTTTACCAGAGGCCTAAGGCTTTAAGGAAAGGGCTTGCAGTTTGACAAGCTGCTGCATAGGGCTGTCTAGAAGATTTTGCTTAAGAGACCCAATATACTGGCAAGAATTTGCAGTCAGCTTGAGTAAATAACACTTGTTTTGCAATCTCAGTATAAAACCACTGGGACTCAAATTTCTCCAGGTTTTTAGACCTTGTGTAGAAGCCTGTACTTTGAAAGTTCTGGTTGTTTAGTATTGTGAATTTTAAGCAACGTGTGCCTGTAAGTTTCCCTTAGACTAAGGGTACAGTCTATGCTTAGTTTACTTAATTACTTAATTTACTTGCAAGTTTACTTAATTAAAGCAGTTTTCCATAGAAGGATTTATGCCAGCATCACTGACTGATACATAGCAGACAATAAGAAACCAAGCATTCATGAATTGCTTAGCCCTTGACTGCTTACAGTGTTAAGGGTTCAGATATGAAGTTAGGGCAAGAATAGTTCAGGGAGTCAAAAAGTTGAGGCTGGCCTGGAGAAGGTGCTGGGACGAGACCAGCAGCAGAATGGAGAAGTGTGGCACTGAGATGGATCTTGGGCAGAGCTTAAGCAGAGTGAGCAAAATCTTTGCTGGGGCAGAAGCTGATCAGCCATCCTGAGGTAGGCAAGTGGTGTCACTATGCCAAAATGTCTCAGAGGAGGTGGAGCTAAGGCTCCTTGAGTAGCTTTTCTCTTTTGTTTCCTTTTCACTCATTTTCTCACTGCCACATCAGACATGTGCTGCACTTGGGACTCCTTTCTGCAGTTTTGTGCTCACCCCAATGGTCCTGCATGGGTGCTGTATTTTGCAGAATCTCTGTATAATGATCCAATCAACATTTATCACCCTTGCGTGTCTTCTTTAATGGACGCTTTCCGTCTGTTCTTGTTTCCTGTTATTTTACAGGTGTTTGACATCTCATGCTGTAGCCCTCACTTAAAATGCTCTGCCCCCCTTGAACACCTGTATTAGGCTAATTCACAAAAAATAGCTAGAAGTGCTCAATTGCTTTGTCTAGGTAGGAATAAGTAATTAGCTTAATCTCCATGAACACCTGCTAGCTCAGAAGCCTGTTGATTGCTTTGTGTCTCACAAATATCGGTGTCTCTAAAATGATGGTATGGAAGATGACAGCTATCATTATCTCAGGGGTGGTCTGCATTGTAGAAGTTTAGATTTTATTTGAGTCTGTCTGTTGGGGGTTGATCTGTACAACCACTCATAAATTTTTTGAATTATAACAAGGAAGTAGGAAATAAGGATTTACCACTGAAAATGACAATGTAATTGCCTGTAATGTAAAAGGAGAACAAATTTGAAGCAAAATGGTGGAAATGGAACAGAGGTGAGAAGGGCTGATACGGAAGGATGGATGTCTACGAACATTAGAAGATTTGTGGTGTCCAGTGAGGGCTTAGACCCAGTTCACATGTATCTCCTTCCCTCTGTGTGGCAATGGGAATGCTGGGGCTTCAGTGCCTGTCACCAGGAGAGGAGGGCAGCTCCACAAGTGCGGTGGTGTGCTCCCACCCCTCTGCCTGGCCCCAGGCTCCATGCCAACCTGGTCTTTATCTCCAGTAACACTGCCCAAGCAATAACACCCATGGTGGTCATAATGGGTGCATGTAGTTGTGATGGTGGCCTCCAGGGCTCAACGTGATTTTGGGGAGACCAATAACAACGCAATAGCCAAGGGCTAACTTGAGCAATGCTGGTTCTGTGGTCAATATGCAAATATGACTACAGGTCAATCACCTTACCCCCATAAATTGTGAGCAGCCCAAGAGCCCTTTGTGCTCTCCTGAGCAGCAGCGGGCTGCATGCCAGGATCTCCCCTTGAGTAGGAACACCCTCAAGGCTGCTCCTTGAAATTCGGAGATTACTTGCTGCAACAGACCCTTGGGAAGTGACTAATAGCATGCTGAGCTTTGAAATTTTAGTGAAGTGATACAAAGGATTGATTGTGTATATATAATTCTTTAGACATAAACCATTGACCAAGTCTGAGGCTAGGACTGGATCCAGCCACACCCAGACTCCTCTCTGAGAAGTTTAGAAAGAAAGGGGGTTCTTTCTGAACCTCAATGGGAGGGTCTCCCTGACAGTTCTGTGCGACCCTGTCCTCTATGCAGTAAATAACCAAGTGGGCCTTGCCATCTTGAGTCTTGTTAAAACACTGTTGCATTTACCATCAAACTGTGTTAAATCCCTGTTTTATATCAATAAATGTATTGCAGCTTCTCCCTACAAGTGAAGTGCGTTGCTCCATCTGTGACAACAAGATACTTTTCTCCCTGGCTGCAGGCAGTGGCTTGAGTCATGCGCCTAGCTGGTGGGCATAAGCTCACAGTGCTGAGCGATAAACAATGTTTTGTGTGATAATTTTTGGTCTAGATTTACCTAGGTGCTTCCTGATTTTGCCAGCAGAGTCACAGTATGTAAGTAAACTTGTTTTATGAAGCAGGTTAACTTAAGCTGCACAAGATGCCCTTCCTGCTCAGGTGCTTGTGAATGACAAAGAGGTAGCAGTTAAACTATTTGTGAAGCAAATGTTGATCTTCTGGGTGGTTTTCAAGTCTCAAACACTAGCAAGGGAATCTTGCTCGCATTGTATGCAAAATAAACATCTGGGAAAGGACAGTATTGCTAGAAACTATGCAGGTAAAGGTTAAAGATAACTGAATAGTTTGCGTACTACAAAGGCTCTCAATTAGATAAAACTTCAAGGGCATACCATATAGATATGTGAAGGAAGGGGGGAGTAATTGGAGCAATGCAGGTCTCTTAAATGTAATTGTAGAGCAACATGGAAAAGCAGGTCTAAGAACAATTAAAGGATCTGATATTGATCAAAGTAACTCCCCTGCAACCAAAGTCTTTGCAACAAATCATTTCTTTATTCTGCTTTTTGTGCTTAATTTGGAAACTGTCAAGGCTGACGAAACGTGAAAATTTCTGCAAATAAAGTTCTGTTCTTTAATTAAACTTGAAATTAACGTAAACCCAACTTTTACCGAACACCCTGGAGTCTTCAAGTGATTGCTGGGTAATGCCTAGCAAATTCTGTTGGCTGACCAAGCCAGGGATAGTGGATGTGCATATGAAGGAAGAAACATGCTCTTCAACTTCACTGCTACTCTGAGGATGGCATCCATCAGGAGTTGCTGCGCTCCACTCTCATGTTCTCTGCTTTGCCACCAGAGCATTTCTTTCGCTTAAGCTTAACCCTTTGAGACTGCCAGCTTGGCTATCACATCCTTGTCCTCCCCTTCAAAATCCAATCAGCCCGCATGTGTTACGTATTCACTGGCAAGGGCTCTAACTGCACTGCCCAAGTCACAGTAGGTAAAACCAGGGGCTCTGAGAATGGAGAACTGCCCACAGTAGGAGAAGATCAGGTTCGAGACCATCTGAACAACCTGAAAGTGCATAAGTCCATGGGACCTGATGAAATTCATCCACGGGTCCTGAAGGAGCTGGTGGACCAAGTTGCGAAGCCACTTTCCATCATATTTGAGAAATTGTGGCAGTCTGGTGAAATTCCTGTGGATTGGAAAAAGGGGAACATAACCCCAATATTCAAGAACGGAAAAAAAGAGGACCCAGGAAACTAAAGGCCAGTCAGTCTCACCTCTGTGCCTGGCAAGATCATGGAGCAGATCCTCCTGGAATCTCTGCTAAGGCACATGAAAAATAAGGAGGTGATTGGAGACAGCCAACATGGCTTCACCAAGGGCAAATCCTGCCTGACAAACCTGATGGCCTTCTACGATACTGCCATGAAC
>VZSF01005424.1:0-196273 GCA_013398295.1 Chionis minor
CACCAGAAATTCTCCTACACCTTTGGACTAAAACCTGGCAGGATGATTGAAGGCTTAACAGTGTATTGCTGAAATTGTCCAGGTAATTCAGATGTTGAAGAACTAGCTCAACTCTTTTGGGCACTGAGTTTAGAATACATAATAAAGGTATAGATATATTGTCTCTATTTGAATTTTACACCTAAAGCAAGAAGTGAGAACGGGACTCCCTCTAATGTTCTCATTACAGCTGAGAGTATTGCTTGCAATGTGTTTGCCTGACAAATTTGTAATGTTTTAGGCATTTCCACACACAGGCGGATATTCTCTCGAATATGCTGGCTATTTAGTTTTATGCTCTCTATTCAGACATTAGACACTTAACATCCAACATTTGGTTGTTGGTTGGCCACAAAGAAGGTGGGGTTTTTTATATATCTCTCATCTCTCCCCTCCTTCCACTTCTTTCCAAGCAACATTTGTGTCATTTCAGTTATGTTTCAGCCTCTGTAAAAGAAAATCCTACTTTGACAGGGAAAAGGAAGGAGTATTTCCTGAGCTGACATCACTAGTGTGTGCACAAGGATTATTTCAGTGTCTTCTCAGTCTTCTGCAGGATATCACATTGCAGTTAAACTACAAATGTTTCTAGTATATAGCTAGGCTACCTGTTCAAGAAGGATTCTGGATTTTGCTAGGGAAGTCCCAGATTGATGAGAACAATAGGGAATACTAAGCTATTGTGTGATGTTCAAAAATTTTTTTAATAAGCAAAGTAAATTACTTCATACAATTTTCAAAGGAATATGAATTCAACCCCAAGAGGCTTATTGTTTCATTCTGAATGGAATTAAAGCTTAATCAAAGCAAGCAATATACGAAATTCAATTCATTAGATTACAGGTTTTCTCAGTGTGGGTTGGGAGCATGTTTTCCTTTTTCTGGGAGTCAGTGATGCAAAAGGATTTATTAGTTGATTAGTTGTGGTATTGTTCTCCTTTACATGAATAAGATTTGCCCTCTTCCTTTGATAAATGCCTTTCATGAGAAGAAAAATGTGTCTGTAATATCCAGCTAGGTTTCTAAAGTGTTCTAAGTGAAGGTCGGAAGTTGACCTTCAAAATTTAAATAGAATAAGAACAAATAGGGGTATACAGAAAACTACTTGTTATGACTGACAAGGAACTGAAATGACTATTCTTCTGAATACCCAGAGGTAGATATTTTTCCTTAAGTATTTACATATAATGACTTTTTCATATTAAAAAATATAGTCCCTCAGATATCTGTATTCAATATGACTAACTCATAAATCCAGAGTATGGTAAGTGCAGGATGGCTGTTAGATTTATTCATGCTAAAGACCTTAAAAATTTAAAAAATTAAAGAAAAAGAGAGAAGAGGGAAAGAATTATGATATTTGTAAGGAATGGAAATTCTCTTCTACATAAGAAGATTGACAAAAAATCCCAGAACATGATGAATAATAAATTAAGAGCTTGAAGAGCAGATCTAAAAGTTTGAGGATTCAATTGAAAGAGAGTAAAAAAGAGAGGTGCTACTGCGTTGTCATCTGGATAATTTATGAGATAGATGCTTAACATCCAGATGCAGGAAGCCATTGGTCTGAGACTGATGATGAATCAATTTGGATAAACTAAAATATTTTTTTCAGCTGATGAAATCTCTACCGATTTAAAACAAACAAACAAACAACAACAACAAAAAAAAAACCCCAAAAAAACCCCAAAGAAAAACAAGAAAACATCAAGGAAAAGTACAGAAAAGAACAATGAAGATCATAGGAGGTAGAAGAGAACTAAGCAAAATAAGATCATAAAGACTGAGTCAGCTTTTCAGGAAAAGGTGGATAATATGATGTGCTATATACAAACATAAGTGGTGCCAAGAAAACTAATCAGATTTGGTTTTCTACTGTAACTGGATAAGGGAACCCAGTGAAACTATCCAGTACTGCATTTAAAACAACAAAGAAACCTAGTATTTTTGGGGCAATGCATGTTTAACTTGTAAAGTGTCTTATATTTGGAACTAAAATTACAAATATGTTCAAATAGGATTATACTGTCCACAGGACAGGCATTGACTTACTACATATGAGAGTCCAAATATAACCTCTAAATTGAAACTCTCCAAAATAGTTGTAGTCTGGAAAAAAATTGCATTCAGTTGCTATATGGCACCATTATCTTCAGTGCATCTATTAGTCTTTCTTACAAACAGAATATTGGGTTAGATGGCACTTTGCTGCGATTCAGACAACTTGAACAAGAGTAATAAAGAGTATTCTAATTAATTTTTTCTTTACATAATTTTCAACTGCATAAAATTTCTATGTAGAAATTTACATCTCTTAGCACAGCGGTATCCATGCATCATTCATCATAAAGTCACCTTTACTTCTTTTTTCCTCATCTTCCATTTCTTAGGAAAACAAAGAAAAAATGTTAACAATTTTACATGAAGTCTTGTATGGACAAACAATGGTGTCAAAAAAGCTGTACTGTCTACATGACTTCTCATTTTGATACAGTTTTAAAAAGTTGCATTTTATCATAAGAAAGCTAAAGAGGGAGAAACTTTTAGAAAAATGTACTGTGGCAATCAAAATTACCAGAAATTACCAGAATCAGACTTATGAAAATAACAAGTCTAATGTAAATTTAGCCCTATTTGCCAAAACACTGAAAAATAGTTGGCTGTAAAAACAAGCTCACAAGCTCAGGTCTACTACAATAATATACTTGACAATAAAAATGAAACTAAATAGTGCATTCATCTTCCCAAATTGCTGTAAATAGTGATTTGTATTTCCTTAATGTAGTAAGAAAGGTGGGAAAAACTTATAAACATAAAAGCATTTATTTTATGAGTGGACACATGTTACTATAAGCAGTTCATAAACTTATACTTTTTCCACATTTCCTCCGTTTGTGAGCCTGTAGTAACAAATCCAGCTGAATGGAGATAAAATGTATTGCATTTATATTATTATCCAGTTTTATGAAGCACTAAAAAAGACAAAGCCCTTTCTCTAATCAAGCATCCAAATAGCTACTGGAAGATGCATTACTCCTAAAAAGTACAAAGAAAAACATGTGTTCAGTAATATAGTGAATTGTGGTAACTCTTATGATGTGGTAGAATGACATTTAATTAAAAAAAAGGTATCGGGCACAATTCTTCACTTATATTTAATTACTTATGCCAGGGAAAGTGTTGTTAAATATGTATGTATTTTATACCTCTCTTGAGTGGGTATAAAATGGTACTCCGTGCTATAAAGGAACACAAGTGTGTTCATTTCCCCAACTCAGTTCGGCGGGGATTTTGTCACTGACTTTAAAAGACCTGCAGAATTAGGTCCAAGACTCTCTGTTGGTGTATAAAGCACACATCTTCTGGGTAGCCGGTGGCTTCTGCCTTGGTCTAGGCGGAGTCCAAAAGAAAAGGATGGTAGGTAGCCAAGTCCCATATTGGATAAATTCCCACATCCCCACAGTTGCTGACTTGTGCTCTGTCTCTTCTGAACAGAATGTTGGTCTACTTTGGTAAAAAAATTTTGGAAGGCAATGCTGGTTGGGAACACCGCGTGGCCATCCTGTGCACAAGTGCAACTGCATTTCCTCATCTCAAATGTGGGGAGCAACCTTCAGAGCTGTGGAGAAATGAAAGTGAACTCTCAGGACTAGCGATATTGTCCCATATTTGTATAGGTTGGCTCTTCCGTCCCACCATTAGTCCTGTCTGGCTGCCCTGAAAGCTGCAGCTTCCCATACCTGCTCAGCCTCTTCCTGGCGCTGACGTTGTCCTATCCCAGCTGGATAGGTGCATGCTCACCTTTGAATGATTTGTGCAGACAAAGCTGAAGTGTTGCCATCTGTATTTCATTAGAATTGACATTTGCAATAATGATTTTTTTCCAAATACTGTGGCTTAAAATAATATACTAAGTAGATCTATGACAAAGGAGCAAAAAAATCCTTAGGACTCATATGTTATTTTCAAGCCTCTAACACTTCCAACAGTGATAAAGTTTTCTTTATAAAGAAAAAAAATAAAAAAAAGAAACCCAAACCTAAATCCTATTGGCTTTATGAAGATGGTCTTGCTTCTTGTTAACAGTATAAATTCATTAAAGGAAGCCTTCCAGAATTCAAGGCATCACCTTGTGGTAAATTATAATTAGCCCTGCATTATTTACAACATGTGATTACATACCAAGAGATTTTTCAAAGGTAGCATAAAAAGTTACAATGAAGGTGATAATGTTTCTTTTGGAGACATATTCCTTTGTTCGTTTCAGCATTCTCATAAATGTTTAAAGAATATAAATTAGGCTTCCAAGCCAATTAATTTGTCTGTTTCTCATCTCCAGTGATGTATTTTAATTATACTTTCATGCTTCTAAGCTTCAGAATGGAAGACAGCATGCACTGATCACAGAAAACAAAACCTGTAAAAGTCCAAAAAGATAATGGAACAAATGCCATAGTCTTGTGCCTTAGACTCATCCCATATGAATTTGTAAGTATGGAAAAAGTGATTTAAGTCTTAAACAGTTATAATTTGATAAGGCATGTAAAGCTCATATAATTTGGGTGAAAAGTGTATTTTTGTTCATCTTAAATGTTACACACTAAATTTACTCCATGAAGTAAAACCAATACATGATTCATTTTGCACTACAATACACAGGCTTAATTAATTTGTGGTCTAGAATATGTGCTGAATAATAAAAATCGATTTCCTGTTTTTGAAATCCATTTACTCCTCGCTGTTCAATCCTTTGTCTGGTTTTGATCTTAAAGTATGCTGTCCTGGTTCCGGCAGGGACAGGGTTAATATCTGGCACAGCACAGGTATTCCACACCACGTGACGCCATTCCCAGTATTTAGGGGGAGCCGCCGGGGAGGGGAGTTCCCAGTTTGGGAGCAGGCGGGGACGGTCCCGGTCTGGTCGGTGCCCGTCGGTACGGTGCCCCTATTTACACATTCCTCTGCCAGTGCTATTGTTGTCTTGTCAATTTTTCTTTGTTGTTCTGTTAAATTGCTTTTTATCTCAACCCACGAGTTTTTGCCTTTTTATTCCAATTTTCCCTCGCTGCTGCGAGGTTTGGGTGAGCAGCCGCGTGGTTCTTTGTGCCGGCTGAGGCCAAACCACGACATATGCCTAATATTTAAGGCATACAACTACAGAATGTTTTTGAATCACTGAACCTTGAAATGGAGCTTGGGTGCATGAGGAAGTTGATTGTATATTACAAGTAAACTCCCAATATAACTATTATTAAGAATTTTTTCTCATCATGTAAAATTGGCAGGCAGCAGTAATACCTTTTTCTAACAGTATTGGGCTAAGATGCTGCTTGCTATCTGGTCTCTCTCCCACCATAAGTCCCTACCCCCCAACACCTGCTTTAGTGGGTCTATTCCTAGGCAAATCCATCTATTTTAGCACTGAATTGATGGTAGTACAGGTAAGTGCTTATAAAAACATCTATTAAGGAGTAGTATTCTAGATCCATCCTGTAAATCACTACCTAATGCTCAAATGTTTTCCATCTCATCCGTTTCAAATCTTTTCCTGAGCATTATGTATTTTCATTTAATGTTCCGTGAACTACTTCTTTCGGCAGCAGAAATCTGCACACACAATTCCAAGTTGAAGAACTTGAAGAACATTAGGTGAGGTTGTAGCAAACACCTGTAATTTGAACAAACGAGAAATACCTAATTTGGTTTAGATTTTCTATATTTAAAAGAAAATTCTCTTTTTTTTCTTCTCTCCTGCCAGATTTATAGGGCAATTTTGGAAGTGGAATATTTAGCCAAATTCCAACCCTTTCTAATGCCTCTCCAAGATTTTAGAGATGTTATAAGTAGGGTATTCAACAGAATTTTTCTCTCCTCTCCCTCAGAATGTACACAGGGGAAAAATAAGACAAATACTTACCACAAAGTGTTTAGATTCCTTCACTAAATAAACAAATACAAGAAAACTGGCTAAAGAGAAGAATGAAAAGGTGGTGTATTCATGGACAGTACCATGGTGAAATAGTGACTTACTTTGCTAAGCCATCAGTCTTCATCAGCATAGAAGTCACATTAAATCATAAATTGAGTAGAAGAGATAACATTTGTATTTAGGTTTTAGTTTTCAGCAACTTAGATGCATAAAAATGTCTTTTAAAATGTAGTCCTTCTTTGCCCTGCTTTGCAGCCTTTTGACATTAGCGAAGGAAAGAATTGTCAGTATAACTGAACCTGAACTGACCTGTGTAGCCCTGTTGGGTTTTCACATAGCTATCGATTGACTTTTTGCCCTGATGATCAATCCTGTTGGTGTAATCTCTTTGCTGTGTCTATTTGCTCTTCTCATATTTTAATTCAAGAAGCCCATGTCAATAGATATTCACTGCCAATTAATCAACCTACTTATCAGTTTATGAGCAAGTTGCTCATAAATAAACAGGGGAAATCCCTAAACACCAAGTTCATTGAGGGGATGAAACCTAGACTGAACTACAGGTACACATTTTGCCTGCTGGAACTTGTTTCTAGTTCTCTGCAAAACCAGCCTTCTCATTGAAAGACTAGGCAGAAAATTAGACACTGTGATGGCCTAATTGCTGCCTCTGTTCCTGGAGGCCATTCCTGCTATATGGAACAGCTATCATGTAGCTCTGCATCATGGATCCAGGATCTCTCTGTCAAGCTGAAATTTGTGTTTCTTCCCCTCTGTTTGTATCCTGGAAGGCTGAGGAAGGAGGTGGAGAGCAGTGGAGCTGGTGCTGTGTAATTTCTGATGCTGAAGCCGGGTACCCTGTTGAAAGGGTGTCTTATTTATAGATTTATTAACTCGTAACTTCTTCCCTGCATCTTTTGGCGATTCATTGCTATGAATCCTTGCCAAGACAACACACTCCATTCTTTTACTTTGCTCTAATGGCAATGAGGTTGTGCTGCAGGAAGCTCAGGGGAGAATGAATCCTGTTCAGGAGGTGCATTCATTGGGAGTAAATTTGCAGGGCATAGTAAATAAGAGAAAAGCAAATAAGGAAAAAAAATCACCAACAAAAACCCAAACAACAACCTGCATTCATAGTTTTCACGTGGAACAAAATATTTAATTACCATATGTTGTCAGGTGCTCTATAGATGCAATTACTCATTCTATAAATAGGAAAGTGATGTGGAAAAGGTCATAGTTAAGAAACAGTGCAATAAACAGGCCTCTTGTTTTGGATCCTCATAGAAAAATGAAGACTCAGCCACTGGGGAGCCTGGAAAAATTGTTGGCTAAACTTAGGCACCATAAGCTATATTTATGTTCCAAATAGGGTGTCTTTTTTCCCCCTTCTTAAAATCATAACATTTATGCAGTTCTGCCTGGACACTGACATTATGCCCCCTAGGCATGATTTAAACACCAGTAGATAAACAGACTGAGAACTCTGGGCTATTTTTAAGAGAAATTTTCATATAGCTTATTTTAGGAATTTTTCAATATTCTTTTGAGAGTGAAATTAAACCTGATTTTTTTAAAACGCATCCTGTGCAAAACCTGCTAGAAATTTTTTTATTTATTTATCTTAAGCAAATTCAGAATACCTCTGTGATTTCTACAGTGACTTTTTATGATGAAAAAACTGACAATAATAATCCTCCCCTACATCTCCCTCAAGTTAAACTACACTAAATGTTTTAAACTCTAAGTAATTTATCTTTTGAAAAATTCTATTACACACAAGTCAGTGGTGAACATGTTCTTCCAAGTAGAGCAAATAATTAATCATCTGTGGGCTCAAAATTTAGGCTGTGTCATTAGCTTCTGGTTGATTTTTGACTGATCACAAGTTCTGTGGTCTCATATAGCTCACATTAAATAATGGTAAGAGAAGATCCCTCATGCAAATGCTGTGTTTTATGATTTCAAAAAGATTTTTTTTTTACAAATAATAATTACTGCCTTATTAAGATCTGCTTTAATAAACATTTTCATGTACTAAACTTGTCTCAATATTTTTCTATTTATTCTTGGAAATTTATATTCACTACCATTCAGCTTTGAGCACATATTTAACTCTTAATGAACTTAATGGGACTATCCATATGTTTAAAACTAAGTACTTCAAGTACTTTGTTGAATTCGAGGTTCATAGGAAGCACTTGTATGTCTAGAACATTTTAAAAGTACATTATTTTCATCTTTTCTAATTACAGCTTAAACAACAGCATAAGATTAATCTATATAAAATTCAAAACCTTGAATTGGCAACAAGGACTCGCAAGAAAGTTGCTTGTCTGAACTTTTCGCAGATGGTATTCACAGATTTGAATACTATCTCCACCAGAATTAGACAATCTTTTTCCTGCTGGTGAGGATTTCTGCCAGTTTTTACTTTCTCTCACATATGCAATGTTTTCTATAGACCTACTTAAAGCATTTAATACTTTGTCATGTCTCACAGAAGATATTGACTTCATATTTATTGCTAACAGAGTCATAGTATATAAAATAGACTTTATATTTAACAACCAAATGACTTTCTATGAATATGTTTATTTGTTGCAACAGGTGTAGAATAATACAGAGTTTAGAAACTACATCAAATTGGTCCATAATTCAAAAGATGCTTAGAGAACATAATTTACACATTTTCCAGGTGCATGGAACATCATTAAAATTAAAATGAATTTTTTAAAAAGCATTACTTTACTTCCTAATTTGCTGGAATTTAAGATACTTTCCTAAGTGGCAACAAAAAAACATTCAGAACCAAATGATTTTTGGGTTTCAGTATAATAAATGTACTCCCATTGAAATTGCAATGCCCTTACAGATCCCCACATAGGTTGTATTCTTTAGATTCATAAGTTTGAAGAGTACTATAAATATATTGTATTTTAAAGTAGTTGAGGTAGTACCAACATTATATCCTAATTTAAGGATGCTTTTATGTAATACTTAGGTCTATTTTATGTCATAAACAAACAAACAAAACCAATTCTAGGTCAGGTGCATGTGTGTAGATGTAGAATGCTGCTAGTGTTTTACTCCACTACTTATGCAAATTAAGACTGATGGCAGAGATCATGGAAAATATGTCAGCAATAACCAAAAATATAAAAGGAACTTGAAACATAACTCGTATCTTTTTGGTGATAGGCAGAGGTGCCCGCTATGATGAAAAGAAGCACCAGCTATCAGAAAGGACTGCATCTGGTTGGTTTTGATCTATTCCTTAGACTATTTTTTATGTCTGACTGCTTTTGAAATTATTCTTGCAATGTAAAATATGCGTCAAACAGATTTCTCTATAGAAGTTGCCAAAGTCGGCAAAAAGAATTACAGTCAAGCCAAGACTGTGTTCCATCAAGATATGTGAGGTTGTGGCTTCATGTTCTACCTTTCAACTGCAGCAGGTGTAATTTAATATGCGTATGCCTCTTCCAGTATAAACTTCAACTGCTTTTTTCTGTCCCTCTGCAGAGAGAAGGTTTCAATCCCATTGGTTTAGGCACCTTTGGTGGTACTTAAACCTCATCTTATGAAATTACCTATTTTTTTATGATGCTTTTATTATTTTGTTGTTGTTTTTATTTTAAACTTAACTTTGCTGCAGTTTAGAGCATATCCATGTGCTATTGAACTGGCTGAAGCAAGGCAGCAATGCTGTACTGAGGAGAGTAGGAGGGAGCCAAAAAAGCTGGAATGAATGAAGAGCACGCATGCACACAGAACAGGGAGTCACTCAGCCAAGAAAGAGTTAGAAATGGAGTTCAATGAGAAGACACACCAGACTGCGCTGATCTTGTGTACAGCATGGCTGGACGAGCCTGGGAGGAGCCAAGGGAGGGTATTATTTGGGCTTCCTCCCCTGCCACTGTTTCTCTGTGCTCCTCCATGGGTATGCAGTTGAGCTTTTATCACATAACCTAACAGAAACAATAGAGTTTGGGTTTTGGCTTCTCCTTCCGACCAGTGTCCATCCAAAGCTAAGGCAGTGCTACGGGAAATAGTCATGTATTTGAGCTGGACCAAAGGATTAAATCATTTTCCTTTAAATAACATTACTGTGGAAATAGCTGGTGTGAGCTTGCAGAGGTGTATATCTGTTTATGATGATTTAAATAACACCTTTACTTAAAAATATATTTCATTTAGGCTTCTCTCCTATGTTTTGATTTGTGACTAATATTTACTTTTAAAATATAATCAGAGTGGTTTCACTTAGAACCCAAGAAAATGAAGTAGGCTTGAAATATGAATTATTTGCTCCTTTTTCTCCCTAAATCCAAAATTTTATGTTTGAGTATTTTGATAGTCTGTTGGGAGTCTTGTTTTATTATTCATACATATATATTGAGAAAACATGTCTCATATTGGCAGAGACTGAGAAACTTTTAGTGATATTCAGAGGGAGAGTTCTCACTGACACACATGAACTATGAATCAGGTGTTTTCTTAGCTGAAAGGAAAAAAAAAGAAAAAATATTAAGGGATCCAGTGTTTATAGTTTGGAGATAGTAAAAAGTAAGAACAAAACATGTTAATATTAAGACAAATTACATATTGGGGCAAGTATATTCTCTGTTCCTGGAAATATTTGTGTTGAGAACAGATGACATTCTAGAGTTATGCCCCAGTTTGGCCACAAGAAATTGATTGTATGCCAGCATCCAGAGTTAGGAGTACTATGGCTTGCATTTTACAGAAAGTCAAAGAAGAGAATAATGATATGCTATAAAAAAGGGCTATTCCATAGAATCATAGAATGGTTAGAGTTGGAAGGGACCTTAAAGATCATCAAGTTCCAACCCCCCTGCCATGGGCAGGGACACCTCTCACTAGACCAGGTTGCTCAAAGCCCCATCCAGCCTGGCCTTAAACACTTCCAGGGATGGGGCCTCCACAACTTCCCTGGGCAACCTGTTCCAGTGCCTCACCACCCTCACAGTAAAGAACTTCTTCCTAATATCTAATCTAAATCTCCCCTCTTCCAATTTAAAACCATTACCCCTTGTCCTAGCACTAGATTTCCTGACAAAGAGTCCCTCTCCAGCTCTCCTGTAGGCTCCCTTCAGATACTGAAAGGCTGCTATCAGGTCTCCCCGGAGCCTTCNTAGCAGAAATTATTATATGATCTGTTGTGCAATATTCATAATGGATTTTTATTGTTTTTGATGAATATAAAAATGAAATCAGTGTTAAATATGATGAGCCCTGCTTTTATCAGTTAAATGCGGTATCTCAGGTTTTATAGTCTATGCAGGACTGATCATTATAGATGCATTCAAAATCTGTTTCTTCCCAAGCACATCTGTACAGGTCATGCATCTATCAACTTCAGGTAACAAATTTATAATTCCAGTTGCTTCTTGATTTGGTTGAGTCTCAATTTGTGTAACTTGCTATCCATGCTCTCTTTTTTCTTTTCTTTTTTTTTTTTTTTTTTTTTTTTTTTTTTTTTTTTTTTGTAAAAGAAAGATGTAGCAGCCTTGGAATAACAAGTGTCAGAACAAGCACTATGAAAGAGCAGGAAGACCAAAGACATGTGTACAGGCTCAAAGCAGTAGGCTCTTGGAGTTGGGTATCTTCTGTTCCTCCTATCAAGGCTGAGTTGCAAAGGATGATACTCAAGCTGCCACTCAGGGACAAGGCACAGCAGCTTGGGTACCACACTGACAGTGAAACTGCAGCTTCTATACAGTGTTGAGGATTGCTTATTTATATTTGATGACTGTTTTAGCACCAAAAGTTGGGTGCCTTGATTGAACTGTGTATGCATTTTGGCCCTGAGAGGAAACAGGGTTTTATCTGTACCATGTAGCCAGCGCTTATAAGTGGCAAACACTAAGCAATTCCATGTTATCCTCTTGAAATGCAGGGAGCCTTGGTGCTTTACTGGGTTTTGGATTTGTATGAGGCAACTGCAAGTTTGTTAGAGGCTGATCTGAGGGTCTTAAGTTCCCTGGTTGCCTCTCTTCAGAAAATAAATTTTTAAAAAAAGTTGGCAAAAAGAAAGAAGGGATGATCTATATTCTCATTATCTTGCGCCCTGTAGCTCTTTATCTACATGCAGGTTCTGTATCGGTACCAGGCTCCATGTGGAAAAAGCGCTGATCACAATATTGTAACACTAATTCCTGCAGTGCAAATACAGGAAGTGAAATCCTATCTACCTTGAAATGAATTAGTAAGGATATCATCTTTGTCATGCTTTGTCATGCCTATGGTCATTTGCCACAAAAGCTGTTGACTTTGCATACTGATAATGTCAGGGTTTCTTGGAAAGTAAAGTAATTAGGTGATGAAGGTCATTTTTTTATAGGAACATTAACAATAAAATTAAGCTACTTTTTGAAACTGACATATCAAAGGAATTATTTTGCCAACCATATTTGGTGAGGTTGATGCAGTTGAATCTTTGTTGGCCAAAATGATGTTTGGAAATCAATGTCTGGATTTAAGCTGAGAGTCTATGACATCTCTCTGCAGTTTGTCTTCATTTTTACAGTAAGAAATGTATTGCTTTCTGGAGAAAAATTAAGAAAAACCCAACAAAAAGCCCTGCAAGGAAAACGTTATTTTTCCTTGTAGTACAACAGTGGGCCACTCTTTCTTTTTACCCTACTAATTCCACTATTAGTCTCTTGCGCCGATTTAGTCTAGTACTAGACAGCAAGGAAGAAAGGGGATGTCACAGCACAACAAAAAAATGCTTTGTCTGCTCAGCCACCCTATTGTGACCTGTGCTCTTGTATGCTGGTGAGAGAAACACAAATAAAGCAAACATCCTCTGTGATAGTTATTAGCCTGAAACAGAATGCAAATAACAGCCGGGTGGGTGCAGTATGTCATTCACCTGTATCCTACCTAACATAGCTATGCATGCTTACACTACAAAACTATTGGGAATCTCATTAACCTTTTAACTTTGCTGCTGTCTTATGACAGTGAGTTCTATGGGTTAATTAAGCTGCATTAAAAAAATTAACATAGATGGATGAGTTATATTCCTTTTTGACACAGTTATGCCAGATTTACTTGAAAAGGAGCAGCAGAAAGTTCAAAATAAGTTAAGTCCTCAGAGTACCCTTTTCCTCCCACTTCCTCACCCTCCAGGAACAATGTCAATTTGAGTGGAAACCAGTCAGGAAGCTGATGTAACTGCATCATTTGCCTTGTCTCTATAGGCTTGTTTATAACTGTGTTTGACAATTTTCTCTGCTTGACCCAAACAAATGAGTTCTTGGAATGATCACTGCTGTCTTTGCCTGCAACTTAACACCATTAAGCAGCAAACTCTCCACATTTTCTTCACGTTATGAAATACAGAACAAGAGGTGGCTTTCCTTCTCAGTAGCAGACCCTCTTTGGGGTCTGCTGCTGAAACTGCCGCATGGTATATTTGCTGCTGTGATCCTTGTAAAAATAATATTTCTAATTGTGCATTTACCCAAATGTTCCATGAAGCTTTACAGACTTGGAATAAACTTAATTACTGAGTAGAAGACTGTTTAGATGCTACTGGCATCTCATGTTTAAAATTTGTTTATTTTGCATGGCTATAGAAATGCCTTACTAAAGATTTCATAATACCTTTATTGAAGTAATATGCAGGGTTCACCTGGAGCTTTGTCACTCATTTCTATGCCTGAGGTAATATATAAGTACAATAATACACCTAATTTGATGGAATCTGTTGTCTTTTAAAGATAGAAGAGTTCCAGATTTCAGTCCTTGCATTTCTAACTACATATACATGTAAGTAAATAACTATAGGATAAATGATCTATTAGTGTGCATCTGGATCTATTTTCAGAGTTTTAAAGTTTTTTACTATTCATTTACTTTATTGAAATAGTGAAAAATATGGAAGTCAGCTGGAAGCCTGACTGTATTTTGTGCTATATATTGTGTGATAAATGAAGTTCTGCTACCCACAGAAATCCTGTAAGGATGACATTATTGGTTAAAATTTTGTTCTGATTGTCACAGTCTTAAATCATAGAACTCTCAAATAACATGCATATGATTCTATGCTCCTTTTGTGTGAGGAAGCTAGTTGTGAACACTGTCACAAAGTCTTATTTACATATGCATATAACATTAGTGGTTACTTTGATTAAATTCTACAGCTTTTGGTATTTCTTTTTGTGGAAAATTGCACTGTATTTGAATTTGAAGCAATACATAAATTATATTGACAATTAAATACAATAATATAATGAGTAAGGTAAAACTTGCATTGTTCAGCTAAAGATTAGAAAATTATTATTTTGCATGGATCTTGTTATGTATCTAGGCTAAGACCAAACTTAGCAGAGCAGACAAGACCATTGATGAGGCAATAAAGTGCAATCTGAACATGCTGTTTATCTTACTGTTAGCAGTATGTTAAGTGAAATATATTGAAGCTGGAAAATTAACTTTTTAAATGATGTCATTTCTTTCAAGCTGCTCATAGTCTTTATTTTAAGCTCTTAAAGAGATATTGTCCTTTTATTATTTCACTAGTATTGATTTAAATACTACAAGTGGAGGTTGGAACAATTAAGCCTGGTGGTATACAGACACAAAATTAGATTTTTCTGCCTCAAGCAGCATACAGTTTAAGAGCTCACTGAAACAACATTGTGAATGCTGGTATCAAATTGTAGGGGCAAAACTCCATCTTTATTTTAGTTGATAGCAAAAAAGTAGGAAAAAGGCAAGCAAGCTAAGTGAGAAGAGAAAGATATTATAAACCTGGTCTTGAAAAAGCCTTGAAAGGGAAGCATGAACTTCAGCACATTTGGCACGGCAAATGATGGAAGTCTTTCAGGTCTTTTTCTGGAAGCTGTGCTATAATGAAATAAGCCCATGGCTCCCTGTACTTCTGAACCTCTGAGAAAGTGAAAGAACAGAAAACCTAAAGGCATTGAGGTTGAGGTACTTCAGGAGCTTATCATCTGAAACCAAAACACTGCTAGGACAGACTACCTACTGCCGTAAATAATAAAATTCAGTTAACTGTACAAATACAATCAGTAATGGAATGAAAGTAGAAATGCAAATGTATGAATCACTGATCGTGACCCCATGCTATGTGCGAATAGCTTATGTTCCTTTAAGAGCTAACTTTTTTGTAAAGAATCAGATGTAGAAGAGATGTTGTACCCTTGTTTCTTGGTGTTTCTTGATAAGCTTCCATTTTTATAACAGAAAAAGAGATTCCAGCTATGCTTTCTGCATCTGGGACAGTAGGCATAGCCTGAGGTAGGATTTTCTTCTTTTCATGACGCTTTTACTGCAACGATGCCTTAGGATGCACCAACATTCCCCTGTAAATGGTTTGCTTTGCTTGTTTCCAGTCACTCTCACCCGGTTCTAGACCCCCTGTCATCCTGAGATATTAACCTGTGAACATCCCAGGAAGACTAGAATAATATGAATCTCCTCCATCTGTATAATAAAGTACTAAGGCCCTCACAGTCATCAGCAGTGAGAAAAGGCTGCATGAATGGAAAGAACCGAAAACTCCAAGTCTGGAAATGATTACAGGGTTGGTTTTTTTTCTTGTTTTACAATCAACACATGTTACTAAACTTCTCTTTGGGTGGGTAGATGGTCTAACTATTGCTCTGTCAGTCTCAGCTACTGCTCTCTTCCATTGCAAAGGAAGCACTGATGATCTGGGGCTTGCTCTAACACCAGGCTCAGTGACAGCTCACATTATTAAAGAGAATACTCACTCATGAAGTCGAAAACTGCTGCTTTAATATGTCAAGCAATCTTTTTTTGTGTGTGTTATCTGTCAGACTTGCAGCTTCTCCTGGAGCTAGGTCAAAGTTTGCATCTGAACACATATACTGATAACCCTGTGACTTAAACAGGAGTACAGATCCTGCCAGATCTTTCTAATTGTAAATCTTATCTGTTTTACAGTTCTGTTCATCTCCTTTGTTACCGTCTTCTTTGTGTACGCTCACTATTAGTATCTAAAGATGCTAAGTGACATTTAATAGAGAAGCTCTTCTATAAATGCTCGGGTTTGTATGCTGCAGTATTGGGCACCAGCACGTTTCAAATTGAAAAGGTTTACTTAAATTCATTGCATGAACATCTAACAAAAAAATGCTATTTTGAAACACATAAGATAATAGGTTCTTTTTAAGAACACATCTGTCAGCTGTGCATCACTAGTCACATTAAATACTAATCAAAGCTTCAAACTTAGAATGTAGCCATATGTCCTTATTCTACACATTCTATGTGAGAAGTTGGAACTTAAGTGCAAGATAATGTTTGTCCTCCACTTGGCTGCTTGAATGCACAGACTACCTAGAATCAAGTCACAGACGAGTGTCATAGTGTGGGGGTTTAGCAATGGCTGATTGCTTTGAACACAAGCAGTGCAATGAATTTTAATGTGCACGTCAGGATGTATGTGGTATATGCGTAAATGACGAGGTGGCTGAAGATCACGAAGCTATGACACTCAGTCAAGCAGACACATTTGCACTCTGGATTCTGTCCTTAAACTACATTTAAAACAACAGCAAAGTAGTATATTTTTTGCAGTGAAATTTGTTAATGTGGCTACTAGATGTCTCAAGGTCTGAGGGGGTATCATCTGTCATTTTTACTGCCTTGCCTTCTAGATGCTTGTGCCAGAGAGGCCATCAAGATGTACTGGTTGTAGTGTGCATCATCTTCTCAGAGTTGCAGTGATCTGAATTGCTGTGACCATATATTATTGTTCTCGTCTGACACAGGTTGCAGCTGTGAAAACACATTTTGAATTTCTAATGGATTTTATGTTATGCATGCTGTTAGAAATCAAAGAAATACCCTGAAATAGCAATGCTTATCGATGATTCTGATGCACTGGTTATTCTCATGCCATTCATTCTACATTAATTCCATTTATCACCTCTTAATTGAATATAATATTAATCTGCCTTATAGTTCTCCAGTAATCTCCTAAGAAACTATATTATCCCAGTCTCTCCTATACTGCTGTGGGACAGGAGTGTAGTCTTCAATGAGGTGACAAAAAAGATGGTAGAACAAATTTATTCTAATAGTAACTCCACTGGAATCAATTTTGAAAACTCAGACATGAATCTTGCTTGCTGTTTCTTTAGCCTTGAGTGTTCTAGAAGCAAAAAGAATGTGATTATGTTAAAGATTCATAATGAAATATTTCTTTACTGCTCTTCATGCTTTTGATTGGGTTAGTCACTGCTGATTCTCAATCTATAGGTAAGGGTGACTGAAACAGTTTGAATTTTAAAAGAATAGCTTCTTCTAATTCATGGAATGTCTTCCACTCCACCTAAAGGTTCTCCTTCTTTCAACGTATCTATGACAGTGTTCAGTGTTAAGCTCAATTTAAACTGATTTCACCAAAGGAGTGCTCTACAAGGAGATTTCTTCTCCAAAACTTCCCACAGGTATGTTTGAGGCTGCAGTCATCTGTAGCAGATGACAGCTTCTGCATTATGTTCCTTTTTCTTTGATTGAAAACTAGTAGAGCCCTTAGATTGCAAAGGGCTTGGTAAGTGGAATCCTGTCAGAAGGAATATTTTGTCTGGCAGCAGATATTTGAAGTAAGTCTAGTATGAGCCTTGAGAGTTCAATTTTCTGGTATTCTTGAGCACAACACCAGAAAATGAAATACGTTTTTTCTCCTCTGCAACTCATAAGTCTTGCATACCATACTGCTTTATAAAGGAATACACTGGTATAAAGTAATTTGATGTTTTTACTGCTCTAGAGCCGTTTTTGTGGAACTTGGTTTCTGCTGCATCCTTTCCACTCTGACAATGCTTACATAGCACTATTTTAAAGAAACTAGTAAAACAGCTTGGCACAGCCACAAGAATGAAATGCTTCTCTAACCTGTTCAGCATATTTTCTACAGCTTTTATTTTACCTCTTTTCTTAATCTCTGAGTGGAATAAAATGCTAGATATTTAATGGCAGAAGAATATAAAGCTTGGCCACAAGTTTACTGCTGCAGGACTGCACTATAAAGAAGTGTGCCTTGCATTAATGATTAGTGAATGCAGTCTTGTAATGTTGCTTCACAGATCAAAAAGGAAGGGGAAAATGAATGTTAAGTCTTTTTTTTTTCCCCCCCTCAAGTGATGGAGTTGTTATTCCTTGGGGAGTGGTAATGTTTGGATGCTGTAAGGAAGAAATATGCATTAAATTTTATTTAGAGCATGATTCACAAAAGTAATCAATTGCAGGTATAAAATCTGCATCAGATTTCCAAGCATAAACACTCTGAGCCTGGCTGCAATCCTCAGACAGGACATTATTTTTTTGTCTGTGTCTTCTTGGTACCTGCTTAAATTGTAGATGCAAGTCTTGCTTTTGAGCCATCTAGTAGCTAAATGAGCAAAACATGCCATTATTCGGCTATACTCACATTTGTCTGTGGAAACCTCGCATGACTATGATTTATCACTATCTCATGCACCAATAGCAATTTTAACCCATAGTTCATCAAATACTTTTAAATAGAATAGCTCCTGTTTTCCCTCGTTTGGCAGTGCTTTCTAGTGAGGTCATGTCCGTTGGAGAGATGCTCTTTAAGGTTTAGAGATGATGGCTGTTAAAGCTGTAAAGAACATGGAGTTCCCAAGTACAGACATGTATTTTTGCAGGGTACTCATAAATTCAGATTAATTATTTTACCCTGGATGAACAACTCTCTTCTGCCTAGTTTCCATGGATGTGATGTGTCTGAGTTACATCTCAACACTACTCTCTGCAACAGTTTTCCTGAGATCCTTTTCTTGTTTAAGCTGTCAGCCTGGAAACTCACTCTGGGCTTTAACAATTAAGCTGGGTTCTTTTCACCTGACACCTCGGCAGCAGGAACAAAGGCTTTCTGGGCATATTATACCCTGACCTGTCTCTGTGTAACTTCGCTTCCAAGCACACACATCATTACGATCTTGATTTGAAGACAATGAGGTTTCACAGATGTGAAAGGCCAGATCTACCCTCCAGACTTATTCTTCACGATGATGACGATGATGTGGGAAACTGAAAAAAGCTGTAGCTGAATTGCCCAGGGTCATGATATCTTTCAGATGGGCTTTCAGGAAGCTATTTGAAGCACAATGACTATAAAGACACCCAAGTGCCATCATAAAAAATACCTTTCCGTTTTTCAGTGAAGGAGCTTGCTTTAAGCACTCTGCCTGCAAGTCTAGTGGGTGATCCCCGATTTGTGAATAAAACATTGCTGTACTCTCACCTTGTGCTTCCCATCTCTATGGTAACAGACAGGGTGGGGAGGCAGCGGGAATTAACCATCTAGATAATGGATAATCAGGCAAAACTGCATGGAATAATGATCACTTGTTTGCAGGAAGGGGAAAATTCTCTGCTAAGTAGACATCAAGGGTAAAGCTGACCAAGTTGGTATGTGAGGAGAGATGCTTCTGCATCTGTGGCTCCAGCCTTTGGCACATCTGTATAAATTTTGACTCTTTGAAGCTTTCCCAATTAAGTTCCTGATAAACTTGAGTATATCCCTCGAGTTCCTGATGTATTTTTCTTGAAGGATTAAGGTCAAATGCTTGCAGGCAGTTCAGGCAACACTTGGAGGATTTTGTCCACAAAAGCTGCCTCCAGTGATAATCCCCTATGACTTTAGGGCTAGCTCACAAATACAAGGATTTCTGCAGTGGTCTTGGTATTCATCTGCTGCTGCTCTGCTTCCTGAACTCTGGCTGCTCCTCATTACACTGTCTTCCAGGGCGCAGAAGGGCACTGAGGCTGCCACAGGGAGGGAGAGAAGTACATGGAAGGAGGATGCTGGTAGAAGGGGTAGTTTACTTGACTTTTATGAACAGTAAATTTGTCAAAAGTGGGATTGCAGAAAGGCCTCACTATCAAAATTTTATTCAGTCAAACAGCAGGGTTTGGAGTTAATCATTAAATTTGAGAAATACTATTTTTTTTTCTTTTTCAAAACCACCATTTGTTAAATAAGAAAAAAAGTTTTAAAAGGTGGTAACTCATCTTTTTCTTTACACTGGCTTTGATTTTACATGAAACAACATGCCTTGGTACTGTTTGGTGGTGATTTTTTTTAAAGAAAATATTTTTAGTTGCTGAGCAAAAATATAATTTGTAATTTTACACCTCTTCTTTAGGGACAGAAAGAAAGGATCCATTGGAGAGGGTTCAATGCAAGGGTGGTCTAAAGAAGGGAGAGAGGTAAAGATGCAAAGAAATGTAAGTGTGAAGAAAGAAGGAAAAACTGTCCGGATAAGAGAGAGTGTCTGGTGTCCAGAGCCCTAAGTGTGGTCACTATTGGTTACTATTCATGTTCATGACTGACAGCCAAGGTTACCTTAGCAGCTATTAGGACTTTCTGGTGAATATAGATGACACTGAAGTAATGTTGTTTACTGAGAGTCTGACAGGTTTCAAGGATAAACTACAAAGTGCCACTAATGAAGGCAAATCACAGGGACACCACAATTTCCTTGTCTTTAATTTTTTTCTAATGCGTCATGATCTGCAAAGTAATATTGATGCTACAGTAGTTCCTAAAATAGATGCCATTATGTTCATTAGATGCTTCACATCTGGATATCACAACCAGCAACTGTTGTAAGAAGGGGAGGGAATGTCATTTTAATCTTTTCTGGGTTTTCTTGATTAGATATCTCAGACTTCATAAGCATTTATTTAATTCATATTAGCATTTAACAGTCAAATGCCCTCAATGGTGAAAAATTACCCTAGAGACAGCATAGGAATTAATGGTTATTCTGTGACAGTTCTTCTCTCTGACAAGGACTTAAATATTGAAATTCTAATTTATTTATTATGCAGGAAGATGACATTTTATCCCTCCAGCCATTTGACAGGAAGACACTATAATTATGCCTTTCCCTAGGTTCCCATTTTCCCTGCTGTACCTTTCTGTGAGATTATGAGTTCAGACTCCCGTTCCCAAACAGGTTCACTCTTACAAAAGCACATTTGCAGTAATCAATGCAAATGTAGTGACTGGTTCTTTCTAGATCATTTCTTCAGACTGAAATTTCTGTGCCTTCACAGGCTGTTACGAGGATGACAGATGGCAACGTGTTTGTTAGGAAAAGTGGAGGTGACTTTAATGCACTCTCTGTACATCTCTATGCTTGCTCTATTATTAAGCTCTGATTTGTTCTGAGAGAGAGCACAAAAGGCAGCCACTGTATCAGAACACTATCCTGCAAAATAGGAGTTATGGAAATATTACATGTAGTTGTGGTTTGTCTGAGTAATTGTCTGTAGGAAGGCATTATTAATATACTGCAGACAGAAACTGAGGACAAGGAAACACAAGCAGAGCAAACTTCTGGCAGTTATGTTGTTTATGCAACCATTCATTTATAGTGCAGGAGAATATCGGGAAGTTTTTTGATAACGTTGTTAGTGGCTTATAATGTGAGCGGTGTGTCACATGTGCAGAAAGGGCTACACAGCCGTATCAGTCCCTAAAGACAGCTAACTGCAAACCATATCTGATATTCTGACATTAACTTGCAATGCCAGTCTTATACATCAGCTTGGTACACTGGAGCTGTCGTGCATGACTTACTAGCATTTCTCGAAACAAAACTGAGAGCCAAGTAAGAATTTGGAAGAAAGCTGGAAAGAAATGACTGGACTTTAAATACGTGACTTTTGGAGTGGCCTGGGTAAGCACCAGGAAGGTGCAGCACATACGTGTGGATGTTGGGCTAGTTTTCCTGCTTTCGCATGGTGTTCCTACAGCCACAGCAGGTGAAAGGGGCCCCTTCCCCAGCATGCTTAACTGGGAACCAGTCACCCTCTCATTCACTAGCGGGAGCAGCCCCTGCACTCCCTCTGCTAACAAAATTCCCCCAGCAGCAAAGACAGACCAAGGAAGATGAATGATGTTTTGAGAGGAGCGTATACAGGTAGGGTAGCCCTCAGGGTTACAGGCAGACCCATTTCCTGCCATGCCTTGACTTTTTGGTTAAAAGTGTGAATAGCCAAGTCGCCCTCCTTCTAGCCTGGGGTGTGAACTTGGGGGTATCCTACAACGTAGGGTGAAAGGGCCTCTCAGACAAACCAGAAAACACTTGTAGTCTTCTCTCTCACAGCCTAGTATGGGAGAAATATATTGCTTGAACTTCTTGTGTCAGGGAATTGCATTTCAGTGGTCTCTCAGGATCCTCTGGTGACCTTCACGGCTTGTGCTTGTCTTCCAGGGTTAGTAGTGCACCATGTATTCTGAGTCAGTTTTGATCATCATAGAATCATACAATGGTTTGGGTTGGAGGGGACCTTAAAGGTCATCTAGTTCCAACCCCGCTGCTATGGCCAGGGATACCTTCCACTAGATGTGGTTACTTAAAGACCCATCCAACCTGGCCTTGAACACCTCCAGGGATGGGGCATCCACAGCTTCTCTAGAATGAGTTTTGTTTTCTTTTATAAGGAGATTGATATTTTTGAAGATGGCAAGTGGGGAAGCTGAAGTAAAAGGTCTGTTTTGTATGAGAGGAAGACGAAGCAAGGGAAAAAAAATGACGTTGTTGTTTAAAAGACTTAATTCTGCTTTCCTTAAAAGCTCCTGCCTTCAGAAAACATTAATAGGAGTTTTGACTATGCAAAGGACAGGGGTTCTGTCACTACAAGTTTGTATCTACAAGCACCCAGACACTAAGAGTTTGTTGCTGTGTAGCAAATAATAAAAAATTAAACTGTACTGCTGTGATATGAAATATAAGCTGTGATTAAAAGAGAAACCCTGAAATATGAAGTTGCCTGTTAGTGGGGAGAAAAAAAAATGACACAAAAAGACAAATTACTGTTGCTATACTTTGACATTTTGAAATGAGTAACATTATGATTCTCTTGTTTGTTCAACGTGACATTTTATAGTTTCTCAACATTTTAGGATAAGTACTGATAAATTGCAGAAGAGAGTATCACAGAAACATGTTATTGATATTCATATGTTCTGCAACTGGCCAGGTATTTGTTTTGTGTATCCATTGTTTGATATTCAAGTATCACTTCCTCCAAGCTCAAGATTGGTGCATCTCTAAGAGAAAGAAATCAGGCAAGGGAAGTAGGATACCCGCATAGTTGAGCATCTCATACCTGCTCAACTATGCAGGTAGCTTCTGAAAAAGCTCAAGTAGAAGAAGGAAGTTTAACCGTATGTGGAAGAAGGGACTGACCACTTGGGAAGATTACAAGAAAGCCATCATAGTATGTAGGGATGAAATGAGGAAAGCCAAGGCCTACTTGGAATTAAATCTGGCAAGGGATCTCAAGGTCAACAGGAAGGGTTCTTCAAGTACATTGAAGGCAAAAGAAAAACTAGAGAAAATGCAGCCCTGCTGTTGAATGAGACAGGTGCCACTGTGACGGAAGATGCAGAGAAGCTGAGTTATTTAAAGACTTCTTTGCTTCAGTCTTTACTGCTTCGGTCAGCCTTCAGGAGTCCCAGACTTTACAGGTAACAGAGAAAGTCTGGAGGAATGAAAGACTCTCCCTTGGTTGAGGAGGATCAAGTTAGAGATCATTTAAGTAAACTGGACATCCACAAGTTCATGGGTCCTGATGGGATGCACTCACGAGTGCTGAGGGAGCTGGCAGAAGTCATTGCTGGGCCGTTCTCCATCATCTTTGAAAGGTCATGGAGAACAGGCGAGGTGCCTGAGGACTGGAGGAAGGCCAATGTCACTCCAGTCTTCAAAAAGGGCAAGAAGGAAGACCTGGGAAAATACAGACCAGTCAGCCTCACCTCCATCACAGGAAAGATGATAGAACAGCTTGCTCCAGGCATCATCTCCAAGTGTCTGGAGAAAAAGAAGGTTATCAGAAGTAGTCAACATAGATTCACCAAAGGGAAATCATGCTTGACCAATCTGATAGCCTTCTATGATGGCATGACTGGATGGATAGACAAGGGGAGGGCAGTCGATGTTGCCTACCTTGACTTCAGCAAGGCTTTTGACATCATCTCCCACAGTATCCTCATAGGCAAGCTTAAGAAGTGTGGGTTAGATGAGTGGACAGTGAGGTGGATTGAAAACTGGCTGAATGGCAGAGCTCAGAGGGTTGTGATCAATGGGGCAGAGTCCAGTTGGAGGCCTGTAGCTAGTGGTGTTCCTCAGGGGTCAGTGCTGGGTCCAGTCCTGTTCAATGTATTCGTCTATGACCTGGATGAAGGGATGGAGCGTGCCATCAGCAAGTTTGGTGATGAAGCAAAACGGTGAGGGTTAGTTGACACACCAGAAGGCTGTGCTGCCATACAGCATGACCTGGACAGGCTGGAGAGCTGGGCAGAGAGAAACCATATGAAATTCAACAAAGGCAAGTGTTGGGTCCTGCACCTGTGGAGGAATAACCCCATGGAACAGTACAGCTTAGTGGCTGACCTGCAGGAAACCTGTTCTGTGGAAAGGGACGTGGGATTCCTGGTGGACAACAGCATGACCATGAGCCAGCAATGAGCCCTTGTGGCCAAGAAGGCCAATGGCATCCTGGGGTGCAACAATAAGAGTGTCAAGCAGATTGAGGGAGGTCATCCTCTTCCTTTATTCTGCCCTGGTGAGGCAACATCTGGAGTACTGTGTCCAGTTCTGGGCTTCTCAGTTCAAGAAGGACAGAGAACTACTGGAAAGGGTACAGCTGAGGGCTACAAAGATGATGAGGGTGTTGGAACGTCTTTCTTATGAGGAAAGGCTGAGGGAGTTGGGTCTTTTTAGTCTGGAGAACACTGAGGGGGAGATCTCATCAATGCTCGCAAATACTTAAAAGGGAGGGTGCCAGGAGGAGGGTCCAGTCTTTTTTCAGTGGTGCCCAGTGGTAGGACAAGGGGTAATGGGCACAAATTTGAACTTAGGAAGTTCCATCTAAAAATGAGAAGGAACTTCATTACTTGGAGGATGGCAGAGCACTGGAACAGGCTGCCCAGAGAGGTGGTGGAGTCTCCAACTCTGGAGATATTCAAAACTGCTTGAACACCATCCTGTGCAACCTGCAGTAGGTGGAACTGCTCTGGCAGGAGCGTCGGTCCAGATGATCTCCAGAGGTCCCTTCCCACCCCTGTGATTCTGTGATTTATTCTCCCTTTATTTAATCTTTATCTGTTAAAAACAAACAAACATACTCTGGAATAACTCAAAATCTTAAAAAGGTACTGTTGATAAACACATCTAAGTAGCTCTTCTTAAGGAGCCTTTGTGATATAAAGAGCACTGATCACTTAAGGCAAGATGCAAATAATTGTGTTCTGGCTGGAAATTAATAATCTGATATTGAGTCTTCGGAGTCTTTGAAAATTACTTTGTTGCCCATGATATAGTGTGGTTTTTTTCCTTGGTTGGGTTTTAACAAGTATCAAATAAGAGAGGTTTGTTGATCAGGCTTTTCCCAATGCTACAGTTGTGCATAGACTTTTTGCCTGTTAGTGAAATAGAGGAGATTAAAATGGTTTTAAACTAGTATGCATGTATATGATGGGTAGGACCATTTTTTATCATTCTAGAACTGCCAAAAATGTGTGACTGCGAGAAATCTACACATAGTTGCTACAAATACTTACTCATTTGATTTAACATCTGTTCTTTCTAAGGTATGCACACCCCTTAAGCAAAGAAAAACAAAGCCTTATTTAGGTATAGAAATGGGTTTTTTTCAGCCATTATGGTTTATTAAAGTCATATTTTAAGCACATCTTTTTGGCAATAAATACGGAATATGAAATACACTAAAGCAACAAAACCAAATCTGTACATGAAATTTTATGTGATTTTGAGTTTATGTGAGTGAAAATCTAGGAATTCTGAGAACTGTTTTGGGAGAAATAATTTAATATTTAATATTTAGGAGAAATATTTTGATATTTTATTTTCAGAAGCACTTCCTTCATTTGAGCCCAGAAACCATTTCTAAATGTAGCTTAACATTTTGGCCCAGGCTAAGATTAATAGCAATTTATGCCAAAATTATTCCAAATTTTATCATTTAAAATGTAGTGCTATGGATTAAAAGAAGATATTTTTTAAAGCTCTTTAAAAGAAAATTCAAAAATTCCTCTGGGCGTAGATTTTATTTATTGTCTTGTAAATTCAGGTAAATACTAAGTCTCGCAAAAGACACAATAGGGCCAAATCCTATTTCTGTGTTTGCAACCTAATAAACTAACTAACTTAAAAAAGACATGTCACTACAGGAGAACCCTGGTGGCAAGCAGCTTGGGAAACACTGAAATAGTAATTCTTTTTAATTCTGTCATTTTAATTGCAGTTGTCTCCAACTTGGTTGACCATGTATGGCTAAGAGATTTAACAATGAAGAACAGATTAAGTTTTAAAGAATTCAAGTTAAGTTAAAAAAATATCTGTCAATGTTTGATCAGGAATGAGATTGCTCTTCAACCAATCATAACAATATTTTCTTAGGATTATGGCGACATTTAACCAGGTTTCCAGGAAAATTATTTTCCAGTTGTGTTTCTTTCCACAGTTTATGCAGGTGAATTCAGTCTCTATGCAGAGATTTTTACATGTGGACTTCAGCAAAAAAAGTGTAGTAAAGTCATCAATATTTTTTCTATTTGCAAGCCAGAAAACTAAAGCCATGTAGACTGTCACTCTATGCGTGCATGTGCATGCACGTGCACGTGTGTTTGTGACTGTTTCTGTTTATGATGCTTATAACACGTACTTTTTTTTGTTTCTGTCAGTGCTAGATTTCCTCCACAAGACTTCTGCCATATTTGAAAGCTTGTCATGTTACAGACCACTCATACTAAGAATAAACATTGCTTTAAACATACTGCTAGGAGAGAGGGAGAAAAAAAAAAATTCTTGTTGGTCAAGTCAGCACAGAATTTTTACTGCAGTGCAGAAACATCTATTCTCCAGGCTTCAGCTAAATGTCTTTTGTGACATGTTTTCAAATCTTCAAACCTGCCATTACATTTAGCATAGAATCATAGACTGGTTAGAGTTGGAAGGGATTTTAAAGATCATCTAGTTCCACCCCCCCTGCCTTGACCAGGGACACCTCCCACTTCAGCAGGTTCCTCAAAGCCCCATCCAACCTGGCCTTGAACACTTCCAGGGACCGAGCCTCCACAACTTCCCTCAGCAACCTGTTCCAGTGCCTCACCACCCTCATAATGAAAAAGTTCTTCCTGAGATCTAATCTAAATCTACCCTCTTCCAGTTTGAAGCCATTACCCCTTGTCCTATCACTACGCTCCCTGACAAAGAGTCCCGCCACATCTCTCCTGTAGGCCCCTCTTCACACACTGGAAGGCTGCTATAATGTCTCCCTGGAGCCCCGGAGCCTTCTCTTCCTCCGGCCAAACAACCCCAACTCTCTCAGGCTGTCTTCACAGGAGAGGTGCTCCAGCCCTCTGATCATCTTCATGGCCCTCCTCTGGACCTGCTCCAACAGGTCCATGTCCTTCTTATGCTGAAGACCCCAAAGCTGGACACCAGGTGAGGTCTCACCAGAGCAGAGCAGAGGGGCAGACTCACCTCCCTCAACCTGCTGGTCATGCTTCTTTTGATGCAACCCAGGATATGGCTGGCCTTCTGGGCTGCAAGCGCATATTGCGGGCTCTTGATGAGCTTCTCATCTACCAACACCGCCAAGTCCCTGTCCTCAGGGCTGCTCTCAACCCACGCTCCACCCAGCCTGTATTTGTGCTTAGGATTGCTGTGACCCACATGCAGGACCTTGCACTTGGCCTTGTTGAGCTTCATGAGATTGCCATGGGCCCACCTCTCAAGCCTCTTGAGGTCCCTTTGGATGGCATCCCTTCCCTCTAGAGTACCAACCGTACCACTCAGCTTGGTATCATCAGCAAACTTGCTGAGGGTGCCCTCAATCCCACTGACCGTGATGCCAAGAAATATGTTAAACTGTACCAGTCCCAGTGCCACCCCCGAAGGAAAGCCACTCATCACCGGTTTCTGCATTGGGGCTACATCTAATTCTTTCGTACAAGAACGACGAGTCCCTGGCACTCACTTTTTGTGCTGGGTATCAGTTTAGGAAAACCTGTAGGCAGTAAGCTATCTGGGTCAGGAAACGCCGTCTTGTCTGTCGGACAGTGTGACTCAGATTCATTTCTGACTCTAGGCATCTAGCAAACTAATTTGTTTTTTAAGGACTTTTTCTCTCGGCTGTGAGAATATTACTCTACTCTTACCATTTGAGAAACCTCTATTTAATTTGCCTAAGGTTAGAGAAATCCATCTGCTTTCATGGCTGTTTAAAAATACAAATAGTCTCATTCACTCCAAACCAAAATTTTGCTCTTCTTGCTGTATTATGTGCATGCCGATTTTCCTGGCCTAACAATTGCAACCTCCTCCCTCCACTGCTCAAATATGTCTTGACTATTTGGCACTCAGATGACTATAATTTCTTCTGCATTCCCTTCCCCCATTCCTTTTAACCCCACACAATGTTTTTCGCTGTTAGGATTATCTGGCTCCCTTTCCCCACTGCATAATTCTTATATTTATAGTCACTTGTACTTTGTAGTTCGCAAAGGAAATGCAACCACCTCTACAGTGCAATGTTAAGTTTGCTTAGCAGCTTAGAACAGGGAATACAATTAGCACATTCTAGCAGAAAGTGTAATGAAAGCATATACACACATATACAAAAAAATTTTGAAACAATTTTATTTTTATTTTCCTGGACAGTTTTTTTTATTTGGTAGTGTAAGGAGAAATACAAGGAGTTCAGTTTCCACACAAGTGAAAACATACTTTTTCAGATTCAAATGTGATGCCATGTGGAAGTTATTCTAATTTTAATCTCTATTGCAGAAATATTATTTTCTCTGTTTAATTTTCTCTTGTTTACTGTTTTTTTTACATTCCTCTTTCTCCTGACTATTATTGTTTGAACTGACGACATCATAAGAGTTTCACACGAAACCACACATACATTGAGCTGAAGTAGGAAACGTCCTGGAGTAAAAACCACACTTTCCCCTAGGAAATACGAGGTAGGTGATAGGAACCTTGTAAAAGCAATCAAAAAAAGAAAAAAATTCATTAACAGAAGCAGATAAAAGATGTAGAAAGAGAAAATTGTTATATTTTGAAGTTTTTGCTAATTTTGAAATTATTGTTCATACTTGGTGTTCACATGGCAAGGGTTAGAGGTTTTTATTGGTTTCTTGTTTTCATTGTAATTTACAAAAATAAGGATTTTCTGTTACAGTCTTTTTCTCATGTAAAAATAAAATAATTGTTTTCACTTATGCAGTGGCTGCCCTTTATAGAAATAGCCAGCTGAGCAGCCCTGCCTGAAGAGCTTTCCTGAGTGTCATGATGCTGTCAGAGGAATGCCAGCATGCAATCTCAGAGAAGTTTTGAACGATGGATTACCTGGAAATTTGCTCTGCTTTGTGTTTTGAATTTTTATTGAAGTACACTCTAGCTTTAAATTAATAACGTGGTATTTCTGGAATTCGATGGTACCTGTGAACAAAACAGAATCCAGTTGTGGCTTGCCTTTTTTTTTAAATGTTTAGAAAAAGAAGTAATCATTGACAGAGTTACATAGGCCCACATTAGACTCATTTCAACCCTCATTTTCCTCTCCTTTCTCCCTTCTAGCTCAGATACTCCAGCTAGCACCCAGCATTTCTCTCCCTTCTTCTTGTTTTTCTGCTGTAGAAAGAAGGTGGGAGGAAGGGGACATGCAGTGTTTATTTTCCACCCAGAGACAGAGAACTAACGTGAAGGAAGGCTGGAGATAAGAGGGTATCCCACTGACATTTGGACCTCTTGCCCAAACAACAGTGCTGTAACGTGACTTAATTGCTAGAAAAGCAAGAAAAACTGTTAATGTCGTTAAAGTCAGGGACAGGCGTTCTCACATTTTCATCATGACTATAGAACAGGTTTCATGTTTATAATTGAAACAGAAACCCAAACCTCTAATTAAAAAATACTTTATTTCCAGAAAGCATTCCCTTCATTTCAGCTCAATACTAGAAGGAAGAATCATTTTGCTGTTGTTACTTTTAGCTCAAAACTTCTTTTAAATTAAAAACTTCTGTGAGGATTTTCTTATGTTGTAACAGGAATTTTTCAAGTTACTAACACATTTCAAAAAAACCTTAATGATAATGACCACAAAATACCATCAACTAAAATATGTAAGGTGAGCCATTTTTTTCTTCCTAATTTTTTGTTCTTTTTCTCGTACATAGCAGATGGAGGCTTTGTGTATGTAAGCCACACTTCAAATTTCATGTTTGAGAACAAAAGTTTCTATCGGGACATATGAAAAAATATATATATACACACACACTTTGATGCTTCTGCCTGAGCTTTTCATTGCTTCTGGACATTGATGTTAAGAGGGAGGACTCCAGTACCCAGACAACAAGATTATATTCAGTGAGGTTGGATTTCACTGCCTCCCCTGCGTTATACTTATTATTTGAACTTAGATGAGTCATCTAATCATACTGTGTCTACATAGTGTAAAGAAGTAAAAGAGCTGGTAAATTTTTTGAATCCTCAGGTGAAAATTGGTAAGATATTGACCTTCTCTGCTGAGATAACTTTTTGTCATTAAGATATCCCTGAAGAATGTGTTACTTAGCTTGGGGTCGTACCATCCCTCTTCAAAGTTGTTGAAATCTTTGATATAAACATCTAATTCTATATAACAAAAACAATCAATGTACATATGAAAGAGTATCCCTAAACCTTATTTTTATAGCTCAAAAGGCAATTCAAACTTCCTTTTCTACTACAATTAGTTTTCGGAGTGATTTTTCATATATTTCCAACATAAGAATATGCCATGAAGGGAGAAGAAGGATTTAGAAAAAGAACATTGTCACAATAAATATAGTGCATCCATGATTAAATTGAGTTTAGAAATTAGGAGGGGGCCAGCCAGCACAAAGGTCTACAGCAGCTGTCAGCAGAATCTCTTGGGGTGGTTTAGAGGATCCGTTATTGATCTCCAGCCATGATATGTTTAATTCTATTAGAATAAAGGAAACGAGGAAGAGTGGCTTTAGGAGGATGTTAATATATCAGGTAAGACTGAAGGAAAATACTGCTATTCTCAGCCATGGCCTGTTATTCCTGAATGGGATAGGTGATGAAATAATCACCGAAAGACCAAAAGACGTAGTCTTTAGGTTAAATCTAAAACATATCAGTAAGTGTTCAGTAGTAGAAAAGAACAGAAATTTTTTGTTGAATGGCTGAGAGTCAGTTGACTTTATTCTTCTCTTTACCTTAAGGAAAGTTTGATACAAAGAGTTTTTGATGACGATGGGAATATAGACAGAGTCAAAGAGAATATTTAGTGAAAGCAATTGAAGTGCAGAGCTATGTCTCTTTGATGTGGAATTGGCTTGGCAATTCAAATTAGAGGTATCCAAAGCCTTGGCATAAGTGTATTCTTCTTTCCAAACTCACTAATCACTAACTCACAGCTATAAATTGCTCCAGACCATGAAGGCTAATCATCTAAGTGCTCTTTTTTGTCAAAAGGGTAAAAAAGAAGTTTCAGAGTTGATCCCATCGTCCAACATGAGTCTCAGGAAGCTGATTTGAAAACCTGCCAAGTGCACGGGTGATTTCCAGTTGCTTCTGCAGTGGTCGTAAGTGGTCAGGTCATAACTTCACTTTAGATGCCTTGTCACCCACCTGTGAAAGTGTGCTCTGGATTATACGTATATATGTATATACGTATAAGCTATGTATATTTACATTGCACATCTTTGAGATTGGTATGCTTTGCAGCTAAGAACTACTTTAAACTCACTGTGCATGTCTCAGCTTCAGAAACACGTTGTGACAGTATTTTAGCGGAGGTCTATTTTTATTCCCTTTCTTCCTCTGTTTCTTAAAAATATAACACCACCACAACCTTAAGCTTTAACTTCTGTAGCATTTCAACAACAGTGCATCCTGATTTGTTTTCCTTGTACTTAATTTATTAATGCTTAATAGCAGTGTTTACTAAACATTCTGCTTTCCATGGTGTTGATTTTCAGGTCTTTTCTTGGTTTTTTTTCTTGTTTTAGATAAAAACTATACTGAAGTGTTCAGAGGAAATTGAACAAGGTTTTCTTGTTAACTGTACCTTTAGCAACAAATCATGTAGCCTAGAGACAGAACAGTACGAAACAGGACTTTCTCAGGCAGCAGTAGCAGTGCTCACTCCCACCAGTATTCCCATTGTTTAGAGATTAATCCCTTTCTCAAGGAGATACTGAAAGCAGCAAAACCAGCTACCTGCCTTCAATACTCTAAATCAAATCGATGCTTTTAACATGATTAACTCTGAATATGGGGCTTTGCTGATTCAGTCAAAACTCCAAAAGAAAGAATTGTCACTAATTTGCCTGATTTTAGACTCACATAAAACCCCACACTTATACTATGAGCATTCTCAGACTGTATCATTGATGGAGAACATATCTTCTTCTCTAACTACAGATATATAATCCCTGACACTTCCAAAATCTGTCACTCCTCAGCAAAGGGATAATTTTAGCAAAAAAGGTACTGAAGCTGAGCTACCTTCAAGCAATGCTGAGGAAGGGAAGCAGCCTGTTATTCAAAAATGTATGGGAAGACTGGAGCTCCTCTACTCCCAAGTGTAGCACATCAGTTTTAGCACTGTCTTGCAACAACACAGTTTTCCAGCTTCTGTTTGGATTCATCACCGGCCTGTTCACAGTACTGACAGACAACCTCTACATGAAATGGGAGAAAAGTCTCTATTGCTTCTAGCCAGCAACTAAACTTCCAAGAAAGGTAGCTTTAGCTTAGATTTGTATGCACACACACACCTGTTTCTGGGTGCAGGAGGACTGACAGAAGCGGAAGTCCCAAGCAGCAGGAAGCTGTACCTGTGAGTGTCTTTTATGTGTAGCCCAAGGACGATCAAATGAATTTGAATTACAAAGATCAATTGTTACCACTACTAACATTACTGTAGTTAGGTAATTGTTAATAACAAGGAGATAGAGAGGTATTCCATAAATGGATATATGTGTATATATGTGTGTGTGTGTGTGTGTGTTCTTTTGTTATTATATAAGCCTTGACTGAGGTTGAAATGAAGAAAAGGGTTTCCTGTTTTAAGGATAGCTACAGAGTTAATCGTGAAGTGATAAAGAAACCACAGCCATGACTGTCTTTTATGCACATCCGGGCATGGAAAGGATTGTCACAAAGCTTGTTGCAGCAGTCCTTCAAAATCTCCCAGCACAGCCTCTCTTTTTCTTGTCTGGGTTACACAAAGGACTAGAAGTAATTTGTTTCTCCTGAGGTCAGGTTGGTCTGTGGCTGCAGATGGGGGAGTAATTCTGCATTTGAGTGGGCCATTCTTACCACTAAGCTTTTGATGAAATCATCTCAACTGCTGTCTTCTTCAAGAAGAAAAATTAACTAATTGGCTTCATCCTGAGCTTTGAAATGCATTGAGGTTGGTAAGAAGAAGAAACTCTGGACCACTGAACCCTACACACTTTCCAGACCTGAATTTTAGCTAACATAAATCAAAGCAGTCCTGTTGTCAGAACTGTGCCAATTTACCTGGACTCATGGTATTTTCACTTTGTTGTTCTTCTTTTATATCTATTTTTGGCAGCTGGATTTGCTCTCCTATTGTCGTAAGCGTCTCTGGTGCCACATCGTGTATTCTTACCCCAGCCTTACTGAAATACCCCCCATAGTCACACACCGCACAAAGGAGCGGTTCACATTTCTACCTTGCTTTGCTTCCAACAACGCGATCCACTTACATTCACAAGGCTATGTGGGCTCCCTCTGGTGGCTAATTGACCTTAATCATCTCAGAGCCGCTTTTCCAGGGAACCTGTCATAGTGAATGAAGACATAACTTTGGTAGAGAAAGATGGGGATACTCTAATTAAAAATGATCTGCGGTTTTTTTGATCATAAGAAACAGCAAGGGAAAAAAAAGAGTATAAAAAGCAGTCTACATTTTCCCTGAAGCCTGGAGGCAGGGAGATTTTATTCCTTTGTACTTAGATTTAACCTAACCTCCACTAATGTGGGGAAAAGTTTGCTGAAAAGCTGGCAGGATAACTTAAGAAGGAAAAAGCCTAGATGAAGGACTCCGGCTGTGTAATCAGACTTGGCTATCCATTGGGCCTCTCTAAAGAAAACTCTACTGAAGCAGGATGTTGTATTGAAGTTGAGCATACAAAGATATTATCTCATTGAAATCAGTGCTCTCCCTCCATGATCAAAGGGTTGGTTCAAGAAGTGGGATTTATTCCCAAATCTATCCAGATGCTCC
Organism: Chionis minor; assembly: GCA_013398295.1. NCBI lineage: Eukaryota > Metazoa > Chordata > Aves > Charadriiformes > Chionidae > Chionis > Chionis minor. The sequence continues at coordinate 34,343 of VZSF01005424.1, forward strand.
ATTCCAGCCTGCCAGTTGCTGCAGAAAGATGAGATGAACAATGGTGTAAAGTTCTCAGTGCTTTGCTTCTGGCTACCGCAGCTAATCGTATTTCTTCATCCCAGTCCTTGCAACTGGTGTGCAGTCAGAGCACCATGACACTAACTCAGTCATCACTTAATCAACAGTGATGGCAACTGGGAGCCCTTCTTGGTGGGCTCGAAATCCTCTTGTGGTCCCACATTATATCATGTCATAACAAGAAACCATTTAGAAACTGATAAGATGACGTTAAGGTCACATTTGTCTCTCTTTCTCAATAACCATCAAATTACTTTGGGTTTACCTTGATATGACCAGAAGGACAATTTGGCCCTATAGAGAGCAAGAGAGAGTAAATATGTGTAAACAGAGGCGTACAACCACACACAAATAAACATGATCTTCTCGTTTCTTAAATATTTGGGTAAGAAACTAACACTGTGTGCAACTTCTGTACATTTAAATACAAAACATGCAAATATCAGGATTATCTTGTTGTAACCTGTTAACTGTTGATTTTTAGCATGGATAAAATGATTCCAGAAAAAATATAACAACATCAGGTCCAACACAGCCATTGGCATGACTAATGCCTTTCTAGCTTCCCACTTATTTACTTATTTTTCCACTGACACCAGATTTTTTACGTAGCGGACTTTTTCTTTCTCTGGTTTAGCAGCTTTTGCTCGGTTCTAGGACTTAGTACTCTATTTATAGAATGGTTACTTTGTTATAGAAGAAGGAAGCACTTGAAAGGCCTGCTGCTGCATTTCAACACAAAACTTTGGTGGCAGGGTCAGCAGGTGAGATGAAGTCTTCAGCCTTCAAAGTTGTCCTGCAACACAAGGTACACTGTGGAAATGCAAGAGGTCAAAGTTTATACTTGGAAAATCAGAGGCAGGGTAGCCAGGGAGCTGCTGATGTTATCACACTGAGCTTAGATCGTGATGCTGGTTAAGACTAAAGAAGCTTAAGAGCCGCTCTGACTTGAGTCAGATGGTAATAGTTTTCAGGCATTCTTGACAGCTGAAGATCAATAAATAGCAGAGCAGTGAGGACACCTTGTATCTATTCCTGCTGTCTGTATGGGAGTATGAAGTCATGCAAGTGAGGGCTTGGTGCCTTCTTGATGCTGGCTTAAAACTTCCCTGTGCTGGGATTTCACAAGGCACAGTGTTGTGCTCCCTCTGTTTGTACTGCCTGGTCCTAAAATATCTAAGAGCTGTCATGCCCTTGGTTTGGCCAAAGTGTATGTCCTTGCCTACTGCCTGGAGAGACAGAGTGTGTGGGCGGCTGTCTCTGGTGTGCTCTCCTAGCTTCCAGTTGCTCAGGGTTATCTGACCTTCCTTGCATCCGGGCTGCTCTTAGCAGCCACTAATGACCTAGTCTTCACTAATTTATCAGTGTTCTTGTTTTCAGTCTCCTGGTCTGATTAGTCTTCACCATATCCCATTGCAAAAAATTTCACAGCTTAGTTGGGCTTTTTCCAAATGTACTTTCTTTGATTTCATTCAAAAATTAAATAATACAAAGCGAGCAAGCCAGCTGTGATACCTGTTTATATAGAGTCAAACACATTCTCATATGAATAAACCACCATGTAAATCACAGATTTCAATCCACTCTTTCAGGTAAATGGTGCATATTATTAAATGTTGATGAGTTCATAACAGGTGAACAGATAGACCTCTAGTACCAAGCTGCAATTTTTTAAGTGAAAAACCCAGCTGCTTTCAATCTCTGAAGTAATTCCATTGAAAACAATGTTATGAAATAGCATGTGAGAAAGAAAATAGAATGAATGCTTATATTCCGTATTTTGTACTGCTCTGTGTCTCCATTCAGTATTTATACAAAGGTGGTAATAGCTTTTACTGCACCTTAAAAAATTTAGATCTCCACATCTGTGGATCCCTTTTCCTCTGTAGCTCTCAAAGAAATTGTGAGACTATTTTGTTGAATGTGTAATATTTTTCTGCCTTTATGGTCAGGCTTGAATTTATTGGGAGAGTAGAAAGGGCACCAAAGGAAAGAGAGCTTTATTTTCACACCCAGATCCATTAATAAAATCTTCTGTTTCTCTGCTGCAATACTGAATATGTGCTGTTGTGCTAATTCCCCTACAGCTTTAGTAATGTATGTTGTAAGCCAGAGAAAAGATAGCACTAGAGGTCATAGAGTTTTCTCCTGGTTTACTCTTTACTGTGAGCATGTGCACTTGCAACATTATCGTGGAGGGAGGTAGAGAGAAAGAGAAGGACAGATCCTTACTCCCTATGTATACTCACACTGGAGCTACATCCATGCCACACTGCGAGAAGAAAATGTTAAGAGTTTTGGGTGGCTATTTTTCTCCCCAAGGCCTGAAAGTCACACATTGTGGCAGCCCTGGGAATTGAGTCTGTGTCTTCCAACCACACATCTTCCGCTTTAATCAGAAGAATTTCTTTTGTTTCCTCTGGGCTCTCAGTTTGCTAAGTTTAAATAATACATGAAATCTCAGTGGGACCACTCTTCTAATACCATAAAAAAACCAAACCTGTTTTCCATATGTCTCTCTGGTAGATGTTTTGGAGTCTAGTCTTTCACTGTAGATGCTTGAATTGCAAGCAGAGATCATGTACTGTTGCCTACCAGGCAAGCTATTCACTCCTTTTGTTTCCATTCAGATATTGAAGCTCCAAGACACCTGAGTATGCCACATTTAAAGACAAGCAGCTGCCTAAGTGTTCTGCTGAGTTAGACCTTGGTGACATTAAAGAATCACCCAGAATATTTCCAAATAGTCATCCTAGGTCTGACAGCCTGTGACTCTACTAGTCACGGCAATGGGAACCCAGTCTCCCACTTCTGATTGCTTGGGGACCAAACTCCTGATTGTTTGCAGCACTTTTCTCTTACTTTTTCTACTTGGACAGACATATGTGATCAGAAATTTTCCAGTGGGAAGATAACACTGCTTTTCATCTTATTCTAACTAACAATTTTATTTATAAAGTGTGCTCCTGGCAAGTCATAACTGAAGCTGTGCAGTTAAAATACGATGCAATGGAAAGTAGTTTGAACTGATGAGGTAGCTTGGAATGTAAAAGCACCTCCGAAAGACAGAGTCTAGTCAAAATCCCGCTTATATACAAGTCAGGAACATCTATAAGTGCCAAGAGAGAAGAAAAGGAATAACTTGGAAGCACTGAGGACTGAGGCCAATGATTAGCCGATTTTACGTCAAAAATAGTAAGACATGAGGCCAATTATGCAGTAAGGCTCTAGGACTTGCACACACAGAGGGGGAGCATTCCAATATGCACCTTGCTGTTTTGCCAATAATGCTAAAAGTAATTAAACATTTAAAAAAAAAAAAGTTCACAGTTCTTGTTTTATTTCCTGATGAATTGAGTGTAGCAAGGATTTCACCTTTTAGAATATTGACCTGAACATGTGCTTACTAGATCCTTGGTAAGGTTATGATACTTGTTCTCTGTGAAATTTGTAGTCATGCAAATGCAGTTATTGGTGATGCATGAAACACTTTCTGCCAATGTTAGCTTCAAAGCAAGGGCAATTTGGTAGTTTGTACACACAGATTTGCATGTGAATACCCTAAGATTCAGGATGAATTGTCAGTGTAGTGATACCTGTACTGTAGCTTGTCAAGGTGGATTTTCCATAAAACACGTGATGGAAATGAATATAAATGTCAAAGCACATACTGAAATTAGAGCAGTTTCAACTAAAAACATATTACAAAGAGTATCACAGTGGTTTATATCAATTCATGTCTCTTTCAAAGAATAAGCCAATGAAATACAAGTGTATAATCAGAAATTATTTGCTTTACTTTAAACTGCAGTTTGAATTGATTTTTTATGTTGCTTCTCTTTCAGCCACTCCATCTGATAGGAAAATAGATACCTACCTGAACTAAGTGAACAGATGAATTCCTGTTTATCCATTTTTAGGATGTCAAAATAGACATACGCAGGGCATTCAGCATTTAAAGGCAGTTCATACTGCATACATATATGAAATTCAAAATCTCCCCATATTCCTTTCAACTTTGCTGAGAACTAGTTGATCCCATTACAAGCCTTTTAACACCAGTTGTGAGAAGACTTCAACATATGACATTTAAAAGTAGACCTTTTCATTCGGTGCTTTCTCATTCAGACCTTGTGTGGATGTCAAGTCTGTAAGACTGAAGATATTAAAGAAAACTTACATTCAAAGAGGGAGCCTTACTTATGCAAAATCTGTGTTTATCTGAGACAGAAGATATGATTTTACATTCAAATTTCAACCAAAATGGTATAAAACTGCCTAAGGTGACATTAAGGCGTCTCACTTGCATTGCCAATCTGTAGGTAAGTTATTTGGTAAACTGGCCCATGCTCTGCTACTTTGCATTCAGCAGAACTTGAGAAAATGGTACCTTTTGACATCAGTGGCAGCAATGAAACTAGTATTTGGCAGAAAGCTTGACATAAGAGCCTGATCACAATTATCTCTAATTTAATTCTTATTTTAATGCTTTAAATGCTGTTATCTTGATAACATATAAATAAATATGTCCCTCATTCTTCTCTGGAAAATGACCTGTTTTCTTTTCAAGTCGGTATCTGTATAAATCAAGATTTGGGCGTGGGAAACCCTGTTGAATGAATGACCATTACAGTACTCAGAGATCATTAGGCCGAGTATGCACAAAGAGATCAGAATATATTTCACATCTCATTCTTTCAACCTTCCCACCACGAGCATGTACATTACCTTCTTACCTGCTTTCTCACTGTTTTGAGTATATGAAATCACATTTTGAATACTACTCTTTACTGATTTTTTCCAAATGGAGATCAGTTTTCATATTCACATTGGCATGTTATTTGACATAAAATATGTGGATGTTTTTTCTAGGTTCATAGTTTTCAGATTTTTCATTATACACTGACTAAGTAGTGAAACAAGTGCATAAAAGATTATGGAAACCTCTCCTCTTCAGTCTCTTTTGGAGGTGAACATTGACAACCTGTGATCTAGCCATAGTAAAATTTTATGATGGAAATTCCAGCTGTTTATGTTTTTGTTTGTAGCTTCCCACAGGCTGTCCCATGGGAATGTCACAAGGTATTAACAGTGATGGGGAATAGAAGCAGTTTTTGCCTTCTTGGTTGTAGGGTTCTACCTTGAAAAGTCTTGGGAAAAACCTTGAATACCACAAATCCAACAAAATGGCCTTTTAAATTTGTATTTTACTGTATCTCGTGATATCTAATACAGCACCAAACCCCCAGTAAGAAAATCAGGCCCCAGTGGCACACTGACTTTTGCAGGGAGAGAGAAAGGAGAGTATTACTCAAGGAAACTTATTTAGCATAATTTGGAAGGTCGCTGATCAAGAAGAGAACAGGATGTTTATCTGTTCCTTGACCATTTATTTACTGAGTATTAGAAATGGGAAGTAATAGCTTTTAATTCTCTGCATGTTATGCACTCCCACACTGATAAATGATGTGACATTTGGAGCTGATGCTGAGTCCTTCATAATATAGCAGACCTTTGAGTTCTTGGGGCAGTGTTCTTCCAAGAGTCTCTTTGATTATCTTCCCATCACTAAGTTGACAGAGCTGCAAATGTTATTGCTAGTCATAAAATTATCCAACCACAATGTCTGTCTGTATGACCTGCAGTGGTTGTGAATGCCACAAATTGATTATGCACTGTGTAAAGAAGGCTTATCCTTTCATTCCTTCTAACTTTATTGCCCTTAATTTAATTAACTGTTGCCACATGCTACAGGTTAAAAAGAGAAGCTAATATGTTCCTATTGTATAGCTTCAAATTCAGAGCATCTCTGACAAGTGTCCTTTTGCTCCTAACCTTTTCAGGCAAAAAGAGTGCTGGCTCTCTAGTCTTTTTCTGTATGTATTTAATCTTTTTCCGATTTCTGTCCTAATCTTTCTTCCATCCCCTTCTCCCTCCTGCTTACTCTTCTCATTTCCTAGCTACACTATTCTTCCATCTATAGCCAGTTTTCCCTCTGATATGTAAGCATATAAGCTATTCCCAATAAAAATTAGACGTAACTTCAAGTGCATCCTTAATGGTACAGGCTTTGCCTGAAGATTTAATAGTGTTGTTCAGAATTTTTTCCACATGAGGCTCAGTAATAATCCTTGAAGTGTTCTTGTTTATAATAATAGCATTCATGCCATCTGTATTTTTAAGCACAAAAGAGACAGTAAGGTCTTATGCATATCTCATGGCCAAAGTGAGGAACAAAGGCAGTACGGGAGTTGCTATTACATTTGGTCAGCAGAAGAGGAACAGTGAAACATCATGATCATCCTTATTGGTTGATCTGGCCCAGTTCAACCAGACTACTGAGTAATGCTACATATTTCTACACGTGTATGTTGAAAAAATGCATAATCAACCTTTTCTCCAAGGTTAGCACATCAGGTGCCCTGTGGCAATGGGCTTCATATCACCTTGTGAATGGAAGATGTCACCAAAGACAGGACTGAAGAGCCCCGCTAAACAGTACGGATGCAGAAAACTAGTCCTAAGACACTTCTGCTTAAGTGTATCTCTCCCCTTCTGCATCCACTGTGTCAGACTACAACAGTCTATGATATACCTCCGGCAAACCTGTACCTTCAGTACCATTGTCCTTGAGATATACTTTTACTGGGCGGTGCTCTATAAAAGCTAAAATAGAGATTTTCTGTAAAGAGATATTATTACCTCAGTATCTGCAGTACTCCCACAGTGTTTTCTATTCTCAGGACCAGTGAGGAGGTAATGTTATCCATTCATCACAGATATGCAAAGTCTTGAAGGGATCTGCTCTACCTCAATATTTCTTAGCATCAGAACATTGCAGCTGCCTACTTACTGCTATTGCAGGGGTTTTTTTCCTGTATAAAGTGTGTTTTAGTAGTGAGCAGAATAGAGTGCATTAATATATACTTTGTGCTTTTTCCGTGATTATAGAGAAGCTAAGGTTTTATTACCGCATATTGTTTATCAACAAGTTTTTCCTCTGCTTTTAGAAACAAGTCACTCCTGACTCAGGGGAAAGAGTGCCACCTACTGTATCTCCAAAACCATTTCTCCGCCAGAGAGGGACTTCTTAAAGAACTCGGAGAGCTGACCTAGTGCAAATATGTGTTAGCGTCTAAAGAATACAAAATCTCAGCACAGGGTAATATATGTGTAGGCTGTTTAGCGGCTAAAAATAGGCAAAATATTCAGTTAAATGCAGCAGGATAAATGAGGTAGTCTGGTAGAAATTTCTCACCAGGAAGAACTGAAGAATCCTTGCCATACATGTCAGGAATAAGGGAGGACACACAAGGTGTTACCAGACAATTGGAGACACTTTTTCATCCCAGTTTTAAAAGTATGTTTCCATTAAAACAGAATTAATGAGACTAGACATATGTATGAACGAGGGGTTAATGATGTCTTTCTGGGTGGAATTATATGTGCAGCTAGTGTTAAATCAGTACAGAATGTATTGAAACGAAGTATGATGCAACGTGAAACTCACTTCATCATCATGGCTGGCATGAACAAGAGTATGTGTGGTTATATTTAGATGTATCAGCATAGCTGAACTGTGCTTATTCCATTGCATTCACTTTCAGTGTCAGATTCCTTATTCTGTTACGTGCAGCTGTCTGTAATTAGACTCCAGTACAGTGAAGTTGCACTAGCTGCCTATTCTGGAGGCGAAAATTTCAGATATGAACCCTGAACATGAATTAGCTGGCCTCTAGGAAAGCTGTCTCAAAAGCTTTTGGTTAAGAAGACTCTAAGATCCTTGCGGAATCCAGCCCATCTGAGAATAATCAAAAGAATGAACAATACCTCTTCAGACTTCAATTCCCTGGGTTGTCCATTTGGATGCCGGGCATACAAAAATGCCTTTAAGGTAAGGATTGCAATTACAGACCTAACAAGCCCCAGTGTACATCCTGTTCAGGGAATGCTGCAAAATTTTAAGTAATAGAAGTTCAAAATCAAAGTTATTATCCCATCATTATCCACACTATAATGTTCCCTTGCCAACAATAAGCTGAGATATTTTAAAAGACTATGCCTAGAGCAATATAAACAGGACACTTTTTATGGGTATATAAAAGTGAAATCCACAGAAAGGAATTAAATAGCAACAGTAACATACACTTGAATCACGCTCTGTCTTTCATAATAATTTAAGAAGTTTGTTTCAATGGTGGTTTCTGGAACAGAAGCTAAGAAGTAACAATGAGACCACTCAGTGAAATTTAAATTGAACATATTGTTATTTTTCATGTAAAATTTTGGAAATTAAAATCACAAAAGAACCTTTCTGATGATATACAAAGCATGCAATGTAGGGATCAGGTGCTTGTCTGGACTTACTGGATGAGAATTTTACCCTGTCGATCTTTTTACAGACTGGCATTACCTACTAACTCTGCCCCCATTTCTCAGAGTTAGTTGCACTGATGGAAAATACAAATGGCACATTTATGTGCAAAGTAGCTATGCAAGGGATTTCCAGATGTACAAGGCTATCCACTTTTTTTTTTTTTTAAGCAAAATGTTTAGTTTGGTGATAACATAGATTTTGACAGTTACTGAGGTGGGAGCAGCTCAGTTTGGCATGAGGAACACATATTAGGATGGCTGGTAATAGATGACAAAGGATTGTTTAATTTTCAGGGAACTATTTAAATGAACGTTTTGGCTCTCAAGCCTGACAGATGCATGCTTAAGGGAGGAAAAAAATCAATTATTAATAATAATAATCTCAGTCATGCTAAAAGAAATAGCAACAGAAACAGAATCCAAAAAATGCTACATAGGGAGAAAGTAAGCTGAAAGGAGGAGTGTGGTATGTGTCTTGATATATGCAATTGCATCCCAACTACATTGTGGTGGTAGCAGTGTGATAAATTGTATTCATCATGCCTTATTGATTGCTTCTCCTGTCCTCTGTTCACTAATTCATCTCAGACATGACCACTTTCAACATTTCAAAACCCAGATCAGTTTTCCAGGGCCATGCAGAGAGGTAATATTAACAGTAAAAACAAAACCAGCACCCAAAAAACTCAATTTTCTTTCAGTTAAGTTATCAAGAATTGTGGGCTCAGCACTATTTTAAGCTCTCAGGAAAGTACATAATGGACAACAGAAAGTTAGGTGCCTTGGTAAGAATAGTAGTAAGGGGAAAGAGTGTTTCCCTGAGTTTGAAAGAGAAAATTAAGGCAGTTTAACCATTGTTTAGGGAAATGAAGGTTCATTAGCCTGTTCTTCAGACAAGGGATGTATTAGACAAGAAATGCCTTTCTGAGATTCTATGGCTTTTTGTCTCTTTTGATCTCAAAGTTGTCCAGTATAGCTGTAGGAGGTCATAGCTGCCATTGTCATCCAACCAACCTGCATTGCAAAAGGTAAACTGTACCTCTTCTTACTCATTGTGGATTCTGGTAACCAGACCTCAGGTGTCCTTCCATAGAGCTCGCTTCCCAGCAGCTGGGCTAACTTCGGTGCTGTACGTATTTTGTCATACTTGAACCAGCAGTAGGTGTCTAGTGCTTGAACTTGTGAATTATTTTGTTGGAACCTCTGAACCACTGTTGACGGTGCCTTCTGTCAGAGGAGGTACTTTTATGGTCTAACTTTCATCTTCTGCATGGGCAGGGACAAAACCTCCCCACTACTACAAGTCTGTGCTTTGGCCATTCCAAAGCCTGTTCTGAGTTCAGTGTCTCAGGTCAGAGCAGTTTGCTGCACAGACAAACTTTTTGGTGGAAAAGATGTTTGAAACTCTCCACTACTCATGAGCGGTGCAGGAAAATGCCTTAATTGGTTAGGTCAGGGCAAGGATTACGGAGGGAGCTGGTACCAGTTTAGCACTTCAGTTTGCTACTTGGATTAAAGAAGTTTATGAATTAAGTCAGTTTTCTGGATCTAGCCTCATGTACCAACACTCTTAGCTTCAAAATATGTATCTTGTTTCTGTTGAACTTGGCTTACTTTTAAATGGGATTCAATTGAGTAAGTAAAATGAACAGGGACCCTCGAGGAGAGCCCTCTGGCTCCAGCTGGCAGGAGGGAAAAGCCTTACGCTTTGGCTGCATATATGGGAAAACCACTCCTGCTCCATGCATCCCACCTGCAAATGGCGGTAGCGCCAAGCACAACTTCCCAGACCTCTAGGGTAACTGAAGGACAATAAGGTTATTTTTCAGCCTCCTTAGCCATCTCCTATCCTGGATAGTTATCCACTGCTTATGTCAAGAATCGGACCTCCTCTATAATCTGCCTGTGACCTAAGTAATCTGCCTTTAGCTTGGCAAAGTATTTAAAATATGGAGCTAGTATTGAATGTCTGAGTAGTGCTTTTATGACTTTAAGAGACTAATCGTGTTGTTAGAAGTAAGCATGTGGCTTAATGCTTCGCTGGAGTAGGGCCATAACACTCACTAGACTGCAGAATAATTTAAAAATAAAATTAAAAGAAATTTCTTCCATACAAAATGTGACTAAATACATGTTAACACTAGAAATGGACCCAGACCAAAATGCTGTCTTTGAATAACTTTCAGAGATGTTTGAAAGAGTGGATGCAAATTAAACAGGAAAGCACAGCAGTAGTTACAAAACCAAGGAGTTTGCATTGCTATAATCTGAAGGAGAAGGGCAGGTAAGCATAAACAGAATTGAGGAGAAGTCTTTGAATTATGGATTTTAGAAACACAGATCAACTTCTCAACCATATGAAAGCAACTCACATAACATATTTATAACTTCTGAACATTATTTATTCCATATTTGCAACTCCCACTTATATCTGGCTATTTCTTTTGGATGTACAAAATGGGGGAAAATGCATTTACGTTACAAAGGGAAGTCTTTTACATCTTGTTAACCCTATATATCCTTTTCTTAGTAAAGGAGTAAATATTGTTTCAAGTCATTTTAAATGATGAAGTTCTGATATTTGTGAGCTTTGAGCACTGAATAAGTCTGACCCAGGATTTTCTGTGTAATTGAACTTCATTCACTTTTGCATATGATGTTGCCACACCTTGAACTGAGGAAAGGAGTGGTTTTTTTTTCATTGTTGCCATTTAGAAATATATTTTTATAGAACATTCCTTTCTTTTGAACTTTAATTCTCAGATAGGATACATAATCTATTGCATGCAGCATACTCATCCCTGTGCTGCAAGAAATTTCTTGCAGCATAAGTATCCAACATGACTTGATTTGATTCCAAAACAAAAGAGAAATCACTGCAATCCTGCCCTCCCTTCTTGCTGTCCCACTCAAATGACAATTTACAGTCAAGTCTTAATTATTCCAGTCACTTAATTCCCCATGTGAATTAAATAATACAATGGAAAAAGGAAGTATAGAAGCAAAGTTATTTGTTTGAATTAGGCATATATCTAGACCACTTAGGTTGGCTTTCCTAAATCTTATGCCAGCTGCCATTAGGAAACAAATGAAGAGAATAGGCCAAGCACTTAGTATAACTTAAAAAGCCAAATAAAATTGTAAGTGAAAAGGAAATGGAACTGCTATAAAACACGTATTAAGGAAATGTACTTTGGCAGCCCCAAGGGCCAACTTTCCCCCAACAAGTACACTCCCACAAACCAACAGAAACCACAAACAAACACAATGAAGCAAAACCCAAGCCCTACAACTTCCCACAGATGGTGAGTTAGCCATTGTATTGAAATGTGCTGTTTCTACTAACTGCAAGCACCACAGAATAAGAAGCCCATAAAATCACAGCAGCATAACATTTATGCAGTTCTACAATTATAAATAACCTTAGCAAGATCGTTTTTTTCATTCAGTGTTGTAGCAATGTAATCAGTCAATAGGAGAAAACTTACACAGATTTATTCAGACAAAGGAGACAGAGGACAATCCAGCTCTGATTGTCTAATAAAGATTTTTCAGAAAAATATGATGACACTTGAAATGTATTTTTGTGCTACCTTATATAACACAATTATTATTCAGGAAAAACTAAGAGAAGTAAAAAAAGATGTTTCCCGATATAGATATATTTTAAAGATGAATAAACTTTGAAAGATTAAGTAACAGTAAGGGCACATTTGTTAAGGTAGTTCACTATTCATTTGTGGTAAGTGCATTATATGCATGCACAATTACTGAAGAAATGAACAAAAGACCTTAAAAAAAACTCATTATGTTGCAATCTTAAGGCAACAGTAGAAAATCTGCCACTCTATTCCATCTGCTTTTGAGCTTTCTCATCTAAGGTAAGAGGTCAGTCACTCCCACTTCTGCACCTGGCAAGATCATGAAGCAGATCCTCCTGGAAACTCTGCTAAGGCACATGGAAAACAAGGAGGTGATCGGTGACAGCCAACATGGCTTCACCAAGGGCAAGTCATGCCTGACAGATTTGGTGACCTTCTATGATGACTTTACAGCATTCGTGGATAAGGGGAGAGCAACCCATGTCATCTACCTGGACTTGTGCAAAGCATTTGACACCATCCCGCACAATGTCCTGGTCTCTAACCTAGAGAGACTTTGACGGATTGACCACTTAGTGGATAAGGCCTGGCTGGCTGGCCACACTCAAAGACTTGCTGTAACAGCTCGATGTCCAAGAGGAAACCAGTGATGAGTGGCTTTCCTTCGGGGGTGGCACTGGGACTGGTACAGTTTAACATATTTCTTGGCATCACGGTCAGTGGGATTGAGGGCACCCTCAGCAAGTTTGCTGATGATACCAAGCTGAGTGGTACGGTTGGTACTCTAGAGGGAAGGGATGCCATCCAAAGGGACCTCAAGAGGCTTGAGAGGTGGGCCCATGGCAATCTCATGAAGCTCAACAAGGCCAAGTGCAAGGTCCTGCATGTGGGTCACAGCAATCCTAAGCACAAATACAGGCTGGGTGGAGCGTGGGTTGAGAGCAGCCCTGAGGACAGGGACTTGGCGGTGTTGGTAGATGAGAAGCTCATCAAGAGCCCGCAATATGCGCTTGCAGCCCAGAAGGCCAGCCATATCCTGGGTTGCATCAAAAGAAGCATGACCAGCAGGTTGAGGGAGGTGAGTCTGCCCCTCTGCTCTGCTCTGGTGAGACCTCACCTGGTGTCCAGCTTTGGGGTCTTCAGCATAAGAAGGACATGGACCTGTTGGAGCAGGTCCAGAGGAGGGCCATGAAGATGATCAGAGGGCTGGAGCACCTCTCCTGTGAAGACAGCCTGAGAGAGTTGGGGTTGTTTGGCCGGAGGAAGAGAAGGCTCCGGGGCTCCAGGGAGACATTATAGCAGCCTTCCAGTGTGTGAAGAGGGGCCTACAGGAGAGATGTGGCGGGACTCTTTGTCGGGGAGCGTAGTGATAGGACAAGGGGTAATGGCTTCAAACTGGAAGAGGGTAGATTTATATTAGATCTCAGGAAGAACTTTTTCATTATGAGGGTGGTGAGGCACTGGAACAGGTTGCTGAGGGAAGTTGTGGAGGCTCGGTCCCTGGAAGTGTTCAAGGCCAGGTTGGATGGGGCTTTGAGGAACCTGCTGAAGTGGGAGGTGTCCCTGGTCAAGGCAGGGGGGGTGGAACTAGATGATCTTTAAAATCCCTTCCAACCCAAACCATTCTATGATTCTGTGATTTAGTCACCTTTGTAGGCTGTTTTCAAGATGGCCCACCAAGAAATGACCCTGTACTATCATCTTCTATACTTGACATTTGCAACTCAAGACCATTACCCTTGATTTTCTAAAGAAAGCTAGGTAGCAATGTATTTCTACTTGGTGTATTTTTATCACATCCAGTACAGGAATTTTATCTGTTTGTCCTAAATAACCCTATTTGTAATTTGTAAAAGCCTGGAGTGGCTTTTTCCTCCAAGACTGAAGACAGCTTGGTAGAATGAGGAGTTGGCGTGACAGAAACTAAATGTTAGCACCAATAATTATCATTGAAAGGTGTTACTTTGATGACAGCTTTCCACTTTCAAGGAGGACAAATCAATCTGTGACCAGCTGAAACATGGCCCTCACATTTCCACTAATATTTGTATGCTGGAAACAATCTCAATTCCACCAAAGAAGACAGAGAGATTTCCAAAAAGCCTTTCAGCAGAGAGGAACATAGGTGCAGATTTTCAATTTGATTGAAAAGAATTACTATTTTCTTGGTAAAAATGTGATTTTTTTTTTTTTTTAAACTCTCCTCATATAGAACAAACAGTAGAACAGTGCCTCTATGGAACACCTCTACATTCTCGCTTTCCACCTTACTCAAAGGAAAACAATTTCTGGGCACTTCATTCTAGCTCATGTTAAATTTCTTGAATAATTAGCAGTACTGACAGCTTCCACTCTTTGTTCTGTTTGTAACATTGCAATCAAAACACTCTGATATTTTCACTGGAGTGTAGAATTACCATATGTACCATTTGACTATTTTCATAGTATGCTTCTGAAAGGGAGGTAGTATACAGGCCAAAAGATATGCTTTCATTCCTTCTTTGGGGTTTACAGTACCCATAATTCTGAGTTACAAAATGATATGTAAACACAAATTTCAAGAAGTTCTGAGAGTACCTTCGAAAAAATGTATGCACCATAGATGTTCATTTAATATATTGACACTAGGATTCTCAGACAGAAATATGTGTTCAGTTTTATTATATTCCCAGTTAGGAGAGGAATATGCATAACTAACCCAAATAAATAGAAGAGGCCAAATTACATGTGTGTATGCATTCTTTTAATTGTGTATTTTTATCATAATATATATAATATATAAATTTTTATTTGTGTTTCTAAACACATACATAGATAATAATAAATTTGAAAAAATCTCAAGAGGACAATAGGGATTTTCATGAAAACTTTCTAAATGAGTTGTGCTCCTAAGTTGCTTTGATGCAGCTACTCATGAGCATTTATGTAGGTAATCTTGCACTGAGTTAAATGACTTCCATTTTAGTAGAATTTTGATGTTTTAGATGCTTTTGAAAACACATAGAAAGATCACCTCCACTTATAAAGCTCACTTGAATTGATAGTAAATGTGATATGCTTACATCTCATACTTTTAGCCCACTTTGAAGCTGGCTCTATTTTTAATGCTATACACAAAAAAATAAAATCGATTGCGCCTTTTATATATATTTTTAAAGACATAGATTTTATATGAATGTCCCACTAAAACATACAGATGCTTTAATGAAAGAAAGGAATATGTTGGTTAGTAGACTTTCTATACCCTTTCATAGCCATTTTTCACAGTCTGAATTACTCTCAATCAGAAATGAGGACACCTGTTTTAATTCTACTCAGGTTTCAGTTGTTTGGTTTGGCTGTGAGGCCTCTGGTGAACCTGAAAGTGTTGAGTGTTTCATGATTTCTCATAGATAGACAAATCTGGTATTCCAACAGCAACACTGACAGCCAGTGGAGTGGGAAAGAGAAATATGAAGTTTGATGCCCCCGTTTTTTTCTACTCCTTACGCCTGTTAATTCTAACTGGCTAATTAAAATCAAATCTGTAGATTTTGAAAGTAGAAAGTCACTGGAAGTGGGTGTCTAATTTCTTTAGGCTGCTTGTAGAAGTCCACCTTAATTTTTCCTTCTCTGGTGATAATTACTAGATAAATAAAAATTCAGGATCACCAAGCTTAATGTTTTTTCCATTTTTAAATAACCTTTCATGTCTTTTGAATGCTAACTTCATTAGGTCAGTTTCTACTTATTTCCTGCCTCTTCTTACTAATGGATGCAGATCTTATTTGTGTGAAAAAAAGATAAATGGCTCTGGCCAAGAGCATTGGACTTTGTTCCTTGGCAGATTTTGGTCTGTTGCCCAGGACTGGAAATTGATTACCCGAGCAGTGTGGAAAACATTCCCAATTAATACAGTGCATAAAGTTTCACTGCAGCAATAAGATCCACTACAAATTCACTAATCCACTTTGGAAACATCTTGTTACTGCAAGGGAAGTAATTACTTCTGTCATTATTTTCTATCAACATATTTAGGATTTGTAAAAAAAAAAGTCGGCAATTTAAAATCTTCTGAAAAATGTCAGAAATGAAGGACAAGCATAGATGAATTTCCTGACATGGAAGCTGTGATGATGTTTCATCCCTCCAGGGGAAAAAAATAAACAAAAAACACATGCCAGAAAATCGTGTTAATTCATTGCTTAAGAAATGTGAATTGCACTGGGAAATCTGGACAAATAATTAAAAAAAACACCAACAAACAAACAAACAAAACCAAAACCTGTCTGTCAGTATTTCGGTTAATAACGTCATGTGGCTCAGGAACAAGGTACTCTGTCTAGACAGCACTACATTTCAGGAGGTACTTTTCCCCAAATCTGCACCAGCAATCAAACTTGTGGTATCATTCTGGTACAAAGGACTGCTGTTCATATTGAGTAGTACTGTCATCTCCAGGTTGCCTCATCGGCTAAAAATCCTTGTTGATTCTGGTGGGACTGCTGGAAGGATAGCCTACTAGCGCAATAATGTGATCTCTGCCTTGCCATTGAGTCATTTATGTTGTGCTGAAACTAGGCATATCCAGATTCTTTCCAGCTCAATTTGGTGTTTTCTTTTGCATCTCTGTTTCTTAACTGTATAACTCTATTTTGATAAAGACTAGCTGTACTTCCTTAATATAGACAAAGAAAAATTATCATACTTGAGATATGGAAATAACAGCTGCATAAATAACAGGACTGTAAGTTTAGAAGTTTAGTTACTGCATTAACTATGTGCAATTCCTTGTTTTCTTTTTTTCCATTTTTAACTTTTAATAATTAAGAATATTAACGTAATTAGACAGTTCTGCTCTGTGGGTAAACTCTGACTATTACTAGTAATATTTTAGTTGGGTGTTTCATTGCAGCAAAGACCTTCTAAAAGAATTAACGTATGTTCTAAGGTCTTTATCACTGTATCTATTCTATTGCACTTTTACATTGAGAAACAAAATTGATTCTGGACTTCATCCAGTCTAATTTTCCAGTAAGTGGCAAACAGTATGTGTCTTTGAGCTCCAGTGAAAAGTGTCTGAATAGGAAGCAATGCAAGTCATCACTAAGACAAATATTGCCAATGCTCTTCATATGTTCCAAGAGATAAGATGTTGCTGTTCTGCTTCCTGTTTTATGTGTTATTGTTAGATTTTAAGTAGAGGATGGTATTTCGTTAGCAATTTTTTCTTCTTAGTCTTCTTCTGAAAAACTTAGAGGAAGCTAAAATCTCTGCAGATATTCTTGTATTTATAAGTTTCAACTTCATTGAACAGTACAAAGAAACTCCTGCATATCTGATTTCTATCGCTGCTAATGCCTATTAGTGCGGTAGTTAGCCCATTACTCCCCCTCCATTTTATTAGTTTGTTTCTAGAAACTACACTAAAACGTGGTATAAAAAGCTTTACAACCAAAGGAATTTTTAAAACATAATCCATTCCTAAAATGCATGAACTATTTAAAAATGAAACATTGCGGGGGAGGAGGGAGTTGATTTTCTAGAGTTAAACCTATTTAAACAATAATTTTGCATGGGAGTTAAGACAAAAGATAGTGGATCAGCTTCTCTCTTCTCTGTTAGGAAGAGTCTGTTCAATGCTCACTGTATTTGTACTTGACAAGGCATTTTTGTGACAGTGTTTGGTCCCTGTACAAGGATATCTTCCTACACAAAACAAGGAAAAATACAGTAGATTACAATAACCACCTTATGATATGTCACTGTATCTTACTTTTAAGCAGCTTTATAATGTGCACCTGTTTTTTCTGATTTTAGCATCTAATTTCCATTAAAATAAAATGGGAATTTAAGCACCTATGTGTTTGTAGTTTGGATAATCATGGCAATGTTATGCATTTCTTTGAACACATCTAGTTTCTTAATTTTCAAAGTAATTTCTCCCACACTGCATTTAAGCACACACAGAAATCTTAGTATATCTGAGCCCTAAGTAAGCTATTAATTTTTCAAATACTCTCAGAACTCTTTGGGTTAATTTTAGGAAGATGTAGGTACAACACACTTTAAGAAATACCTGTCTCATCATTATTTCTTGTTTTGCATTACTGTTCCAGGCAGATTAAACTAGCATATAAACTAGCATATAAACTATGATTATTAAAAAAAAAAAAAAGTGATTTGTTTGCTTTTTTTTTTAAATAAAATCAGATCACAGGAGACTTCAACAGTGAAAGTGGAGTGGGGAGATCGGAAAAGATAGATGCTCACACAAGTCCATTTACAATTTGACATAATTTAACAGGAATGTGAGTGGTATTCACCAGCAAATGAGGCATACAGTGAGGTGAAAGTTGTTGTTTCTGATTTAATGGATGTGCATATTTCAAGGCTAACAGCAGCTTCAGGTGGATAAATGATTTTTAAGAGTAGCAATAGTATGAATCATTCTCAGGAAGCAGTATGCTTCAACTGGCCTTCTTTTGGCATGCAAGTTCAAGGTCCCAGCTTTATATCCAAGGCAGCATCGTACAGCTGCCATTCCTCCACATTGTAACAATGGGATCCTGGGTACCTGGTGCTCTCCAGGATAAATGTTTGTTGACTCTTTTTTCTAAAGAAAGGAAGAAATTGTTGGTGTTTTGACCAGTGTCATGTTATCTGAAAATGAAATGTGTTTAACTTGTTTACTATGTGAGGGTATCATACTTGACGTATTTGGCTATCTTGCTATCAGAATTTTGGGTGCTAACTCTGTTTTGAAGGAGATTGTGAATAGCTATGGTGTCAAAAAATCATTTCTTCAATTAGTCACTAACACTTAGATAAGTTTGAAAATTTACTGTATAAAAAGTCATGTCTAAACATGAATTAAAACCCTAATGTCATTCAGTAATATGCAAAATTGTATTTTAGCGTTTTGTAATGTTTTCAAACAAATGCATCTCAACCACTGTGAAATGTGCTCTGAGGTAGCCTGTCTGATTTTGCATTGTGATGGAGTCAGGTTGTACATGCACATCGTCTTCTGTCTGTAGGTGTGGTGAACAGAAGTGTACCACTCTCAAGCTCATCCCTCACTGTCGCTGCCACATCCTCTCGAAGATTGTTGATTTATGGGTTTTGCTGGATGAGCTGGTCCTGTGATCACTTTCTAATCCATTTCAAGCAAAAAGTGCAGGGTTAGCAAAGACCACCTTTGAGACAGTTTAAATTAACCTGACTTGTTTTGTCTGGAATGGAGCAGTCACTTGAAAAAACTTGAAAGAACACTAATTTTTGAGAAGCTGGCAGTTATAAACAACTGAGAAAGGAATGGGGATAATAGCCATTTATCTGATACTGTTTCAACTGGAAGTTGACATGTGTCTTCAGCTTCAGGTTATACAGAATATATAAATAAGTTGGTCTGTTACTAAGGTTCTCAATGTCTCCGGCTTTGAGAGTTTTATAAACTAAGAGGTACAGTTAACAAAGACAGATTATGTGATCAGGCTCTGAAATTTCATTAAATCCAAGGTGTGAGAGGTATCTGGAACTTTTATCCTAAATAGACACAGGAGAAAACTTGTGGGGAGCAGCTCCAGCACCTTTTATGGATAAGGTGAGAAATGGCAAAAGTCAAGTTGAGATAAGTATTGTGAACTAAAGCTAACAGGCAAAGGTACAATAAAAAAGAGTGAGGAGTGGCAATCCAGATAGGACCCAAAACTAAATGAGTGCTCCTTAGACTTGAGTACAAATGATAATGCTTGAACACAGGGGCAAATGTGCGGAGATGTATGGGAAGGATGAAATTGCAATGTGGAAAAACTGTGTAAGCAGAACTCAGATAATTAATGTTTCTGAAGTCAGGGTAAGTTTCATAAACATCATCTACTGTTTTGGACAAACTCTTGTACATGAAATCTAATTTACAAACCTTTTAGGCCAGTCAGACACAAAAAGGAAATGGTGCATGCTGTATTTAAGAAAGAGTTGTGATGTGTAAGTGGAAGCAATCAAAGCAAAGCATGAAAAGAAAATTTAAACGAAAACAGCTGATATGTTTCGATACCTTTTCCAAGGCTATTAAATACAGGCATCCCCTGCACATCAGGGAATTCCTGACTCACAAATCTTGAGAGCTTAGCATAAAAAGCTACAGAAATACCACTGCTTCCATGGCCTAATTTTATGCTCTTTCCCAGACACCTGCTTTTGATGTTTGTCAGTGAGAAAGTCATGAGCTAGACAGGCTTTTGGTCCGACTCTCCAAAAGTGTTCTTTTGTTCTGTTGGAAAATAAGGAAAAATCTTTATAAAAGCTACATTGGAACACATTAATCACCTACTTTTCCCTGTTGAGATAGTGGATTTCCTAGTTGTAAGATCTAATTCACACAGATTTTTTAATTTTTTAATGTTGTAAAGTAAATGGGGATGTTAAGGAAAAAGTAAAGGGGAAATGGTCATGGGTAAGATTGAGATCATCTCATGCATGGATAGAAGATTTCATCAAGGATAGGTCTGGAAGGTAATCTTATTTCATATGCCCACTGAAAAGCTTGGCACATATATAGGAGCAGGCTAGTGAAATTTGATGGCAGTAAGGTTGGAAGCTTTAACGCTGCAGAGGAAGACTGGAATATTCTACAAGCAGTCTGACCCTGAGAACTGGAGTCACAGCTCTGGGAAGAAATGTAATAATGCAGGAAGAAAGGCTGCTCACTTGAGAACTAACA
The DNA here is from genome assembly GCA_013398295.1 of Chionis minor. Lineage (NCBI taxonomy): Eukaryota > Metazoa > Chordata > Aves > Charadriiformes > Chionidae > Chionis > Chionis minor. Next base: position 55,085 of record VZSF01005424.1, read on the forward strand.
TGAATTTGTACTCTGAATTGGGAGTTTATCAGTTGGAAATGACAGAGGCTAAAGATTTGGGTGCATTCATCAATCATTAGCAGCTGCAGAAGGCAACTGTGGGTTTCAGAGGCCCTCAATCAGGGTAAATAATTCTGCTAGAAACAGGGAAATATTAGTGTCATCACGCAAAGCATTAGTAAGGCATTGTCTGGAAACACAACATTCAGTTCTCATCACCCATGCTCAAGAAAGATGAGCACAAAATGAAGCAGGCGTGCAAAAAATGCCTGGAAATAATCAGGGAAATGGAGAAACTATTTCATAAGAGGAAAAAAAAGGGGAATTTTTGTTTATTTTCACAGAAGGTGAATTGGAGAGGATATGAGCACCCTCTCTGTACAAATATTGTGTTTAAATAAATGTGAGGAGAGAGATCAGTTAGCACAAGAAAAATGTAAACTGAAAGTGAATTCCTTAAAAAAGAAATAATCCCTTACCACCAACGATGCTAAGTTCTAGATCTACTTTCCAACATAAAACCCCAAGGTAGTGTAAGGTAGAACTCAATATCTGATTAAGAAAATTTCAGGACTTGGTTACCTGTGATGTCAAGAGCCTTGAGTCAGTTGCTCAAAGAGTTTGATCCACAGTAGTGTTTCTGTGTCAGCAGATGTGTTGTGGCTGGAGTAGACAAACATTTGAAGTGAGATTAGAATGGGATAGTATTAGCTCTCTGGAAACCTCAAATCCTTTCAGAGCACCTGACTAAAGCTTTTCTGTTAATAAGTGCCATTTCTTGGCTTAAATAGCTTAAATTGAACTGTTCCTTCCAATTTTCTTGAAAACATAGATAACCACTTACTGAGTCTTGGGAAGAAAATGGACAGGAAAGTGGCCCTTCTCTGCTGATTTGCAACAAGAGAAGTCTAGAGAGTGAACAGCTAATTTGCACCACCAATGTATTTTTGTTCACACTTTAATACTGCAATAAGTTACAAGGGAAAATCATGCAGCCCTGCTCCCACAAGAGTTGTGAAATGACACAGACATGTCCTGAGAGCTCATCAAATCCTTTCATAGAATTAGCAAATTCACAAAATACCTGCAGATAATTAATGAACAGGAAAAATATACATAAACTTGTTGAATAAATTATTTCCTAGAAATAGGTCCTGCTGCAATAAAATATCTTTTAGATGAGGAATTAGTGTACACTACCAGTGATTTTCGTAGTAAAATCTCTCTTTACCTCAAATTCCCAAGGTTATGCAATTAAAAAGGGGCAGACCCAGTTGAAATGCAACATTAATGCCCACAGCATTTTAATAGACTATAAATCTGTTTTGTTGTATGAATCAGATCTTTAAGCGAGGACTTTTAATTATTGTTTATTCCAAGGAACTAAGAATGACAGTATTGCTACCTATCGACGAAGCTTTAACAGAGTATTTTAGTAGAGCATCATTAGTGAATAGAGTTAAGTTCAGAAGTATTCTGTGTTGCCTCATTTATTTGTTATTAAGGTTAGCAGTAAACGTAAGACAGGAAGCAAGTTTTTGACTCAAGAAAGATAACTTATAACCACCACCAGAGCTTTACAACTATTGCCTGACTGAAACCAACTGAAGCCTTTTATTTATCCAAAGTAGAGGTGCAAGTTTCTTCAAACTGGTCACAAGGGCTGTGTATTTATTTGCACCAGTGGATCTTCTCCGGAACACTACTGCCTTTGAAACTCTCCTATACCATTGCATACGGAACCCAAAATTACATTAAAGTATTACATTAGCTAGTCCTTTCAGGGAAGTTTTAAGTATACTAAAACATTGGATGAATGGCTACTACGTTTTCCATAATTGTTGAGGTTCCTAATTTTCTGTTGAAAACAGGAAAAGAGGACCTGATTAAGTCCATGTGATTCAAGAACCCGTATCTCAATTTCTAAAGCAACTTCAATATTTTTCTGGATGAGTTTATTTAAAAATTATAGACAAATGACATGTTCATAGGTTAGGGGTGGGGAAGTGGAGGTGAAAGGGCGTATTTTTTCTTTTCATTACAAATATATTGATACTTCTTGCGGGAAAGTGTTCCAGGCTTCATTTTTGGTCCCATTCTTAGTGGTGTTTCTGTGTTTTCATTACTGAAGCATTAATGTAGAAGACATTGGAAGACCAGGGACCAGAGCTTAGGTCTGTCCCTATTTCATTTAAACCACCCGGACACAAACATACAGATCTCCTGTAGTCTTTTATTTTGGGCTCTTTGTATGTAAGCATTTAAAGGTTATAGCTGAAATGAATTGCAGACAGAAATTTCAGTATAATCAGTAGTGGAGCTGTACAAGAAGTCTCTGTTCCTAACTTGGAAACCTGGTCAAAGTGAAGTGTCATTTGTTATTTTAATGCATTTAAAAATCTGATATATAGAAGGCTGATCTGCTTGAAAGTCACCAGAGTTGACATTCCAAAAACATTTTAGCATATTTAAGAATCTTAACTCCTGGCCTTAAAATGTCAGTAAGGTCTGAGCCTCCAGGGATCTCAGCTTTGCTGCTGCTGGTAAGTTTGAATGAAAGTTAGCAATAAAAACCAGTGAAGACTCCAGATACAGGAAGGTAGATCAGCCTCTCTTTGACCTCTCTGAAGCTACTGACAAAACCCCTTATTCTTTGAATCTATTGAAATCAATGCAATTTTTTTGGCATTGATTGCAGTGGGAACATGATTGAGCCCAAAGGTACTAATTAGTATTTATTGGGATAATGATTTTGATGTGGACACAAAAGCATCTCTTCTGTGCTTTACAATGTTAATGAATCTGAAAAGCAAGAAGGTTGCAATAGGAATAAATCTCAAATAATGCCACTCAGAATGAGACTATGTCTGTTATGAATAGATTCTTTTCATTTTATTTTTTTCTCCTGATTTGTGACAACTGGATTCTGAACTTTGTTTAACTGTGTTAGCAAAGGGCCACATTATACGTGTCCTTTCTACAGGCGGCTGCAATATCTTCTCTCCTGAGAAGTGAAGACAAAGAACATTATGCCATATGAATTTCACAGGTAATGGTAACTCACTTGGGCTTCCTTACGTATAGCAGGAAACCCTAACTGAAATTCCAGTTTTAACAGGGTGCAGAAACTGTATCAATACAGAAACCTTCAATTTGAATTTCAGTGCCAGTGCCTTTCAGTGCCTAGCCAGATTTGTGTATGTTGTGTTCAACTTGCGATACCACTTCAACTGCTTTATGAGAACCTGTTCTGCTCCTCAGTATCTTCTAGCCCTTTTCTTGGCCAGGATCCTGCTGGCTCAAAATAAATAAATAAAATAGGAAGGGAAGAGGGAACTAAAGCTTATGTGCCCATGTGACTTCACACAGTGATTGATTCTGCCATGACACAGGGCAGTATATAGGCCTCTGATAAAACACTGGGACCCAAATGGGTCTTTTCATAGTCCTGTATAACAGAAAGCATCATGGCATCATGAAGCAGCACAAAGTCTGTATTTGACGTGGTAGCAGGATAATGGTACACCAGCTGCAGGCTGTGGAAGAGTCTTCTCCTTAAAATCTCATTACAAATAAAGTGTGAAGAGAGCAATTGCAGAGTAATGGAGAATCAAAAAGTTATCAGTAATTATGTGGTCAGTGTTTTTACCTGAGGAGTGCTGAAAGTACCCATAGAAAACTTCTGAGATGAGGCAAGAGAGTATCAGTTCCTATCAGTGTCCAGGGACCAGGTCAGGTGTGGAGTACATGGGGTAACCCCACTGAGACAGTGGCTTTCAATATGCCTACAGGGAGCTGAAATTAGTGTATCTGTTCTCTCAGTTGGTACCACAGGAAAACCTGGGTATTTTTTTGTTTACTGCCAGCATTAATAGTTGTGTTTTTAACAGTAGCACCTCATTCTCTTGAAATGATATGCAGGACTGCATTCAAACCTCAGTTACACCTTTGTAACCCCACAGAATTCAAGTAGTAACTCAGCACAGAGTCTAGACCAATATGGCTTTATCAAATGCAATCTCACCGAGAGCTCTATTTCTAAATGGATTTTTTAGTTAGTAAATTGAAATAAACATCCAGTAAATTTCTCTGAAAGCTATTGCCTTTGAAGAGTAAAATAAACATTTATAGTAGATTAAACAAACAACACTACCAAGAAAAACAACAGGTAATGTCAGAGACATGCCAAAGAAGATAAAGCCCTCTCTTTGATCTTAATATTTTTAAACAATCTATGTCAGTCAATGTGTCTTAATGTGCTGTTGTGTTATCTCAATGACTTTGGTACTGTATCACTGCAACTGCTACTGTTTTGCCCTCAGGCATTTGCTTATACAAAATATAACTGAACTGAATATAATAGAGCCGAACCAGAGTTAGCAAGTCTCCACCCATTTTAGAAATATTGGAAGCTGTAATGGTAGCCAGGCCCCCATCTTTTTTTTTTTTTTTTTTTTTAACGTTACAATAAGAACTGTTCCTGGAATTCTTAGTTAACATAACATTAGAAAGTATATGCTTTTTTGCTGTCTACATTAAGAATGGCATTAATTTTAGTGTATTTATACTACTTAAAAGTATTTGTCTCAAGGGTAAGAAAAGGTCATGATTTAGTTCCTACTATTTATTCCTTCTATTATTTCAGTGACCAGTATTAAAATCCATGATGGAGCAGGTTCTAGGCAAGCAAATGCTATCAGGAAGACTGTCTTGTGCTGCTTAGGTTTTTGTTCAGAATCACTTAGCTTCCTTGAATATTGCATAGTGGTTTTTCTTTCTTGGTTGCTTATTTTCCCATTGAAGACTGAAGGACTAAGAAATGCACCTTCTATTATATACTGGAAGCTGTGCATTTAAATCTTCCTAGGAATCAATGCAAGGAAAAAATATCTAATTAAAGCTAATCTGTGTTTCTAGAATGTCAGCACTCCAAATATTAAGTTTTGAGGCTCAGGAAATACTTGCAACTCATCCAGTAAAACACCCAGTTTAATACTGGAGGAACCCAGCTTGCAGAGTTCCTGTTGATGTCAGAGGAACGCAGGGCCCAGCCTTGTGGAAAATGCTTAAAACCTCCCAGTAGAATTGCCTAAATTAAGGGACTAGTCCCTCTAATAAGGACAGCATCAAAGCTGCATTTATTTGGTTAGAATTAGATCCTGACTCTTGACCAAAATTTGAATATTCTCATAAACACAACATACAAATAATATTAGGAGCAAATCTGATTACCTTCCTGGTGTGAAAAGAGACAGATAAATAACAGATAGAGCTTGGAAAATAATATTGCAGACACAGGAACAAAAGGAAGCTTCGTGAGTCCTGAAAAGAAACACACACTGGTTCAAGAGCGAATTCTAAGGGTATTGCTGTAACAGGGTACTGACAGACTGGAGCGTCTCAGCCAGTTATAAACACGGTGCCTACACGGTGCTGTGATTCAGAAAGCTCTCTTGTTCTCTCACGCTGGGCAACCACATGTGACAACTTTAATTCACCACACCTCTGATCAGTCGTCACAAGCATACCTGGATCATGTGGCTAATTGAGCAAGTTACTTTTGTTAGCATAAACAGGCTGTATGGAAAAAAAATGCAATGTGTTAGGACTAGAATAAAGTATAACTAGAATAAAATACATATTATATAAAATATATAAAATATATATTTCCACCTTTATGCAGATAGTTTGTCAGAATTTTGGTTTTCTTTCAGTCTGCTAAAAATATTTTTCTGTGACAGTCCTATCTAGTCTTCCTTTCTTTTTTAAAATTTTTTCTTTTTTTCCTCTTTTTGTCTTTTTTCTTTTGGAATTCACAGCTGGTAGGTGTAGAAACTGTTTACAAAGGAGAAGTACCAGGATGTATGAAGATTTTCTTCAGAAAGTTGTACTGTTCTGACAGTTTTGGTTGATTGGCCTTTTAGACACATCCTTTTGAAATGTCTTATTTTCTGTGTTACTTTGTGTTTTTACTAAGTACTGAGCTCACTTAAGGTAAATGGATCTTTTGAATTTTAAAGGCATGTTTTAGCAAGGAATTAGATGCTGGCTCTGTATTTGGTGCTGTTAATTGGATTCTGTCAGTAAAACAACGAGAAAAGCCATCTACTAAATTTACTTCATCACCGGTTCGCAAGTTCATAATCTGTCATGACCATTCAGTGAAGTGCTCTTCCCATCGATAAATTAATGTAATCTTAGCTTGCTATAACAGAGGTACCACCATGCCTGAGGGTAAAAGGGTAATCATTTCACACCTTTCTGTTCTTTTTTGTTTTCCCACTTGCAGTTATTTTGAACAAAATTCTTTCACCAGTTTCAGATCAGCAGGAGGATACATGGTTTCTTTCATACTAATGAAGTAACCACAAATTTGTTTAAATCATGTTTTACATAGTTACAATGGCAAATCTGGGATTTCTGGTTAATTTTATTGTGGCTGCCATTTAATAAGGGACAGTTCAATCTATTTTTTTCATAAAGTAACTTGTGTGAGATGAATAAAAGTAACCTTAAATGACATGTTTGTATATAAAGTAAAAAAAATAAGTTCTAAATAAAATTGTGACATTGACAAGCTGGTGCCTCAAAAAGGTGATGAAAATTTGAATTTGTACTAAGATAGACATTTAAGATAGATCCAATAAATCACTTTCTACAACTACATTTCTCTCTTTTTGATTAAAAAGAGAGTTCAAGCTACCTGATCAGGTTCAAGAACATAAATTTAAGACATCTAAGTTGTGCTAGATGAAACTTACTTAAATGTTTGATATATTCATTTTCTAGATAGTATAACTAAAACCCTTCTGTATCTTTGTCTTGGCTTCTGTAACAAAACTGGTTTGAATTCTAAGTCTCTTAGGGGCTCAGTTTCATCCCTTCACTTTACTAAGTAAAAATGACAGTTGTTTTACTCTGTGGAGCATAGATGGAAAGGAACTATTTGGTTCCTTGGTTCTACCTGCTGCTACTGGTGGCAGCCTGGACATATAATCCATTCCCCAAACTGATCAAGTTTAAGACTATTTTGGGGTTTTTTACCCCACACTATTTCTATCGGGGAGCTACTCCAACATGTTTTTTTTCTGATGGCTGAAACCTCCTCATTTCCACCATAAATGCTTTCATGGCCAGTTTGTTCCCATTGGCCATTTTACCGATATTATCTTTTGCACAAATAGCTGGTTTGCCTTAACATCCCCTTGCTTTTAGTCCATAGCATAACACCCTACATTTTGCCTTCTTAAAATCTGATCTGTTTTTATGAGGACATTAATTCTCATAATGTTTGTCTTCCTCTATGTTACTCCATTCTCTTTTATCCATCTCTTTAACATATTTGACTCTCATCACAGGTCACTAAAGAGAAACTAATTAAATTCAGAAACATATCATTTTGTTACACTTTCTTTACTATCAGAAATATCCTAACCCTGATTCATCTTCAGGAAGAGCAGTAGAGTAGATGACCACCTGGAGTCTTTGCTGGATATTTAGGAAATTCTGCAGTGGAGGTGCTCTGTCAGTTTTCCATTCAAAAAGACATAGACAAGAAACATTCTGTCTTCCCTAAAGCTCAATCCTTTTAGAATGATTCATCTAATGAACAGTAGATTATCCCAGTTGGGCATCACTTGTGGTAAATGGGAGAAATCTAGGCAGCAGAACCAGACTAAGGAGTTTTTCTGAGGAAAGGCAAAAAGCTTTTAAAGATTTGATTAGGTCATCCAGCTTCACATACCTAAGGAATCACACAGTTGCCACATATCTGACCAGTGTGACGATAAGTCTTTTCCTTATCAAGATATAGGAGAAATATTTTGTCTTTGGATTGCCCCTTAATATCCTAAAAGCAATTACAGGATTTAAGGCAAGGTATGCACACAGTATATGCTAGATCAATGCTTTCTATTGATACCACATGGGGATAACAAATGACCCTTGATTCCTATGCTGTTGCATACTCTTGGGATGTATTGAAGGAGTCAGTCTTACATATGTGATTTGCTAAACTGAACACCGCCTTGGATGACACTTAGTTAGAGTTAGCAGTGGTATAATAGAAGTATGAGTTACCATTTGCTTTGGAAAAGGGATCCAGGGAAAACAAGCTCTCGAGCCTTGCTAGAAGACCACCGAGGAGAAAGTGAAAGAAAAAAGCGGGGAGCACCATGACAGCTCTATGATTTATGAACATTTTGCATGTTTTTGCAGAGCTCATACAGAAGATAAAAGGGGCTGAGCCTGCCAGTTTGGGCTGCATCCTTGGTAATAAGGTAAAGAAGATCAACTTAAATACAATATTGTATGATCATATGGTCAGCTCAGATTTTGTTTTATTTGTGGCCATTCTGTTGTCAGAGGAACATTGTTTTCTGCCAAACTGGCACTCAATTTTATGGCCATATGGAAGGTGATATAACTTCATCTTTTCCAAATGTGTTGCAGAAACATAAGATTGATTTAGCTTGGGATTTGGGGATTTGAGGGGTTTTTTGATTGTTTGTTTGGGAAGGGTGTATTTTGGCTTCAGCCTCAGTATTTGAACAGCATGGGCAGAAACTGAAATCAAGATGGTAGCATCTATTCTATTGAGAAAAGGTGGCAAGTGCTTCGGACACCTCTGCTCATTCATTAGGATTCTGAATGGCTGATTGGGAAAACTGTGTATGTGTTAATGAAACTGTTAGCTACAGTGACTTTTTTGAGATGAAGACTTGATCTAGCTTAAAAGTTGATGATTCATGTTTTGAGCATGGAAGAAAAAGATGGAGTTGGTACACTGGATCTGAATAATGCAGGTACCATGTCTTAAGTCGCTGTTTCAGCTTTACAGGTTTTTTTGATTTTTTTTTAGTGTTGCGGCAAATCAGAAGAAAACTTCAAAAGTTTCTAAACAGGCATTTTATGACAAATAAATAGAAGTCCAGTTTTAACTCATTAGGGCAAACCCTAAGCAGATCTTTTCTCTTCTTTGCAAACATTAGTTTACAAATTACTGGATTATAATCTACTGAAACTAATTCTTATTCATATCTGTGTTGAAACTGATAATGTGCTGACAAACGATTTGTGTGGGTTTACTTTTGTGTCTCTACTACTGCAAAAGCACCTTGTTGTAGTTTAGATGTTGTAAATAATGTGGAAGCCACTATAAATTTCCATTTTACAAATGTCTTTTGTTTTTTTCCCCAGATTAAGTATTTTTCTGGTCCAAGACAAGACAATAAAAGGTACACAGCAAAGGCTGTTTGAAAAGAAGCAGAGACAATCCCAAACAAATACTACCTAATAGGATAATTGAAATTTCAGGACAGATAACAGATATTTCACCTTCTAGTCTCCTTTTAATTTTGTTCTACAGATGGCAAAATTGCCAAAGAAATGTCACTGCCCAAATAGAATAGAAAAGGCCAAAATTCTGAGTAATTTTTAAAAAGTATTGTACAGTATTTGCAAGGAGAGCATAATTTAGGGTGAATGGTTCAAACCATCTGTGTTTAAAGATCAGCCATAGAACTGGAATAATAGAAAACAAAAAAGAGGGAAAAAAAATATGTTTTTAACTGATCCCAAGGTAGTGCAGAATGATACAGCTATTGAATTAAATTCAGACCGTGAGACTGGCTATGGTTTTGAAAGTTGGAACAGAATGAAAGAAGTGAAGGGAAAAATAAGCAGTGTAAATCTTCTTGCCTAGCCTTTCTGCATAAAGGGAAAATTCTTCTGTGTTCAAGATGGGCTAGCTCATAACACTGAGTGCACAAATCAGTCACAGGAATAAGAACTGAGTTACAGCTCAGAGCCGTAAACTGAATGACTGAAAGATGAGAAATGCTCAAACTCTGAGAAACCTTTAGTAGCTGCTGTGTGGGATTAGAGAATTTTAATTATATCTATTGGACAACACTTCTGAGACTAAACATTATTCAACAGTGTCGGCAAATTCCAATCAGATTCGGAAAGCATAAAGCTTCCAACACAAAAATTCTTGTCTGTATGTTAAATTTGGAGGCCAGTGATGTGATGCGAACAGTATGATGCGTGCCAAATGAGGATTGACAGAAGTGCATCAGCATGAGGAAATGCATAGTGTTGAAAGAGACAGTGGTAGAAGAATGAAGAATTCATTTTGTTTAGGGAAACGCCATTCTCACTGTCCTATGATGATTCTGTGCACAATATTTTGCCTGTTATTATTTGGGTGGATAACTTTTTACAGGAGGACATGTGTTGCAGAGTTATCTGTGTACTTGAAGAGGTGGAGGGAGGAAAAGATGTGTCTCATGACAGAAATGTCAACTGGCTGATGTTAGAAACCAACATGCGGAAATAACAGGTGTTAAACATGGTCCTATTATTAACTTAATATTTCATAATAGACTTGTCATTCATTTTGGTCACCAAAACAGTGAACTATATTCATGCACCAAGTGAAACAGTTTTAAAAGTAACATTTGTGTTGTTAAATCAAGTCACTACTTGGGAAACCATGGCAGGTATCTGGTAAATGCTGGAAATAATAGCTAAATACCTCAAAGCAAAATACATATTGCATATTACTGGTGCTCATTTGGGTAAAATAAAATGTGGAAATAGCTAAAAACTAAGCTGAGAAAGTCTGCATGAATGTCAAAGAGATGAAAGATTTCATTTTGACCATTTGGACTACATCAAATGGGCCTACTGAGCTCATTACAAGATAAAGAATGAGCTCCTTTTATCACATACTGAAATTCTGACCTTAAAGTAACCTTTGAAAGCAGTAGTCTCCTTTGCCTATCAAGGAAAAAAAAGTTGAAAGGATATGCTATGCTTAGTGTGGCCAAACATCTTTACCACCACATGCTAAATTTTAAAGATCTCTGAGAGTCACATATTTTTTAATTTTAACTGATATTGATTGGTGTAGAACTACATCAGTGTTTAATAACATAAACCTTTCAGAGTTTGTAAAATAGTTATTCCTTTGAAGGGTCTAAGAGCCATCTACAGTTGACATGATAACATGCAAAAAGATGTGGGCAAGACAGAGCCATAAAATCCTAGATCTACTGCAGAGGATTAGTCATTAGCATGTATTATAGAGGCATTTTCATTGAAACACCAAAATAGAGTCTTGGTCTGGATACAGAAGGGACAGTTAACTGTTTTTCCTGTTTGTTTTACTTCAGATTTTGCCTTTACTTTTGTATAGACGCTGTTCTTCCTAATTAGCACACAAGATGTTAAAATTGATATTTTTCAGGGTTTTATTCAGAGCATTCTCTTTTCTACAAATTGGAACCAGGGCAGTTACATCACTACTAGTAGCAACATTCGGGTTTAACAAACATTCCGCATGGTATGACGAAAATTTACTCCATAAAGAGTTATTTCTCTGTGAATCTGTTTGCTGCTGCATACCTATTTCATCACTAAAGATCATGGTAGGAATGAATTAGTTTGATATGTATGGAACTGTCAAAATAGTGACATTAGGATAACCTTTACCAGTGATTTCTACATCTTTAAGTGCCTGCCAATTGCCATTCTACTAATTGATGAGCAGTTTGCAATGTGAATTTACAAATTATGCAATGCCCTCATTCCTCTGCCTGTCATAATTCTGATGTGATCACCATAATGACCATTTTAGCTTTTTTAACTATGAAATAGGAAGACCCAGAAAAAACATGGACTAGCTACTGTCTAGCAACTATAAACCTGTGCATATCCATTTGATCTTCTGTTAGCATTAGAATTGTGTCCCTAAGATTGCACACATGCCTAAAATTCTGTGTGTATAAAAGTTTTTGTTGTTCTGACATCTAATGTAGGAAAATGTCTCATATTAAAATTAGACAACTGCTAATGAACGTATATAATGAAAATCCCTCTACATGAACATCATTTATTCCTCCATCAAAAAGTTTTGCTGTACCTAAAACTATGCCGAATACAGCTAAATAATTTGAACAGTAGCTGCTAAGTAATTTAGAATTTGATCCATAATGTTAAGTAGTTTTTGAAGTTACTTTTAGTAAAACATCAAGTGCAATTAAAAGTCAAAGCATGTCCATCTTTCCTGACCGATGAGAGCTATTTGAATGGAAAAAAGACTTTAGTGCAGCTATTGCAGAAGGTACTGTTGTACCTAGAATTATTTTGAGATTAGCTGACAGAAGACTGATAGTGTCATAGCAAAGTTTTTAATCCGAAAAATACTAACATTGTTCTAATTGGAAAATGTCTAATCTTTCTAAACTTCTCCAGTCTGCAGTGAATCTGCTCAGTTCTGTTTGTGAAAGGTAAGACAAGTGTAGAGCAAGCACTCAAGGTGGAAAATCATTTTGCCTGCAGCATACAGAAGTATTTATACATCTGGTGAAGAATATAGGCATCCTGTAAGATGTTATAGAAAGGGCCACATCATATAGGCCTTTAAAGGCCTTTAAAAACATCACTAGGTACCTCTCTTCATATCCAGATCACTGAACAGCTTTTTAAATCTGGACTTCTTTCTTTATCTAGAAATAAAGATCGAGCAGGTTCCCTCATTAAAAAAAAAAAAANTCTCAGTGATACCTCTTGTAAATATTTTAACTCCAGATGGTTAAGAAATACAGTATTTTAAAAATTTACTTCTTAATCTTTAATCTCCATAAGGCATTTTCAGACTTTGTCACATACAATTTTCAGTAAACCATGATCACTTCTTTCAGCATGTCTCTTTAGACTGTATGGCCACATCTAAACTAGAGATGAGCATCACATCAGACTGGGGGTAGGTGGCAAAAGGGTATTCTGTTCATACAAGATATCTTATTTCAAGCACAAAAGCATTGACTGCACAGAGCACCATGCCTGTGCAACATCGTCTGTGTAGTGTTAACTTACCCCTTCATGCTTGGCAGAGTTTTCTAGTGCAGATGTACAATGGCTGTGGTTTATAGCATTTGCTTTCTCCCATTCTTGATTTTAGTTATGCATCTGAGGCAGACAGAGTATAAGGTTTTTCAAAAACTGTAATCTTCCGCTAGATCCTGCCACTGAGAGTACTATGACTATGACAACCCTCCAATACAAGATTTAGCTATGTTTTAGTATTCTTAAATTGCTACTTCTTTTTGACAGTAAAGTTTTAAATCAGTGTGTTTCTTACAGTGATGCACTGTGCTGAAAGCATACAAACTAAGAGCCTCACCTTATGAGGTGCAGTTTCTTTTACCAGGTGTCGAATATCTTCAGCTTACATTTTAAGTAGTCATTTTTGTATCTGTCAGGCCAAAGAAATACAATATACAGGTTTTGTTTGGTTTGTTTGGGTTTTTTTCCCCAAGGTGCTGAGCACATATATTTTCCCTTTTAAGTTTGATTCAAATTCTGCATAATTTTCAACTCTTAAAACATTGAAATGTATTTGAATGTCTTTGGCCATCAGAAGTAGCAGCACACAGAAGGGGGATAAGTGCAGATCCCAGTGGTTCTCCCTTTTTTCTTAACATGGGTGATGGATGACATGAAACACAGAAGGAATTCTCTTACCTGTAACAGAGCATCAATAGCAGGAGAGACTTCAAAATTTCCAAAAGACCCACTGGAACATCATTTAGCAGTGTCCTTTGGCAGTCAGATAGACCTAATATTGCAAATTATTACTCTGGGTATAATAATATACATTTATGTTCCAAATTAATACATAGAAACTTTAATACTACAGTTACATTTTAAAGAAAAAAAATTATCCCCGTTTCTTTCATGTTAAACTTGCCTTTCAAAGTTCCTCTGGGTCCTAGGAGAGAGTACTTTGGTATAACTCAAGCGGAATTTGGGGAGGTTAGGTCAGCATCCCGAGAACCCCATTGGGAGGACAGTGACATTAGGGTTAGGGTTTCTTTCCCCTCTTTGCCAAGAGTCACATGATGCTGATGTTGGTATAGATGGCATCTTCATCCTCAGCCTTGGGTCTGCTTTGGTTGATTTTTGTATATTCTGTTAACTTGGTCTCCCTACATACTCTTTCTCATCACTGATTTCCAATTATTCGGTTTATCGCTTCTCCTTGCTATCTCTAAGAACAGGTTTTTACTTGAAAAATTCCAAGTTGTATCGCCCTTTGACAGCCCATTGTGATTTGTGTTTCCAGTATAGGACCATTAGTATCACCGTGTGTCTGTACTCTTCCACACCACATTTCATTCTACAGTCATTCAATGTACACAGAGTAAATACTTGTTATTGCTATAAATTAAAGCTAAACTGGAATACATTTGGACAATAGTTATCTGATTGCAAGATAATTTTCTATCACAGTTGAACAAGAGAAGCCTAGACAAGTCCAGAAACCCTGCACTTCTCAGACCAACACAAAACTTGTGGTCTTTAATAAATAATAGCAAAATTATGTTTCATTGGGCTAGAGTTAGCCTGCTTCAGCTGTTTCTGGACCTTGTCATTCTCTAAGGTTTTACACAGGTGTTTCAACCTGCCTTTTTATGTTGGGAACCAATCATAATGAGAAGTGAAGCAGCTTTAGCAGCACATCTGGGTGTAATCACATAGTGTATTTTTAGAAAACCTGTTTATTCAGAAGAAAACCCATCATCTGTACTAATTGTGTTTGAAAAAAATAAGAGAAATGAAGAATGTGTGCATGTGTGATTCCGTTGATGAGTCTAGAACTTGTTGGTGCAGTCACAACTTTTATGGTTAGAAGCTCTCCTGATGGCAATTACATGGTAAGGAAAAGCACATGCTGTTCTCAGGCACGTGATGGGGTACAGCGACTTTTTGCTTGGATTGAACCATAATTGAAGGGTGGAGTACAAGCATGTCCTCATCATTTTCCATTCACTTACTTGGTATCTCCTTTTTCAGCAGTGTAACCCTAATGAGTCCAACGGTTAAAATATCTAAAGATCACTAGGCATTTTGCCCAGAACATAGGTGTTACACCTGAGGGCATGAATCCCAGAAAGAAACAAGGCATTATGAAGCTGAGACTTAAGTTTCCAATGGGAATCTAGCTCCACAGAAACAGTTTTCTGGAAAAAAACCTATAGAATGCAATAAGAATTAAACAAATCCTGTCACCAAGACAAAGCGAGAGGGTAGAGGTAGCATCTTTTATTAGACCATCCAATAAAACTTGGGAAAACTTTCAGAACTCTTCTGAAGTTATGTAATTTCATAGTACTTATTCTAGAAACCCACAGAAGGTCACCTAAGAGCATCTGTCTAAAAAGTATTATTGGCTGGCTTAGAAATTATCCATATAGAAGTTATCACTCACAGACAAAATCTACAGGATTTACTCCAAACTATGACAATGTAAGCAATAATTAATAATTCTGGATCTGAAAGAACTCAGCATCACCTGTAATGTTTTAATTTTATTTGATTTAATTACATTTTAAGGGAAATAGAACAATAAGCATTTTGAAAAAGGGAAACATTTAGTGAAGAGCAAAATGCTCTTCAGTTATTAAGCTTCCTTTCATACACTCTGTCCATGTGAATTAAGCTACTGACTAGTAAAAGTTACCAGCATTAAAATACTACAGTGCAAATGACAGTGCCGCTAGTTGTTTTATTAATTTCAGTGTCTCTTTAAGTACAATAGACCCATTAATGTTGAAACTTAATAACAGTTATGATGGTGCAATCACAAAAATAATTTTTTGTGATGCTTCTTTTTGTAAATACAGGAAGTCTCAGAAAAAGTCTCCTTGCCTTACCCTTACCTGACCAGAGATGTTAGGTGAAATTAGGTTTTCAATGCTGAACTGCAGAAAATCGAATGGACCTAGGTGGAACACCCGCCAGTCCATACCTCACCCGCTATGGGCAGCAGTGGATCTGTGCTGCCTTTTTTATGCTTGGGTGGAATAATCAAACCCCACAGGTTTAAGAGAAAGAAGCAAAGATCATGTCCAGAAAATAACTGTATAAGTGTGGGAAAAAAGAGAGGAGCGTGTTGTGAAGAAGAGTGGGAAAACAGGCACAAATGAAGAAGAGTAAGTAGAGATTAAAAAGTAACCAGAAGAGGGAATTAGAGGAGATAAATGGGAAGAGTATGACAGGAGTCACATAATGCTAAGATATTAAACTACGCAACCAGTAAATCCAGTGACATTTTGAATTAAGACCAATTCAGTTATTTTATATTTTTCTAAAATGTCAAGGTGCACCCTAGTTGATAAAGTCAATTTGCAAAAAATAATTAATGACTGCAAGTACTACTGTCTTTATTATGGACATATCTGCTGTACCACTTTTTTTTTTTTTTTTTTTTTTTTTTTTTTTTTTCAAAGGGGGGACTTTTTTTTTTTTTTTGGACATATTTTCTTTATCCCTTTTTTTTTTTTTTTTTTTTTTTTTTTCTTATTTCAAAGAGGAGACTGCTTAGTTTCTTGCTTGGAGCCTTGGAGCTTGGGGTTAAGATTTAACCTTGGGGAAAAAAAAGGTGTCTGCCATGGAAATTCTGTCTATGCTAAGGGAGAGCTTGGCCCTACACTTTTTTTCTGAAAGCTTTCTTTAGTTTATCTATGTTTTTTCCTATTGTATACATAGAGTTTGAACCTCTATGGCATCTGGGTTTAGTATGCTGCATCCTGACCTTTTAGAAGGGAGACAGCTTCTGAGTCAATGGACTGTGTAATGCCAAAGCCCAGGTGTGGTCTCCATAGCCAATCTTTCCAGAAACTTTGAAATCCAGGGCCACTACCTCTTTCTGCACTGCAGTTTCAAACAAATTTTAATTCTGGAAAAAACCCAAGATGTCCATTAATGAATGTATCACAGTATTATTGACAGAAAATCAAAACAAAATTTGGTTATGGCTTTTACAAAATAGATAACTGTATAGGACAGCATAAGACAGGGAAATAGATTGTTTCATTCTCAGAATAACTCCCTTTGGTTCAATGGAGTAAGACCAAGTCTGCATTTGTCCCATTGGATTAAAAAAAATAATTGTGGAAATAAGCCCTTTGTTTCAAAACTAGGGATTTTTTTTTAATTATTATTCTTGCTTAGAACAAGAGATGGAATTGTACAGTAGAGTCTCTGAAGTTCTGGCTTAAGAACTTTAAGAAGTTCAATATTGCTCTAGATAAAATATATAGAACTAAATGGACCATGAATGGTGTTTGTAAAATAACTTCTGAGCTTATGAATTTAATACATTCTTCTATCCTGTGCAATACATAAACAAATATTTAGTGGCTTAAATATGCTCAGCCATGTGTTCCTTTAAAACTCACTGTCGTAAATCTTTTATATCTTCACTGATATCCAGGCAGTGTCATTGTCATTTCTGTTTAAGTTGGGGACACCTTATGCCAACTGTTTTCAAATTATAAGAATTAGTTTTTAAACTTCTCTCTGAATGTTGCATGAGATCTTGGATATTGCAACAAACGTAGCTGAGACAGGTCAGTAGATCTCAACTGTATTTGTATTTGTTGTCTGTAGGCCTGGAAAAAATCCGTGAGGGAACCTCCAAATTTAAAGAGAATTTCTTTGCCTGAGAATATTTGAGTGATACTTATTGTCAGACTCAGAGATTGGTTAAATTATATTCATCTTGCTGTGGCTGTAGTTCCACTGGAACAATGGTGAAAGAGAAATTTTAAAGATGAAAAGAGAGCAGCTGGCATCTAAGCTATGCAAAAATAAAGATATCTCATGTTAAATAAATAAAACATATCTCATGAGGCTATTGGTCATTCTGTCCTGATTAAATAAATGTGGCACCTCTTTCTGCCTTGTGCAACTCTCCTGTTCTTCCTGGGAAAGAGCACTATCCCCCTAATGTGCTGCTGAGGAATGCAAGGCAGATACCATCAGGAGGGATCAATTAAGGAAAGAATATTCAAATAGTGAAATATCTACCTTGGATTACATCCTAATTGGATATTACATTAGTCTAAATTTATTTCATTCTCATATTACCTTATTTGAGTCATTAGAGACTAATGAAAGCTAATATCAATTAGTTAAATTCTTGTTATGTTTCATCTAACAGTTGTCTGCGAACCGCACTGTGTAAGAAATAGGCACTGATGCATTTCCTAATTAATAAAATAATACTTTCGGAGGAGGGAGGGAATGGAAATGCCTTTTCAGATTTCCTGTAATTCTTCATAATTCAAAAAGTTTGGTTGTTTTCTTATGAATTTGTAATTGAGAATCCATTATCTCATGTGAAAGTGTATTCAGTATAGTGCATTCAAGTTTCCCTTTTTTAAAAAAATAAGTAAGATTTTATTCATAGAGCTAAACAGTAGCAAAGAGCTATTGCAAGATATTGTCTTGTGAACTGTCGAAAGAGATCCCCTCTGTCAATCTGACTCACAGCAACCTATTGCTTTTCTTGAATCTAGAGATTCAGGTCCTACACTTGCCCTTTCCAGACAGTTTCTAAGCTTGTCCTTTCTAAGTTTGAACTTAGGTAAGCTGCGTTTGACCTGTGTACCAGGATTTCCAGTCTATGAAATCTCAGAAGTAATACTACCTATCTCAAAAGGAGGACTCTACAGAGATGCAGGAGGTGATAAAAAATACAAGGCATTTTTAATATTTAATATTACAAAAAGCATTCTCATTCCAAGATGCTGCAGTGGTCAGTCAGTATGTGCTAGAAATCCAGTTCTCCTTTTAAGGCAAGTATTAGCCCCAGACACTTCTGGCTGACCTTCCTGTCCTCTGCAGAGATGTATGTTGCGATTAACACATATTGGGTTTTCCCTTTTAGACAACAAAAGATTGAGTGTAAGTCCAGCCCTCTACATGACAGGAGCAAAGTATTGCTCTCTCTATATCCTTCTGTTCTTAGCACTGTAAGATAGGTAACTGCAAATAAATGTGCTTAAAGACTATGCACTTGATTAAGCCACAATTTAAACGTCTTTCAAGGATGCATCCGGAGTCTGAACGTGTCTCAAACTCTGACAAGAGTTGCCTGGCATCTGTGGGGCAGGAGAAAGGCAAACTGTAAACAACAAAAGGCGTATAGTAGGGCGCCTGCCTCAGCTACCTGCTGATAAATCTTTGAAGGTGTTATGCTGCTGCTGAAATACATTTAATGGTGGGTATTTTTACCTTTTGTTGTTGAGAATTCATCTGTCCCACTGAGCTTTATTTCTTTTGTGACATTGAGCCTCTTTAAAGCTATAAATAATGAACGGACAATTTTCTTTGTGCTCTGAAAGTTCTCTTCACAAAGTATTAGAATAGAAGTTCAAGAGCATAAATAATCTTTTCCATAAAATCTAAGCACAAGTATCTTTCTATTGAGTATTTTGTTTACATTTTTGACAACAGGGAGAAAATTTTCAGTGCATGGCTTGAGATTTTACAGAAGATTCAACTCTCATTAACCTTAAAAAGAGTTTTGTAACTTGTCATTCATGTACCATATGAAAGCTAACTCTTCGGTGCGATCCCCGAGTACTTAGTCTTTCATAATTTTAACAAAGTATCCAGTATCTGTGTCATTATTGGCAATGCAATAACATTTATTTAAAAAATTTATCACCGGCACTGAAGACTACAGCTGTGGATAAAAGAATGAGTGCATGCTTTGCTGGAAAGGACTCTGCTAATAAATGTGCAGTGACACATAGTTATTGGCATTGTCATATGGAAAAATATTTTTGCTCCAATATAGCAAAATGAAAAATAGTCTTTGTTCATCATGCCTTATTTAAAGCTCTTCTTGTATACACGTTTGGCAATGGCAGAACATGGCAATGTTATGTGCTAAGAAATAAAAATAATTTAAAATTTGCAGACAAGAAAATTTGTAGTGGGAATACTGATCTTGGGCACTAGAAATGGGGATTCTGTTCCCATTTCTCCTCGTGTCCTGCAATGTAATATTGGGAAGGTCACTCTCAACTACATTTGAAAGGGTTGTGGTGAGAAAGGTGTGCTTTGCTGTCCTTCCTCCCTATCCTCACTCCTCCTTCTTTCCTGTGCACTGTTTTGTAAGTTTGGCACTGATGTCCGTGTAAGGAATTTTAAGATCAACTCGTAAGAAGTTATATATAAGAACTAGCATTGGTTATAAGGTTAACAGTATGATTGAAAAGAAGGAGAAACAAGCTAAAACAAAGTAGCATTAGCACAAGAGGTTGGAAGTTTGTGTACATTCAATAATACCACTGGCAGTGCTGAGATGCATCATTGCACAAAGCAGTGGGCATACTTACTCCAGGCTCTTTTCAATGTCCACCTTCTATGGCTGAATTTGTCCATATCAGTGCAGTTACACTGAGATTAAACAGAAATTCATTCAGTAGTGGTGACTCAAGTTTAAGATTTAGAAAATTGCCGTTCAGTTACTGTACAGGATACATCTTTTTGGTTCTGATACTGGGTCTTCCACTGAAAGCAAAGGCAAAATTCATTGTTTCTGGACTGAACTGCCTGCTTTGCTAAAATATTCTGGGTGTCACAGGAGGAGCTGGGAGGTATCTGGAAGATAAATAAGCTGTAGTATTTCCATATTTTGTATCAAGCTGCATACTGGGAAATGGCTTTATATGCACAAACTAATTTCCAAAGGGGCTCCGTGCTACGCTTTAAGGGATTTACAAAACCCAAATAGAAAAATGCTTCCAAAAAAATGTGAGGAAACTTTGCATCCTCATAGATTCAAGAACTAGAAAGGAGGTTTGGCAACAGAAAATGATACAGAAAATTCAATTTTGCATCTGCAATTTAAAAGGGATACAATATTGCCAAACAAACAGAGCTCATCAGGATAGTTGAAAGATCAAGGAAACTGCAAGCCTGCTTAAATTATGCCTTGTTTTGTACAATCTTGTTAGTTCGCATACGCAAACTATAGGTCCATTTCAGGAGCCTTTGCAAGACATACAGAATAATATTACTAGGAATGGCAGAATGTTTGGTTAATAGGGTTTGAAAAATTTGATTTTGTAATGGAATATACATCACGGTACACTAAACTAGTTGGGGATTCTGATTTAACGTCTGTGTATGCATACAAGGAGGGCATCACAAGAATTAGAGATTGTTCTTTTTTCACCTCTGCCCCCACCTGGCTCTGTTTTAATTACAAGGTTATCACTGCAATAATCTCACTATTAAATATCTGAGAAAAGACTCAACATTTACATTTTACAGATTTTAAATATAAGTCAAGGCGAGCAAATTACAGCATTAAAGGATGATAGAAAAGTGGAGATGTCATGGTGGAATATCAGATATTGCACTGAATCCACCTCCTTTTATTCCATTGTTAAAAAAAGAAAGAAAAAAACAACCCCTGCAGGTTAGAATGTCTTGTAAACCATTAGGTCTCTATGAAGAAGTACTGTCAAGTCAAAACTGTGACAGGAAAACTCCTGAAACAGTCTGCTTTTCGTTGTTGTAGTACTGCTGGGGATGAAAAAAATTATAGAGAAACCAAAACATCTTCACAGAACATTGCTTTAGTGCAATAGCAGACCCAGCTCTGCAAGGTGCAGAGCATTTCCTTCCTCTGAGCTTCTGAGGACTTTCAGTTGCTGTGGAATATAACGGGACTTAAACGTGGTTAATACTAAATGGCTTGAAACTGGACCCTAACTTTATGATTAACTCCCAGATTTTTCCAGTAAATGGGCAAATGGCTGGGCCTCCATATATCTCACTCAGCAGAAGCACCAGACTTAGAATGCAATTGGCTCCAGCCTTATTTAGGCAGTAGAAAGTTACGCACTACTGGAAATGAGGTCAGAGTTGCAGTGGCCTGAATTTCCCCCGGCAGTGTCCCTTTTCTTTCCATGGCTCACAGAGGGAACCTAGGGCTTCAGTGCTCTTGAGCTCAGTGCCCCAAGTCGTCAGGGATAGATGTAAATTATTTGTCTTGAGGTAGACGGACTGTTCACCAAGTGCAGAGAGAGGAGCTCAGTTTGCAAACAACCAGGAGGGGGAAAAAACCCTTTCACTGTTAGTTGCTGTTCATTATGTAAAAAAGCCACCTCTTCCTCTCAGAGCAGCATAGTTTAGAGCATGAAACAATCTCATGCTTCAAGTAACAACTTCCTTTCCCACCTCTAGGCAAAGTTAGTGTTGATTATGCATTTTCAAGAAGTGCTTCTTTAGAAGCTGCCGGATGTTATGCTGCTGATAACCGCAACGGGCTTACATCACTCCAAGGTTCTGGGTTTGATGGCAATACCTCTGGGTATGTCACAAGGGGCACCTTGTGAAGAGGCAACCAGCTACCTAAGGGAATCTTATCCCTTCATCACTGTAGGGTTATGCTTGAATTTATACAGGAGCCACTCAGTATGTTATTCACATTAATGCACATCCCAAGTGCCTCTGTTCTGCTCACAGTGTAAGGAACTCCCACAGCTAATTAGAAATTTACAGTCATATGTACACCTATTCTCAGAATAGAGTGAGAGGAAAAAAAAATATCTAAACTTGAAGTTGCATCATTGTTGACAAAACTTGATTTGATTTTATGGCCATTAAATTAAATTCAAAGTGTCGGATCATCAGTCCTGGTGACTAAAGTTTCCTTCAAGGGATAATAAAGCAAAAAGAATGCTTTCTCCCATATGGAAAAATTGATTTTAGACATGCAGACACTAATGCACTTAGTAATGCACTAAGCACTATGTGCTGGGGAGGAACTGATTTTCTAGTTTGTCCTGCTGGTTAGATCAGAATCTCTTGCTGATACAGTCAGCAGTGAAATTGCTCCCAGCTTACCGTGTAGGGGTGGTGATAATGGAGACGACGCCCCTTACATCATAATCATAGGCTTTTATGATACACTCCTCAGGCACATGAAATTAATGGAGACAATGAAGAAAATATCTTCATTTATCAACATCTTTAAGCCAACAGATCCCCTGAACTTAAAGAATTTTTTGGTCATAGTTTCATACCACTTCGCACAGTTACAAAATATTGATCTTTTATCAGTTGTTTGGAAAGTCCAGTGACCAGGTCTCCCCATCACTTACACTTATCTCGTTCAAGGAACGTCAAAAATATTGAACCTGATTTACACTAAACACATGAGAAACCACAATAGCAGCACTCCATTCTGAATTTCGATTCTTACATTTGTCAGAAATCAGCATTTCCCTCTAAATCCTATTATGTTGTATTCTCTTTTGCTTCTCCTCCCTTCTGTCTCTTAGCAGGCCCCTTTGTCTACTTGTATACGGTTTCTATCTTTACTAGCCTTGTTGTATTTAAAATACACTTTTGACTTTGAGGCTTACTAGCTTTTGAGTTTAAGATGCAGAAAGATAAAGGGTTACAGCTGTGGTCAGAAAAGTACACCTGTTCAACAATTTTTTAATGCTTGTCTTGTAGCTTGAGTGGGAGATCACCAGTTAAGACTTACAAATTTCCTAAATAGAGTGACACAGTTTTCTGTGGTAAAGTCCATCCTGTAGTAACATTTGTTGCTTTTTTTACCCAGTTTTTTTACCCAGCGACTAATTCATTAGTCACACTACCTAATTTTAAGCATATAAATTTCAAATATGCTTCTATTTAAACATATAAATTTTGTAGCCCAGTTAGGAAGGTAATATTGCCGTAGTTCCTGTTTAATCAATGACTGGGAAGAAGCATAAGTAGTTAAAAGAATTAAATATATTCCAACTGAAATAAAACAGAAGAGGCAGAGCTGATCCAGAGAATTTGAATTTGTGCCTCTGCACCAAATTAAATAAGTTAAGCCAAAAAAAAAAAAAAAAGTGTTACTTAGCAATGACTATTTGGTTACTTGGATTTGCATATGAAGCATTTGGCTTCTGTGCTTACTCAGGATAAAAAAGCATGCTATAAATACATTTATAGAATCATTGAAGAAGTAATAGCTAGAACAAAAAAAAAAAAATCAGACAAAAATAATTCAGTAGTGCCACAAGTTTTATACCTTTTTCTTGGCTTTTTTTAATAATAAAATGAGCTTTGGTTGTAATGTGAACTATTTCATTTTGTATCAATGCTAATTTTGATGTCTAGCTAATTGCTTTGGTTGGTACATGATGGCCTCTGCAGTTCTGGGGTTTTCATGTCCCACTTTCTCCTGAGTATGCAGACTGGATGGGTCTGTGGCTGCATTTAAGGCAGTCTCCCATAACGCATTATGGTCTTGCTTGCTACCGTCACTATACAGTCCATATTTTGCATTGCATCCTCTATATCCATTGTATCATTTTAGGCACAGGCCCAGAGCATTAGTCTGAGGATATATTTTGGAATCATTAGGACAAGACTATTCTACATTCTCCAAATCTTCAGTTATGTAAAATAAAATGTTTAATGTGGTTAGAGAATTTCTTTACAGAATTCTTTCATAAAATAGAACTAACATAAGTATATAAAACAAGAAAAAATAAATATGGAAAATAAAATTTTCATGGCTGTTGATGCTCATTCAGAACAATGTCAGTTTTCTGGACTATACTTTCTTATCAGCTATTGTCTTTTATCCCAAAGAACTGAGATGATATAGGAAAACATCTGCTGAACACATGTAACCATGCCATTGAGGTTGGTTCCCTCCATTCCCTGCAACACAGCAGAGTAAACACTAACCAGGTTTAAGTGACAATTAAAAGTTTGTTCTTATGGCCTGAGGAAAAAATCTCTCCACAAATTTTTGATCTCTTGGATTTCTAGTGGGACACATTTAAAATTAATACCTTCAGATTAAATATTTTTTTAAAGATTGGCCTTTTCCCACTAATGTTGACTGTAAAATTTCTACCAATTCATTAGAAGCAGAGATGAACTAATCTTTAATCTGAGGTTTCTACAAGCTAAACTGAGAGAAGCTGAGTTGGCAGAAGAAAATACTAGTCATTTTGTGAGAATTTCAGCTTCAAATATGACTTTTAATTCAGTTTCAAGTAACTTCAGTGTTCTTTAAAAGACACGGCAAGCTTATTTTTTATTTTAAAACAAAATACTTAAACATTCAAGCAAGAGTGGGGAAGATTTTAGGGACTTTTATTGAAAACAAACGGTGCAATGAATCAGGTACAAGTTGTCTTAGGGGGGCTGAGTCTCAATTGCTTTAAAAAAAAAGAGTTTGAAAAAAATGTAAGTTGTGAGATCTAAAAAATATTCCTTACATTTCCAGAACAAGATTATAAATCTGAGGTCTTCCACCTATCATATGATTATTTTAAAATTATTTTAAAAGACAAAACAATGAACTCTTAGAACTCTAGACTCATTCTCATAGGAAAAGCAGATATATACTTTGTTTAAAAATAGATGTACTTTCTCTAGCAAAAAAAAGATGCTTGTTCATCAATTTTACATGTTTTACAACTTTTATTACCAGAAGCTAGCCTTAGTCTATAGTTGAAAATGTGTAAGAGGCATCTTGCATGGTCTCTGAACTCAATGATCCATTAAATAAGTGCTTTTAATCTCTTGACAGAGGGAGCTAATATAAACTTTGACAACATGCTTCACTCTCAAACCCAGCACATTTGGTGATCGGCTTCAGAAACACAAGGGTGGTCACCCAGAAAGCTGGCTTTCCCAAAGTGTCAGCCTGGGGGCAAGCTGGTCTCCAGCTCGTTGCAGCTACTTGCTGAGAAGAGAGCAGCACCTCTGCACCCACCTGTCATCCCAACAAACAGCTTGCATGGAAACGCAAAGGAAGCCGGAGCACATCTTCACCCCTGAATGTGATTGTCATAACCAGACTGCAGTCTGATGCAGTGAGAGCATAGGTATGAGGTGGGAAATAACCCACTTCTCTGTGATAATTTCTGTTTTATTTTGATGAAATTCAGAACACATGTGAGTAACAGAAAAGTATTTGCTTCTCATCCAAAACCCATGTTTCGGAGGAGTGGTTCTCAATGGGAAAAAGTCCAGTCTTTGTGTGGCAGCTTGACAGCTGTGTAGCACTTGCAGCCTAGCTTTGCAAATCCTGTTAAAAGCCACTTGGTAGAATATTAATCTGTTTCAAAATGTGAAATGTTATACTAAATTACCCAGAAAATTATTCTGGTTCAAATGCCATTTCCATGAAATACCTGTCCTTTCAGCTAAACACAATCTTAAGTTTCATGGAACTTAAGCAGATCCTTACCCATAGGAACACCTTTAGACAAGTTGCTGAGAAATTGTTTAATTTTAAACATGCAGGTTTATGCTTCAGATATCAGGCATGAAGATTACTTGTATCTCCTTTTTCCTGCACTTAGCCCCGGTCAGAGCAGGAGATTAGCAGGAGATTAGCAGAGAGACTGACGAGGAAGATTTTCACTTGGCATGGTCCTACTTATTTTGCAGGAGTCTCCTGCAACTCCCCACCATCTCACACTGAAGCATAAATGGTGCCAAAAGAAAGGAAAAGTGGAAGAAACAGCTTGGGATCTTCCCACCACTGCTGGTATATTGCAGCTGTATTTCTTTTTGTTTGCTTTCTGACAGAAGTGCTGGTGGTTCCTCTGAAAATGCTGCCTGGGATGTGGACACTTGAGTGAGAGGGAGGTTTCAAGGACAGGATGAGTCAGCCCTGCTGAGATGTTTTACTTCAGTGCATAGTACCTTCTCGGTACTTAGTGCCTCTCTTCCTGGATGGAAAGCTTATATGGGAGAGAAAAATCCCTGTGAAACTCTGCTTCAGAAGATCAAGGTCATAAGCTTCTGTAAATCATACTTGGGCATTTGTTAGGAGAAAAGAGAGGAGAGGGATGAAGGGAATGGCACTGGAGAGACAAAGTCAGGTCTGAGAAGGCATGATCTGGGGATAGACAGGAGCAGAAGGAGAACATGACAGACCTTCAGCTGTGAAAGAAAAGGAGCAGAAATCAAAACGCAATTGTGGAGAATATTAGAGAAGTTTATAATTGCTACAGTATTTTGCTTTTCTGAACATTAGAGCGAATGCTTGGATCTATTTTCCTCTACTGTCACAAACTGCTGTGATACGCATTAGCAAAGTGTAATTTGCATAGCGTATAGCAAAGTATAGGAATCAAGTATGCCTACACGTACAAACAAGTGCAGACAGCTGTATCTTGTCGGTGCTTTTGCGTGAAGCCAGGTTTAATACAGAAGCTGTAAAGTCACAGGATATATTCCCTATAGGATAACACTGTACTTAGGGCAATGTGGTTTCTAGGCTGGGTCAGGCTCATGTGAAGAAGCTGGGAGCACAGCTGTTTGTCTTATTTATCTAGGTAACACGCTGGTGAGCTGAGGGACCACACGGTGGTCTAGCAGAGTGCTGCATTACCTCTCTCTCCACTGTCTCTTCCGTAGGGAGGCATAGCCAAGGGATGACTCACAAGCGCTTTAGCTCAAGTGCCAAAGGCCTGTGCATTTCACTGGGAAAATATAAAGTGTCAAAGGAAATAGTCATTTCCTTTGGAAAAGAAAAATCCATTATGGAGTCCAATGAAAAAAATGGACATTTTCCATGCAGAGAAAATATTGAAGAAATAAGTTTTCCAACTTTTTCTAGGATAAATCTTGTTGTTAATCAATACGGGAGGTAATAGGCATCCACATACTGACATTTTTAGTTATTATTTTACTCGTTAAACAAAAAAGAAAAACCCTAGGCAATTGTATTAAACTAGCAGCACTGTTTTGCTAAATGAAAGGTAAGGTCGCAAAGCCAGCTGCTCAGAGTAAGGAAAAACTGTAATGAAGATTACCAGTGCTCCCTTTGTGCATCTGCGTTGGAATTAATTACATAATCATACAGCATTTTTTCATAAAACTCCTGCCTTATTCAGTGCACAGCATAAATGGAGCTCACTGAATGGGTAACTTCAATATTTCAAATATGGGGAGCTTTCAATATTCAAGTGATTGATTCCAAATACTTAAAAATTGGTTTGGTTTGCATACAAATTGATCCTGAATTAGGCAATGGTCATGTCCATGATGAAAACACTTCAGTTAAATGACACATAGAGAAAGCTTAATTGATACTTTATGGTTTCTCAGCAGATGTCTGCATTCAAATGGAATTACTGTAAAAGAATTTGCTAGAAAGATGTAGGTACTGTATCTGAATAAATCATTTGCATTTACTAAAATGAAGTTATATGCAGTAGGAGGTGTTGGTTGTATCAGCAAGCCATAAACATACCTTTATTCTTGTCTCTCTTTTTCATATCGTGCATTAATACGAATCCAGAATGGGACTGATTCCCTGTGCATTATACCAGCTTCATGGTGATGTAACTCTCTTCATTTCAGTCTTTTACCACCTAACTGCCTATTATAGCAGTAAAACCCAGTCTATACACATATATACTGTATTTAATGCCCTAGCATTTCTTTTTACGGGAAGAATAAAATCACATGAGAATTTCATAGGAATAAGAATCTGACTTCTAAGTTAAAACTGGGGCATAACTGAAAGGAATGGGTTTGTATTGCCCTGGGGAATTTAAAAAAAAAAAAAAAAGGAAAAAAAGAAAAAAAAAAGCAGCAGAAGAGTAAACTTTCACATGTGGCTTCTAAGATTGTGAATTCCAGTTCATTTTCCCCCTCTTCCAGTCTCAGTGTAAGTGAGTATGCATTTACCGTATGTCTTTGCAATGCATTCTGTCTTTGTAACCCTATTCTCTCCCTGTACTAAAGCCCTCATGAGGCTATGAAGAACATTATGCAGAGAAATAAATGCAGATTGGATGTCAGTATGTGAAATAAAATGCTGCCAGTGCTTTTTATCCTTTCTGCAATTTGATCCAAATGCTGTGACTAGGTTACTGTGGTTAAGATTAATGGGTAAATTATTTTCCCACAAGAAACCACTGCTTTTCTCCACTTAATTACCAGATGTTAAAAAAAGAACAAGTAGTTATTCTTCTGTGTACTCATCTGTGCCCTTTAGCTAATTACAGGCAAATTCAAAATGATTTCATGTATCTTGTGCTGTGATGTTGCAGGATTCTTAAGGTTAAAAATGATCTGTATCTATAGCATAGCCTGGCATGATGTCATACACTCATAGTCATTATGTTAGCCATGTGTGACCCTTCAAACAGGTGCTTTGTCAAACGGGTTCAATCTGTAATGTTTTATGGAGCCTCTTGCTCCCTGCTTCTTTTACATGTGTGGCTGGGAACAGAAGAGAGCCAAAGTCTCAGACAGCGTGATAGATTGTGTAACAGACTGTGTAACTCAGACCCCCTTCATACCATGAGGGCAAGTCCATAATTTTTAAGGTTTTACAAAGGTAAACATCCTACAAGGAGGAACTGAAAAGGTTCAAATGCATGCACTGGGGAGCATCAGAACTTCTAAAATGTACTGGAAAAAGAAGAATCCTTTATACTATTTCTGCACTGCTAGAGCAACACAAATGAGTCATGACAGACTCGAGTGTCCCGTTCACTTTGTGGAGATATAAAGGATTCACAGCTCTGAGGACTATTGGGGAGAGTTGGACTATTGATATTTTAAAGCCAGATTAGTTTCACATATTGAGTTATGGACAGGGGAGCTTCAAGACACTCAGCCGATTAATTTCCTGAGGTTTTGAGTGAATTTTCGCTTTCAGTTTCAGGTTGTCACCTATCCTACAGTCTGTCCTATTTGAGCAACATCTTTGAAGGTAGTATTTTGTGTTTGATAAGTTTCCACCTCCAGACTGGCAGAGATGGTGTCAGTAGGTTCAATCGAATTAGTGAGCCAAACATTCCTACTAATGTGTAATAAAACACACTCCTACATTTTTATTTGTACTTCGTGTTGTGAATCCAAACCTAAAATTATGATTTCATAAAGGACCAAATAAGTAGAGCTGCAATTCTTGCATAAACTACTGTTGTCAGGTTTAGCAGATACAAAAGAACTTTGGTAGAAACTGTGTGTAAGTCACTACAGTCTTCATTTCAATCTGTATTTATGAAAATGTCACAGAAAGTGTTAAAATCCGTGCAGGTATGAGTAATTTTTATTTTTATTTTACTTTATTATTTAGTATTATGATTGCAAATATTTTGTTGATGTTAATGCTGTAAGTAAGCTATTGCAGTTGTACCATTATTGCAACTGTGATTAGCGGTCCATATGGTGGAGGTCCTCATGTTTCATAGTTTTCTCCAGCAGCCTTCCTACAGTTATTCATAACTGTGTCAATGATATTAACATCTTATGATTTAGGGTTATTTATTTGTAATTATCATCTATGCTTATGTTTACAGTGACATGTCATGTTACTTACTAGGATCACACAACAGGTGGTGCTGAGAACAAAACGTCCATACCATGTGTTTATGTGCTTAGTTTTGGATTAGCTCTAGTCTGATTCCATGGATGGGATTGCTAGCAGAAGTGAGCGTGCTCCAGGGGCATATCTTCAGGTACAATTTCATCCAAAATAAGTCCTTTTGCAAGCTCCAGTGTCTTTCTAGGATATGAACAAAAGTGGAATAAGTTGGGATGATCAAAGGAAAATGTTAAACACAGTCCATTATAAAACAGAAAGGGAAGTCAATAAAAATTATCATGTCACTGCTTTCCAAAGTTATACAAAAATGCAAAAGACAATGATTTCCATGAAAAGTGTTCCCATTACTTGAAAACTTTTGTATAGTTTTGTCTTTTTCAATAATCGGCTGGTACAATCTGTCAAATTTGATCCAGATTTGCCAACCAGTTTACCTGATGTAAAGTGGCTTTCTTTTTTGTAAATAAATCAATCAAGAATCTGTTCAGAGTCATGTCAGATAAGTTTTTCCCTTTGCTTCTTCAACTTTTTTTATTGAATTAATGTCATTTGTATTCCAGTAAGATATATTGCCTCCTACTGAGACAGGGCTCCCTCACAGCAGCCACACAGAGTGAAAAACAGTCCCTGGCCTGTATGGTTTATTAATTGTCCAGATAAATGATGGGAGATGTGAACATGCCTGAGGTGATAATGGAAGTTGTTCACAGGGACAGCACTGGAAACCTTTACTCATTACACTGAGCTCCAATGTCATGCTGATGGACCTCCTAACAACATTTAAAATGCACAGTTGTTTGAGCTGGGGAAACAGAAATTAACCATATTACTTGAATGTATCTTCCCCTGCCAGTCTTTCTTAGGCTTTTTTTCTTTTTAATTCAAAAAAAATATCTGTTATTACTGCTTACATAGCAGATATTTCTTTCCGTTCCTTTACGTAATTCCTTTATGTTTGTCTTGTTCTGGCAAAACATACAGAAATGAGCTAGATCATTCTTCCAGCCTATTATATACATGCACTTTGAAATGGTAGATAAAGTCTATGGGTTAATAAACAATTCCAGCATCTCCTTAACAGGACCAGAATTACTGGAAGGCAGAATGGCTCTCTATATTTGTATTTAATGTAAATTAACCCATTCCTATTTGTAGTGTGTCACTGCTACACAGACCTCCTAAGCTTTGTCATACCTCCTCCTCTAATGTTTAATGAAGTGTTCGCTTTTCCTTTCACAACTTTTTTTCTTCACTCTAAAGAAATCTTGTAAACATCACTAACCCTGTAAACTGACATGCCTGTCAGGAAATGTGTTTTTGATATCTCACATACATGCTTATTGAAGCTTTTAATGCTGACTTTATCTAACTGGCTTTCTCAGACTAGGTATAAAAAACATAGACACAATTTCACTCTGACTTAATTATTATCTTGTAAAAAATCATCAAATGTGCTTCTTTCAGTCAGTCAACATGGCTACAGTGGAAGGAAATTAAGAAACTAAGACTTTCTATTCATGTTGTTCTTTGTGAAAAAGAAACCTTTCGCTGACTGTATTCTGTGGCAAAATGGATAATTATAAAATGCGGCATCTCGATTTCTGGGAAAAAGTGTCATCTGTTTTGCTTTAACCTCCTTGTGGAGAAATTGTCACAAGTGTCTTCCATATGAAGTTTTTCCTTATCCCATCTGACTGACTAACACTGAGTT
Organism: Chionis minor; assembly: GCA_013398295.1. Lineage (NCBI taxonomy): Eukaryota > Metazoa > Chordata > Aves > Charadriiformes > Chionidae > Chionis > Chionis minor. The sequence goes on from VZSF01005424.1 coordinate 86,992, forward strand.
TCAATGTAAGGGCACCTAAATAAAGCAGAACAACAGATATTTTTGTAGCTATTCCTATTATTGTCAGTGGAGTTTAACATCATATTGTTACAGAGAGGAAAGTGATAGGCATATTGCTTTCCAGGGACTGTAAGATGGCTTTAAAGCAAAGACGCAATTGCTAAACTCCTAAGTATCTTACCTACTGGGTAGATGTGGTGTGAACTTTTCCTAAAATACCAAAAAGATGGACAAAACAGATCAATCTAGAAAACTTAGGACAACATTCTCAGTATTGTGAATAATCCTGTCCTTCATCTAGCAAAGTAATACTTCTGCTTAATATAGCAGCATCTCTACAGTGAGGGTTATATTCAGCTTTGTCTTAAGAGAGCAAGGAGAGCAGAAAGTTATGATGGGATTACAAATAATAAAATTAATAAACCCACATTTTTTATTTTGTAAAATGGGTTTGAAATGAAAATTTCTAGAATTACAGAAAAGGTAAAAGTCTTTCTTCTTAATCAAAGCAATTGTTATGCCCTGAGGTTTACCATAGAATCATAGAATGGTTTAGTTTGGAGGGGACCTTAAAGATCATATTTCCGTATACCTTCTACTCACCATGCACATTTGAATTCTTGTAAAACACTACACTGTATAAACACATTGCTGTCAGGTTATTGAGATTAAGTCATCTGTTTTGGAGAAAAACAATTTCTTAGTTTACAGGTCACCTCGTTCTGTCTGTCTAAATGTGACAGAGATCCAGATATACAGTCTAACACAGAGAGTGACATTTACCCTATAGCTAAATATGTTAAATGAGTTCATAAAAGCATGAATGATGTCGTTTGTGAGAAGCAGAATGTGCTTCCATTTTCTGCTGCCTTGTCATTCCTGAATTCTAGAATTCCTGTTTGGTTTTGGGGGTTAGTCTGTAGCTTTATAAATAAAGGGTGAATAGTATCTGCTGTGTGGATGAATAAAGTCTGTTCCTTTGCTTTGCTTTTCTTTTTCTTTCCTTTTTCTTTCTTTTTTTTTTCTTGACAGTTATAAACTGAGGTAATTATAGTTCACTATTCAGACATAAAACATGGTTTCATTTCGAGTCTTAAATAGTATTTGGACTGCAAGATTCCCTTATGTGTAGGCACTGAGTGACTCATTCAAAACTGAATAGATTTTAAAATAAAACTAGAAATTCATTTTGTGAGACTGTCTTAATAGAAAATCAGTCCGAAAAATAATTTGTGTCATAGAAAGAATTCTACCCAACCAAAAAATGAATTCATTTCCTTAGTGCTTTCAAATGTCAGTAAAGGTTGGATTTAGTTTAAAAAGTTGTTAAATGACTCAGAGATTTATTTTTTTTTTTAAATCCAATTTTTTATTTCTGCACTGAGTTTCCCAAAGAATTCACCATAATTTTGAAAGAATTGTCTTGTTTTTATGAGCACTGTTGTTTTGCTCGATTTCCCCTTTCTCTGCTGTGGGGTCCCAGTCCTTGTGACATCAGAACCAATGGCCAGGTGAACTATTTAGCTCCAAAGTCACTTATAACAGCAGAGGATGACTAATCAGCAGAAATGGATTATCTCCCTAGCAACAGCAGTTCAACTTTTATGGAAATATCTAGGGAGCTAGAGATAGAGAAACAGGAAAAACAGAATTATCTCTGAATTAATGGCATTTGAGCAGGTAGCAGTGGAGAACAGGGTGACTCCAGTATACCCAGGCAGGAAGCTCAGGGCATAGGAAACATGTAGCTCTTCCCAGAAACTCAGACAAGGAGGTTTGGTCTTCCACCTCCCAGGACAGCATCCTACAGAGCACCAGGTGACACCCAGCCCTTTACTCATTCAAAATACTCAAAATCTTATGTTCAGATTGCCTAAGTGAAGAGCTAAGGCACCAAAACAGTTAACCAGGACACTCAACCACAGTGACAAATTTCTTTCCCCTAGAAGAAAGAAACTTTCCGCAGTAGGGACTTTTCCTTTGTGGGGGACTGCAAAGGCCTTCTGCAAGAAATAAGGACTTTTGCAGCTTGTCTTCTCCTTTAAGTGCAAGGCACATTTCCTTGATTTTATCTTCTCTGCTATCATTCATGTGGGTGGATGTAGGTGTATGTACACATCATGTTCAAAGAAAAATCCAGCACACTCTACACACTTGATAAGAGTAGAAAAAAAGCTCATCATATCTCTTCATACAGCACTGAAAAGCGTTCATCTACTTCAATGAAAAATGCGGTGAAAGAATCAGAATAGAACATAAAGGATTCTCAGACTACTTTACCACCTGGCAAGTTTGCTTGCTCTGAATGACCCCTAAATACAATGTATTCTGAAGCATGTGGGAAAAGAACAGCAGATTGTATTGGCACTTAGGTGGGAGAAGGCTGTGTCATGCAAAGTGTTACACAGCCTGCATTTTCTTTCTTTTTATAGAGCAAGAACAAAGAACAATGGCTCTGGCTCCTATGTCTTAATAGACAGCAGTTCATGGGCTTCCTGCCAAAGGGTTAAGTGCTGTTGTTTGGCCCTCAGTTTCAAAGACAGAAATGGCCATCTTTCAATAGCAGATTTTTCTACGCTAAAGAAAGAGCAGTCGTCTGAAGGGAGAAAACCAACAGTGAATAAAACAGAGAAATAACAGCTGCGATACAATCTTCCTCTTAGCTGAGCATTTAGTTTGAGGTGGGTTTTCATTTTTTTTCAGTTTTAATTCTAAAAGGGATTTCTATGGAAATTGTTTTCAAAAGAAAGTATTATTCCACTACCATACACATTTAGATATATTTGCCACTGAGCTTTTGAAGAATTCTAGCAGCATATTATGAAAAAAAATGTTGGTAGTTGTTCATGGAAAATATCTGACAGTAAGGTCAAGTGAGCCGCGAAGAAGGTGACATGCATCGATTAAGCTCTTGCTACATCATGAAGCAAGTTGACCAAGAAAAGCATACTGCATTTAAGGATTTAGTCATATTTTCTATGGCAATAGTGTACTTTTATGTGTGCTAAAGAATGGAAATGAATTTTAATGCTTATCAGGCACTTAGGCTACCTTATATGAAACCAGATTTGGCAACTCCTCCTGCAGCTGTTGCAAACAAGTCCAGCCAATCATCAGTACTTGTGTGCTTCATTCATCCCTCTGTAAGAGAAATAGAGAAGCAATAGACTCAGAACATTTGGAGATTCAGTTTTAACAAAGTGGATGATTTTCTTTGCAGAGCCAAGTCTTTTAGTTTGTTGTTGTTGGGTTTTTATAATAATTTCACCAGCGGAATTGGATTGAGATTGCTGCCTTCACAACTACAGAAAGCAAAACAAAACTCTTTTCCAAGCTTCTAACAACCTCCGAGCTTCACCAATGTCTTCTAATGGAAAAAAAGTGTGTGCATAGCCCATCTTGAGTTCTGCAAACAAAGCTATCAAAACCACACCTGTATGTTTTTGTCCCATGCCATCTGGTGACATGTTATTAACTCCAAGTGACACATCAGGTAACAGTAGTATTCTCTGGTATATAACTACTTCTTTCCACCCATAGGCCAGCACTTGATAAGATATGCTAAAATATTGCAATAATAGCTAACAATATTAGTAATAGTTAAAGCAATAGTGATAGTGGATTCTTTAGCAACTTCTTCTAAACAAGATTCAATTTACTTTATATTTGGTAAAATCCAACATTTTGGGTCTGTTTCTTGAATGCCTTCATTGAATTGTTAGCTGTGTCAATATAAAGTATGTACAGGAAAATTCCACTCTGATAGGCAACTTTTGACATGTTTTTTAGTTGTCGCTGTTGATGACACGATTTTCAAGAATTATTAATTTTGTATACTCATTGACCCTTACCACTCAGGGGAGTGACAAGTGCCTATGTCAAAGTCTATAAATTGATTCAACTAGTAACAATTAACTCACATCTGATAGGTCTGCCTAGTGATCTGCACAGTACTCAGGAGTGTGGCCTCTTGATAATTCCTTTTCTTTGTATTTATTCAGGTAGACACATTCAGATGCTTAAAGTTTCCCAAAGCTAACCTATAACCTATTGCCAAAACACATTTAGAGTAAACTGAAATCTTAAATAAATTATTTAAAGATACCAGGATGTCAATATAATCTGTTGTTATTTTTGGCACCTTGATTATTTTGCCAAAAATCTGTCTTGCTTGTTGCTGTTGGTTTTGGGGAAAAGAGGAAGTGTTTTGTTTTGTTTGGTTTGGTTTTCCAGGAAATTGGTCTAAAGGCCATATACATATTTGTCAGGTCCTGGGTGTTGGATTGGACAACCCTAAATAAGTATACACACATCTCAAAAGTGTGTGCAAAATGTTGAAGTTTCTCTTCCTCATGGAAAACACTGTCCGGGCTTGAACAATCAGATGCCCTTTACAGATTTGGCTTTCTTGGTAGAAACCTTGGTCAAGTTTACAAAACAAGATGGAATAGAATATGTTGTAACTTATTTGCAGTAAGTTTGTAGTAGCCTTCAGTTCATTTGCCCTTTTAGTCATAGAGTTTTTATTCTCTATCATAGCTGCAAGCATCATAGTTCATACATTTCACCAATAAGAGGTTCTAAATTCCATGTAACAGTGTCATAGAATGCATTCTCATCCCTCTCTGAGGATATGCAGATGACTTACAGGGTATGGGGGGAGATTTTTCAGTAGGGGAACATCAATTACAACTACATGGGAGCAGCAGTGCTGATCCAGGCACCACTGATTACTTGATTTTAGGGTGAAAATGTCTTACAGAACATAGATAGCCATGAGCTTGAAGTAAATTCTTCCAGCTTTAGTGGTTTTGTATTTCTGAATTGTTTTTTATTTGTAGCAGTGATTTTGCCATCTTTCTAATTTAACATTTTTTATCATTGAAAGATTGCATGCAGCAATGATACTTTGATGCTTTCTCGTCACTTTAGATCAAGAAGTAAACCATACGGATGAGGAGATCTAGGCATTCTGATGCACATGTGTTATTTGCTATGGTACACGAAGGAAAACATGAAGGAATACTGAGGTGCAGAAGAAAAGCTATAAAACAAAGAAATAGTTCAAAAGCAATACCATATAACATAACTAAATTCCGTCTTTTTTCCGAGTCCTTTCTTGTTGCTGTAGTGGTATTTGGTCAACATAGACAAAAGACATCTGCCAAATCTGAAGAATCCAGAGGACCTCAGCATGCACTGTGCTCAGATTACACTATACTGACTGACCTACTGGGTCTTGCCTTCAAGTTTTGGCTAAGGTCTGCACTTCTGTTCTATCAGTTGTGTGAGGAGAACATTTGTTCTCCTCCCTTTCCCCAGTCATCAATCTACAATTTACAATGAACTCTCTGCTCCTGTGCTGCTATGATACCATGATATGTATTGCTGTCTTTCTTGTTTCCAGTAATATGCCAAAGATAGATTAATATGTACATCAAAATAAAGCTCTAATATACTATATCCACGCTGTCCTAGTGTCCTATTTCCCCATCATTATGTTTCCACTTACTCACAAAAGATCTTGGACAATTGGTATCAGACAAATGCAATGGATAATATAAAGGTACAATTCAGTGCAGTCTCCCCAAGCCTTTATACACTGACTGACAATGATTTTGTTACTGTAAGCTGATGTAGAACGTTAATGTCATGATGCCTGATGCCACCAGTGCCATCTTGCTGCTTTCCATTGCACTGACCCTGCTGCTCTTCCTGCAACATCCTTACTTAAGAGAGCTCCTGGGACTTGGATTTCCTTCACTGGAGGAGAGAAGGACCATCTCTCTAAATGATTATTATATCTTCCTAAATGCATTATTTTATTTCTGATAAGGTTATCATTTGCACTGAGTTAGTAAGCCAGCCTGCAGGGCTGTCTCTGCAGCTGTCATGATCTAGCATAACTCTGCTGAAATCAACTGTATTATATTGAGTTACCTTGTAGAGTAATTCATGTGTGGAGTGTGTTAATTGCTCTTCTCATATTCTCATATTCATATCTTCTCTAAAGATTCCACATAATGACCAACCTTCTCTACTTGTTTTTTAGCAATTTTTTTTTTTTCCTGAGAAAAACTTGCTAGCCTAGACCTCCATCTTTACACTTAAGCTCATAAAGTCTTGCTAACTCACTAACTGCTTTGAAATGTACATGCTTGGTACAGGTCTAGTCATAAATCATCCATATTTGTGGGAAATTATAAGCCCTGTCTTTGAGGTTGGGGTCCAGCTCTCCCTTATTTTTTTAAGAAAAAGTAAAACATTTGCTGTAAGCAGAAAGGGAGCAGACAGAGGCATGTTGCAGGCCTTTTGCCCTGTTAATCTGTCTAAACTATCCAAGTTAATATGCTTAGCAGCAGATCTTAAAGAGAGGTTATCTGCAAAGAGAGGAGAAGTACTCCTTTTACTTTTTGCCTAACTTTTAGGTCTAATTGGGATACTTCAGAGCTGAAGACTAATGAACGTGTTCTGTCTGAAGCCACAAAGGGCTGTACTGCTCAAAACCGTAGACCAAGAAAGCTTACCTGCCTTAGTAAGACATTAAAGACCTTTTAAAATTAGAATGTTATTTAACCTTGGAGTCAAATTTCCGATAGGAAGAGTGAGTTCTTTAAGAAACCTCTCTGAATATGGGGTTCTATGCAATGTAGTAGACACAGATGGCCATTTCCTCCTTCTTTTTCTTTTTCCTAAAATTAAGGTGCCTTAAAATGTGAAAAGCTTCTCTTGCATCACTTACTAACAAAAGGTCAAATCCTTTTTTTGTCTCTAGCCTGGGACTCACCACACAGAGAAAATCTCTTGACTGTGAAGAAAATCCCATACTCTGAGAACCGGAAAATTGCTCAGCACTCATAAGATTTCCTGGTGGCACGAGTAGCAACCAGCAACTGTGCTGAAGTGACCTGCCTTCCCATTATGCTGCTCCTGAAAGGCTCCTGGCCTCTCTAGGAGTCCAGGACTGCCAAATCCTGGCAGGGGAGGGAAGCTTACAGGAAGGGCTACAGACAGGGAAGGTTACAGGTTTAGTGTGGGGAAAGTGTCAGAATATACCAGGTTTTTTAAATGAGTTTAAAAGTAGAATAATAACTGGGACAAAAAAAGGCTTAATTCGAGCCTAGTGGTGAGTCTGTTACAGACAATGGTGAATTGAATTTGTTTTGACTAGATTTGTCAGCATCTGCCGCTGTGAATACTTTTTCATCTTCAGATAGTCAGGTAGTTCTTGCCATATATTTCATTATGCATTCATGTACTTCAAATTTATTTTTTTCCTCTAGGCAACTTGTTTTGGTTTCAGTTGGTTTGGTTGTTTCACTGACAGGAGCAGTAGCAGTGCTTTCAGGGGTTTCTGGGTATCCCTTGAACAAAACCTGTCACTATACGAAACAGCGAGTTAGGATCATTTCTATATCTCACATCTAGTTCCCATCCCTTTTCGACATTGCTAAACAGTCTCTTCCAGTGATCAAGTATCTTTATAATTCATTATAATGCTTCTGTAATGTAAATCTCTTTTTATCTGGGAAAGCTAAATACAATATCAAATGAAAAAGACTTTGAAAAACTTTCTCAGGAAATTTCTGCCGACAAAGTTTTCATACCACTTCTCTTTTTGTGCAGTGCCCTACTCTGGGTTGATGGCTACAGTATTAGTACTGGGAGACAAGCACAAGGGTTTCTGACAATTCTGATCATTTTTTTTTTTTCTTCTTTTTATTAGAGAAGGCGCAGGGTCAGATTTTCAGAATTTAATTTTGGCTTACTTCTATGCTTTCCAGCTTGAGTGGAAGAAAAAATGAAGACAACAGCAAAGATGATTCAGAATCTTCCTTCCTTTAAGGTATTGAGAATAGAAACTGTATTTTACATTGAGTTCATACAGTGAATAACACAATAGAGATAATTAATTGAGACCTCCAGGTGCTATTGTATTATAAACACTCATTTACTTAGCCAGCTAATTTAGTCTCTTCCATGGACTGTGGATGTCTTCTGTACAGACATGTGGAGCATAATGAGAGTATTGATCCAGCACTCCCTGAATGTTACATTAAGCTATAGATGTATAGGGATTTCCAGTGAATTTCTAGTGCAGAAGGAAATTTCATTCCTCAGCAGTGTCTGCCTCTCTCCTAGAGTATTGGCTAGGAACTATCATTTAAGCTGTACTACAGATTCCCCAGTATCTCTGTTTCCTAACCTCCAGTGCGTATGCCTGGTGGACACAAGTGTGACAATGACATGTATTACAAACAAAGAAGATGGAAGCATTCTGTTTAAATTTCCTGCAGTGTGACTCTTGTCAGAGGTTTTTCTGTCTATATAGGTGAGAGAGGGAAATAACAGTCTGAAAATACTGTGATGATGGAAAAGCTAAAACCAAAAGATTAGTTAGAACTAAATTTTGAAAAATATTAATAATATTGCACATATCACCCACATAGGCTATACCTACATTGTTAAGTAGTGTAGGCCAGTAAGAGCAGATGTGGAGAGCAAGAGAGTTGGTGCTGGTGATCTGATTCTTGCACTATACACCTTTCAGGACATTTTTCCTTCAGACCAGCTCTGGACTGTCTGTTTGCATGGACTGAATGCAGACTTGTGTCTGGAGTGTATTTGTTTTTCTGCTAAAGGCCATATTTCAGTTCAGTCTCATCCAAAAGAAGTCCAGTTCACATGCTCTGAGACCAGTCTGTGATGCAACCCAACAGATAGCATGGAAGGAAGATGGAGATTTTCTCAGATCAACAGATGATCCAAATTATCATCCTAAGTTATGTGTGCCTAGGTAGGTATATCAGACCTGAATACATTCAACTTAATATGCAAATTGCAGTGTTAGTTATTATTTTGTTATTATTTGATGGGGTTTATGTGGCAAGGTTTTGGTACCAGAGAAACTGCAGGGATGACCTCTGTGGGGGGAGGTTAGGGTCTGACCTGTGGTAGACACAGCCAGTTCCAGCTGGCTCCAGTGGACCCAATTTAAATTGGCAACAAATTAAATTATTTTTCCACAAGTTGAGTCCATTTTGCCAATGATGATAACTGGTAAGTGATATTCCTACCTTTACCTGGACCCATGAGCTTTCTCATCCTTTTTTCTCCCCCTACCCCACTGAGAAGGGGGAGCGAGCAAGCAGCTAGGTGTGCGTTTAACTGTTTGCAAAGCTTAATCCACCACAATTATCCATGTTGTTTCTGTCTCACCTGCAATGGAAAAAATGTGTCAGNNTGGGGGGGGGGGGGGGGGGGGGGGAGGGGACAGAAAAAATGAAAGGCAGGCAGTTGTCTGCTATGAAGGGTTTACATTTTGAGAATGACGGTAAGCTAAAGATGTGACATGCAAACAAATGATCACTTTAGCCAATAGACAGTGTCAGTAGAAGAGTGTTTTACACTGACATTTCAAAACTGAACTCCTGGGGAGGCAGTCAGGAAGGAAACCTGTTGGCATAGCTGTGCAATCACATTACAATCACATATGAAGTCATGTGTTACCCTTTCACTCTGAAATGAGGAAGCTGGTTCCCTTAGCAGGTACTCTTAATTCAGTCTTCTCCTTATCAGTAGTACAGAGGTGACTGGCACCCTACTAGCTTGTTTCTCCTCCACAAATATGCCTGCAGCCATGCAGTCCTACTAAATGCTACTGTCCTTGCATCTCCTCCTCCACTTGTCAGCTGCTTTATCCTCCACCACCTTTAGAGGCCAGGCCTTCCCAGGGACCACTCTAGCTTTATAGGAGCTGGACAGCTACCTTGGGCACCAAAGATATCACAGTTCTCATTAAAAATATTCAGGGAAGGAAAGAAGCATCTTCCAGGACTTGGTCAAGATCAAGATGGGGAGAACACAGGTGTTCAAGAGTTAGAAACTCAGGATGAGCTATCTCATGAGCCAGAACTATCACACTCCAAATGTGTTCTGGTTGTCTTCATTTGATGAGACTGCAAGGAAGATTTTGATCCCCAAGAGATGTCATTAGGGGTAAGAGAAACATAGCTGATCACTAGAGCCTGGGAGTCAGGTTTTGAAGATGGCATCCACTTTGTGCCCTAAGGATGTGGCAGGAGGGCTGGAATACTGTTCTGAAGATGGTATTAAAAAACTTCTGTCCTTATAAACCTTCAAGCCAGACTTTTTCCATGGATCATACACAGAGATCAGGAGATTTCAGCGAATCTGTTGGTGAGAGAAGAGTTCTAGCAAAGGCCTACAAAACTGCCAAATGGTCAGGATCCATTAGAATCACTTCATCACACCTCTTCCCTTCTCTAAGAAGCTCTGTCAGAGTTGCAGCAGCCCTCAGGCCAAGCATACTGAACAAATCACAATACATTTTATGTTCTCTGTATAGGAAGAGCACATGACTGATTGCCTCCTTCTGTTACTGTGACATTGACAGCAGCTTTCCTCTCTTCAAGCTGGTACCTTGCCAGTAGCAGAAACCAGATCAGACTGCTGAAGTCAGTCCCTTCTGACTGCTAAGAGAAGACTCTGGCTATAATCTGGTCATACAGGGCAATTTCCTAAAGGCTTGTCACTGGTTTAAGCAGGATGTCTCCCACCCAGGAACACTACGGTCATTCTTGATGGCAAAAACAGAAAAAGAGCCAAAGGACCTCGAACCCTCACTGTGTCAGACCTGAGCACAGAAGCAACCAGGTGCTCTAAAATGACTGTCATGGATCTGCTCCACATTTCTTCAAATATCAGGCTTCCAGAGCAGTGTATTTTGTGCGGATCCTTATATTCTGAGGCAGGCAAGGTTCCTGAGACAAGTCAGATTAGAATATATATCTGTTTGGAGAGCCTGTCAGACAGGTAGAGGACATGGATTGTAGGATATCTGAAGAGGTCAGGTTGCTCCAACTGAAACTCAGAGGGGGCACAGCTAATGAGAGCCAGACGCAGGCTAAGGCAATGCAGATGCAACTGCCTCAAGCTGCTTAGCTGGCAAAGCTGGATCTGAACTTGGCACTGCTGCTGAAATAGCAGTATAGAATTGGCCTACAGTGCTCCAGGGAGCTTCTGCAATTGAACTGAAAGGGAATGGTGGGTGAGATTTGAGCAAATTTTTCTTTTTTATGCCTTCCTTAGAGAACAGTCCATCATTACTGCCAGAGCTGGTTTATCCCTGTGTTTCATAGCAATATACAAGCAAAGCAAATGCTGCTGATTGCAGCACTTGGCAGGTAAATTCTAAATACTTCCCAGGGAAGAAAATCCCCAGGTCCTTTTAGGATGTCTTCACTTGCATTTAGAAACACTTTAAGTTAAACACGGTGCTACAATAGTTACAGGAACAAACTGTAAACTGTTTCAGAGAATGCGTCTAGCCTAAGTTTGTTTACTAAATGAAATGTCCTCACTCTTGGTTACAAGTATGAGAAAAATGTTTTAAATGGGTACACAAGAAAATAGGTTCTACAGTCCCTGAGACCCTCATCTGGGATTTTATTTAATGGACCAAGGGAAGATTTTTTTGTAGGAATCTTTCCCAGATGGTTTGGCATAGCAAGCTGGGAGCAGGTAACTGGGCACAGACACCATTCATCCCCAGGAATCCCAGGCATCCCTGTAGAGCATCTGACTTCCAATAGAATCCTTCTCCCCCTGTCCCCTGACAGCAGGAATCTCAAGGTAGCCTTCAATAAATCTCTCTGGTTTGTTCCTTCCTAGATGAAGATAAGACACAAAGAAAACAAAATTTATTCTGGGAATTCACTTGCCCCTATGCAAAAAGTTTTCCTCCAATCCTTTCCGTAGTTTTGCCCTCTTGCTCCTTTTCGTGTGTTTGCAGATAGGTGCATGCTGCTCCTCTGTGTCTTGCAGCAACACATCTGGTCATCTAGCGTAGAGAGGGGGAGATATTCAAGGATCTTAACTTTAGGCACCTTAATGATCCAGAGAAGTTGACTGGGAAATGACCTGAACTCCCTCTGTAGTCACAAAGAGATGCTCCCGTGGAGAACAATTCAGGTCACCTTGGTTAGGTTCTTGCTCTGATTTACCCTCTGGAGGAGCCCGTCTATCTCCATTAATTACACAGGGAATCGAGGAAGCCTGTCATGCTAATGTAAGTGCCGAAGTTAGGTGCCTGAAGTTAGGCACTATGAAAACCTCCCTTCAGCCTAGGAGCTCCTGGAATCCTGTGTTCCCCAGCTGTAAATATGTAAGGCTTCTCTTATTAGAGGATAAGAATCAAGGAAGATTTTCAATCTTTTTTATTGCATTTGACTTTAAAACAAAATCACTCATCAGACTTACTTTTTTTAAAGTGCACTTCTGAAGGGAAAAGAATGTATAGCTTTCCCACACACTCATGCTAATATGCACAATCACTGCTAATAATGAGAGCATCACAGCTTCATTACTGTCATCGCCTTTCATTTTCCCATGTGTCTGAGCTCCATAGTTACTCTGACTGTCATATCTATTATTTATTAACACAGAAAGGCATTAAAATGCAATTTCCTCATCTATTTGTTTCTTTCTTAATTACACACTATTTAATACTCAAAGAAATTCAGCAATGGCCAGCTTGATTCTCTTCAGTTGCATAGATGCATGAGTTTATATTTAATCATTGTTTTTAATTTTTTTTGTTTTTATTTATGTGAACTTTGTGCAATATTTCTTTCCACTTTAAATCCATTAGCTGTTTGTATCCTCTCTTTCTTTAGTGTGCATTAAATCTCATGATTGATTTTTAGCTTCAATGTTTTGAAAAGAGTTTTCTCTGAAAGGAGCAGCATTATGTGTGACATTTAATAGACTTTCCACAGACTCACTGATTCAAGTGTATTTAAAATAATTCTTCTTTCTTCCTTATTTAGGTGTTATAAAAAATAATTTCCAAAGAAAGGGTTAGATTTGTTGTAGAGGTGAATGTAAAGCTGACTTCTGGTTCAGTAAAAACATGTTGAGACTTTGAAATAAACTGCTCTGAATCAGGATGAAAAGCTGCTTTTTTTTTAATTAAAAAAATCTGATTGCAAACATAAAATATGAATCATTTAAGGTTAGTCAAACTGTGCTCTTTGTTTTATCTTTTTCATTATTTTTGGCATGTTAATTTTAAAAATAAAAAATTATCTCAAAGCTAACCACAATGACAATGAAAAACAGAAACCAAAATTCATTATTTTCAGAATGCTGATATGTGGGACTTTCTCAATATTTAAAAGTATTTTCCATTGATGATTTAATTCTAACTGCTAGCATGGAAATTGATTACATTTTCTGCAAGATTTTGGTTTCAGTGAAGCATCATTAGGGCTTTCCCACAAGCCTTACTTGCTTTTTTTTCAGACAAGTCTGCTTCACCTGCTTAACATCTGGGAACATGCGTTTTCATATGTTAATACGACCGAGTTTAAAATTAGATTTACATGCTAACACATTCATTAGGTCGTTTCTCTAGTGTACTACAGAAAAGCAGGAAGCCTGCTCCAATTTCCAATGTTTGCTAGGAGCTTTTGCACTGTTTCTCCAGTGCAAGGCCAGTGTGATCAGATTCGGCAATCACCTGCTCCATTAGGTAGGCTCCATTTACCATCTAGTTTACTTTCAAAGGAAACTGAGGACAATGCATACTTTGATATACAATAAAGGTGAGGGAGTGCATCCTACAAACCAGGGCTGTGGAAGGATCTGCCCTAGGTCGAAATGACAGTTTAGTGGTAGATGGGGCCACCAGATGGCACAGAAAAAAAGGTTAGCTTGTCCTCAAGCTGCAAAGGTTATTTCAAAAGAACAAGTAAAGTATGGTGCTGACTGTAAAGTTGTGGTGTATCAATCGGCTTCACCAACACGGCAGCCTCTAGGATTCATAGAGGAATCTGGACTTCAGTGTCTTGGTGAAGTGACTTTGAAAGTTTTAAAAGGCAGGAATGGTTAAAAAAACCCAAACAGACATAATTTTAGACATTAAACCTGACTGTGTAAGGCAGTTGAGACGCTGGACCCCAGTGCCTTAAATAAAATACTTTGCATCCACTCCTGACATATTCACTGAAGTAGCTTTTAGGTAAAAACATTTGTCAGTGTTTCAATAAGCTGTATAATTCAGTTCAGTAAATTGAATGCAAAGTATAAGAAAATTTACATTCAAAGTAGTAAGTCTTTCTCCTCAAATAACTCTATTTTGTGGTTGGTAAATTAAAAACTAAAACAAAAAAAATTTATTTCCAAACTTTCTTTTTCCCATTTTAGTTAGATAAATCCTGAGAAAGAGGGAAGGACAAATTATTTCAGGGTCAGGATGGAAAGATGACATTTGTACTGTCATGTCGTCTTTGTTTCTGAGTTGTGTAATAATTTTTTGGACTTTTTCCTTTTTTCTGCAGCAGACATTTTTCTATGGTCAGGCTGGGGAATAAGCTTCTCTGTCATCCTGCACCCATTCCAGCAGAGCTGGGCAAACTTTTTGGAGGTTAAAATGTAATTTAAAAAAATGCCAATTTCCACAAAAAAAAAAAAAAAAAAAATTACCCATAGGAAAAAAATATCTTTGTGATAATTTTTCAGGTAGAATTTTGAAATGTTGTTTGCAGTTTCATTTCTTTCTTTTTATTGTTAGTTTATTTTCCGGGGATTTTGATGTTAATTCCTTACTTATATAACAGGAATAACAAAAAGTAACTTGAGAAATACAACTGAAATAATATCTTTTTCTTGGCCAAAAGTTGATCGATTATAATACTGTTTGATGTTTCAGGAAAAATTACTAGTATTCAAGTAAAGCCCCTAGTGCTAGAACTTTAAACCAGAACTTTGTCTTCAGAGGTCTCTGTATAATTAACTGAATTGTACCCAGTATGTAATGTTAATGCATTCATGTATAAACAGAAAAATTGAGCTTGCCGTGATTTATAGAATTTAAAAATATTACACTTTCATCCTTCTCCCTGCTTTTTGGTCTGAAATATGAGGGACCTATTTTGCTTTTCTTTGTCTGAACTGGTTCTTAAGGCTGAAAATGGATCATCTAGCACTCACTGTCATGACTTTACAGATACATTTATAATAGGGCTGGCACATCACCTTGGTGCTTCATCTATCATCAAATTTTTCTCCAAAGAAGGTAAATGAGCCAGTAGCATTTAAGGGACACTGTCTAGGAAAGCTTTGCACGGTATCCCTTGTACTCAGTGAGATTTGTGACCTTGATTTCAATGGCCTTTGCGTTAGCATGGATCTTGTAGCTTTAGAGTTAGCAAAATAACATATTTGGGAAATGCAGCCTCTTCTAGCTCATGAACTGCTTGGGATTTTTGGAATGAAAATTTTATACAAGGCATGTTTTACCTTAACATCAGAATAACATTGGGAGTTAGCGAATGAGGGATGTGTGAGCAGATGCAGGACTGACAGGGATTTTCATTCCTTCCTGTGAAATGGTAGACACTTAATGTCATAAATAGGCCAAAATGTTGGCATTTTTTAATACTGAAACTGAATTCTAATATGCAAATACTGGGTGGCCTTGTCAGGACTAGTGTATACAGGTCATTTGCTGGGTCCTTACCCCACAACTACTAATTTGCACTGAAGTCTTCTTTTTGTATGTTTCCATATGACTAGATGGATTGGTACACTGCTGCTATACTA
Organism: Chionis minor; assembly: GCA_013398295.1. Lineage (NCBI taxonomy): Eukaryota > Metazoa > Chordata > Aves > Charadriiformes > Chionidae > Chionis > Chionis minor. Next base: position 102,619 of record VZSF01005424.1, read on the forward strand.
ATGCATGTTAATAGAAAAACTGAGAATATTGTGATGTTTCACCTAGATTTTAAAAAGATGACTGTTACAACGGTGTGAGAAATACAAAGGCAACCAATCTGTTACCATAAATACAGTGAAAACAGAGTTTGTCTGTAAGTGTAGTGTTACTTTACAAAAAACTGTAGGGTAAAAATATCCACGGTTTTTGTGTTCTTATTTCTGCCCTCAGAAAGTCCTCTGCCTCAGTTTCAGGGTACTGGAAATTGGAAACTTTACATAAGGATCTGAATATGCAGTTAGACTCTTATCTCATTTTAATTTTATTTCACAAATCAAACCACCTTTTTTAAAGTACAAAACATAGATAAAATTCCATCAATTAGTGGGAAAATACATATACGATTACATTTTTGTTTAACATTTTCAAAAAATATGGCATAAATGGGAATTTTTAATATAATAATAAGCCTTATATTTTGTTATACAATAGTTTTTATAGAAAATTTATTTGTAAAAAATTTGTTTTAAAGAGGATGAAGAAAACCTATAGATTTTCTGTGATAGAAAGGAAAAATATCATCAGTGTCTAAATACCAGATCCTTCAGGAATAATCTCAGGAAAATTAAGAACGGGAAATTAAGTAGATGACAAACAGTGTAACTGCTATTGACTTCTATCTGCACATTGTTTAAAGACAATAAATATCAATTATTGATCAATTAAAAGATTGGTTTTAATTTTTTCTGTCACATCTGTTGGTCTTAATCTTAGAAAAAGAAAAACAATGTCCTGCAATTGATTAAAAATTCAACTTTTTGGAGAATCTGTTGAAGGACATAGTCATAGCAGCCATATGCCCAGATGACCTAAAATTAAGTCAACAAGGCCAAATATATTTAAATGAGTTGAGAATAGGGTCTTAGCCTATGTTCTGCATTACAATACAACCCACAAAATAAGGAAATGAGAATATGGTTCAGGTAGGATGTTTCCATTATTTTTACATTATAAAGTTTTGGTAGCAGTATAAGTAATATTTTAAGGTACCAAGTGGGCAACTATGATCTTATTTACATCCAGGAAACGTAATTGAAGCAGGTAAGTTGCAGGAACGCAACAGAGTAAAGATAATAACACTAAGAATCCTTTACTTATGTGGTCGCTTTGTTCAGTCCATGAAAACAAATTTATTTTTTTTATAACGGCCAGAAGTAGTCAATGGAGAATAACATTGACAAAAAGGGTGAAGATGGTGTAGCCTCCTCCAACAGCAGATATGTTCTGCACCCATGATATTGAGGCATGACTAGGAAAGGGATGAGAATGCTGTGACAATATGAAAATTCCAGGGGATGGCTTGGGATTTAGTCCTTGCTTAAATTTACTCCTTGCTTAAAAGTTCTGCTGGAGTCTAAAAAGATGTGTTAATGATCACAAAGAAATAGATATGTGGAATACCCACAAGTGTTGCAGGATCTGCCTTTCCTCAAACTTCAGCACTGTACAGGTTTTCATTAGCTGTGCAACTAATAATGGCAAAATAACTCAATACTGTGAACTTTTCTAAAGGCTGTGGTGGGATTCATTAAAGCCAGGGGAATGTCTTTTATCTATTAGATCTCTGTGATTTGTTGGCTCCATCTATTTCAAGCGGCATTGAAAAGTCTAACAATACATATAAACCAGAACTAATATTGTTTTGGCATTAAAGTTATTGCACAAAGAGTGATCATGATATTTGATGTGTAATTTAGCTTTGGTTATTCTTCTACAAGGATTTCTTTAGCCCCTGGAGGTTCATAATGCTTCAGGAAATGTGTCTTTTCATTTTGTTAAGAAAATATACTGATGAATGCTCTGATGGAAAAATGTGTGCCTTGTGTCTTGTTAGCCCCGGGATGTCTTGAAGAAGATATTTATCTCAATGGGACCATTCCTGGGAGACAAATATAATTAACAACTGAATATATAAATCAACCAATAAGCTCACTACTGTAAGGAATAGCTTAATTTCTTGTCTTGTTTTTTGAGTTTTATTTTCAAAATGCTTATTTTCATAATCACTTTGAATGACAGCTTCAGGTGTGATACACACAAAAACTCTTTTTTACTTTTTTTAATGAGGTTATGGGCCTAATCCAGCTCCCAATGTATCCTTTCAGAGTGTTTATTTGGCAACCATACCCAGAAAGATTATTGAATAAATGTAATACTATTCAATGAGTAATCTGTCAGATATATCTACAGCAAGCCCAAAGTCATTACGGTTATCGTCTCCTTACCTTCTTTGCAGCCATATTCTCTCAATTTTTCTAGCTCATTGCTCCTTTGCAGATGGATATGAATTTAATCTGCCTGCACTCTGAACTGGATGAAAAAAAAAAATTTGATCTAAGATGGAAAGCACCATTTACAAAGCTCAGGTGCCAGAGGTGGCTCACATCTGATCAGCTTACAGTGTCAGCAGCTGCCAGCTCATATCTGTGTGCACCTGAACCCCAAATTTATATAACACACCTTTCTTTCTCATTGAAATTATTCTTCAGGGCCCCTGTCTTTCATATGGAAGTTTTCTACTATTTTTCTTCCAGCTGTCCCTGTGTATCTGGCTGTATAACACCGAAAATACTCTAAGAGAAGCTTGCAAGGATGCTGTTATCTGGAGCAACTCTGCAGTCAGGTAAATGGCATTGGTGTACGCCATATGAGGAAAAGGGACCCTTATTTTCAAAGAGTATCACAGTATCTTGCAGTTTACTTGGAAAATTCTGTCCTAGGCAAGTGAATAGGTCTGATTAAAATCAGATGTTTTCCATCTAAAGTTGGATATTTTCTCCAATAATCTATTGAGTTTTCTATTGTGGATGGTTTTAATCTCAAACCAGGACTGAGACTTCTGTCAGGACTGTGTCTCATAGCTTATTTGCCATTCTTTTTGTGAGACATTCCAGGGGATTTTTAAATGCCTCCTACAATACCCAAAGCCCCTATTTCTTTATTGCTGTCAAAATTTCAGAATTACAATTTAGATAGGTCAAGGTCGTGGGACTTTTTAAAACTTCGTTCATGCAGTTCTCACACCTCATTAGAATACAGAAAAAATGGGTTTTGATGAAACATTCAGATGCCAGGAAAAATAATATTTATGTAGTCTGAAGGATTTAGAGCATCACAATGTTTACTGAAACCTATTCACAAATAAGATAGTTTTATGTATTTGTTAAATTGCTGCTGTTGTTGTTATGCTCAAATGTATATAAAGTATTTGTCCAGCAGTATGACTAAGGACACAGTTTTTTAATCTATTCTATGTTGCTTTCTTGTGGCCTCATGACCATCTGGTAATTGAGATATTTCCTAACATATGAAATAACAATGATAATTGTAATAATAAAGAAAATAATTGGTATATCTTTCCAGGATTCAAGAATATATAATCACTGATGTTGTTAATGATTTGTACCACCTAAAATAACAACATATAACATTGTTAGGCTTTAGAGCTATCTCATCAGTGACAAAGTCTGTGGAAGGAAAAAGCAAAAGGATGGGATAGAAAGAAGGCTGTGAAGATAGAAAAAAGGCAATGAAAATATCAGAGAATACATATACCTGACTATTATTCTCAAGTCAGTTTAGTCACAGTCTCTTTTTACAAATTTTGACTATCTAACTTTTCGTGTAAGTGACTCAATTAGTTGAATCTCAATGACTAAACACAGAGAAAACTCAAAGGAACGGTCACCTCGTGCTAAGAAAAATCACCATGGGCAAATAAACATTTGATAAGTAAGAGGAGCTACACTTGATCTCTCCCTTTTGGGGAAGACAGGAGCAAAAATCCATGGGGATTTGGCCATGATCTCATCATGCTATAAACATGTTTGTTTATTTTTGAAGGAAAAAAATGAGGTATTTTAACAGCCAAACCAAATGAAAAATGAACTATGCATTCTCGGTAATGAGACTTCATATGCCTCTTCATACAAAAGACAATCTGAGATCCTCAGATGAGAAAATGAATACTATCTACAGTTTGTCCAGAGAATTACTATTATTGAGGAAACAATTTCTGTTTAGTAAATACACATTTATAGGATAATAGATGTCTCTGGTAAATAATATATGATATGTTAATATAATTAATTTCCACCTTTCATTTCTAAATTAGCTAAATATGTATTTAACAAACAAACTTCTGAAAAGAGCTTAATCACCCAAGGGCAAAAGGAAGATCAAAATTGAAACAACAGGATACATTATGTCTTGTTGTCAAAATAAAACACAACAAAACCCAATTTATAATCTTCCTTATTAAAGGAACTGTCATTTTATGCCTGCATGGAAAGAATGAAACAATCCTTAGGCTCATGGAATGACAAAGTTTGAGAATCTGAGCCATTATTTTCAAAGAAAATATAAAGAAGATATAAGGAAGAATAGGGCTCCTAGGATCAAACCATGAAGTATCTAAGTGCAAAGCAGGACCACCTACCATTATTTCCTTTTCACAAGCTGTTCAAAAAACTGTGTGTAGAACTATGCAGTATAAAGATGGAAATAATAATTAATTTATTAATGGTTTGTCATTAATTCATTAAATTAATTTGTAAAACAAAGCATCTGTTATTATACAGAAAGTAAGTCAAAATGCTTTCTTGTAAAGCAGAGCAAGAAACATTATTTTTTTTTTTCTTTTTAGAGGAGGAAAATCAGTTCCCTAAAAGCAAGGATAGATTTTGGGGGGGGGGAAGAATCACTTCTGGGACTAACGTTTACATTGATGAAGTAGGCTAGAAGACATGCCAATTTAGCCTACAAAAAGTATAGTCCTCCTTAATTGTGATTTTAGGATGGAGCAGTTTGGAATACGAATTTTATTGCATAAGCAAAATTAAGACTAGGGAAGAGGAAATCCTGTAATTTTAAAACATTAACATTTTATTATAGCATTAAGTACTACCTCCTGGATTGCTGAAAATATGCTTGTCTTTAATCACTAATATGCTTTAGATTACTTATTCCCCTGTTTACTGATTATGGTATTACTTTGTGTATATAGACAAAAGTACTATGTGACATGACAGAGCCAGGCACCTTGGTGAAGACAGTTGGAAAAGAAAAATAGCAGGCCAGTTAATACAGTTACTTGAAAGGGCAAAGGACTGGATTTTCTACAAGTGTGTGGACACAGAAGGAGCAGATGGATGCTAGTTATAAAAGAGCGGGAGTGAAATAGGTCTAGATGAATATCCACAGTGCTTCAGCCTTCCAAGAATTAATGATAGGTAATATAGATGTCTAAGATTAGTGAAAGACAAGGGAGTTTGACGACTAAAGATCAGTAGAGCCCAGACAGGGAGAAATGCGTTATAAAATCTTTGAAGAAAGAAATGAAAAACTGTCCTTTGGAAAAGAATTTCTACACCACCTAAAGGTCTTGTAGCCTTTATGGGGTTTTTTCCCTACTCTCCTTTCACATAGTTACAATAAGTCTGAAAAGCCTTCTGACAATGCCCCCCAGAAAGCTACTGACAATATTGTAAACCAACAGCCAGCGTGTCCTGGATGTCCAAAGTAGCAGCTACCCCGTAGTAACTTCCAGCACACAGCAGTCCCAGTTTAAGGCAGCATTATGCAGAATACAATAAACCCACGCATAAACAAGACCTGCATGTCATCTACTCTTGCTGTCCAATTAATAATCCTAATAAAATGGCATTCCTGTTTGCAGAGGCTAGCCATGTTAGCCTATACATTAGTATTCAGGATGCTGTTCCCCTCAGGCTGAAATATGCCGCGTACAGGCGGCAGCCAAAAGCGATGTGCAGAGTTTCAGCTCTGGGGCTGGGGATGGAGGCCATTGCTCTGACAGAGTTCAAGTAGATTGTCCAGGTGAAATGGACACCACTGTGTAGCAAAAGTCCCTCACGTTTTAAAGCTACTCTATGGACTTCAGTAAAGTTGGAGTATGATTTAATCTTGTGCTGCCACTCTCCAGAGTAGGGCGCATTTCTCTCTAATGTGTTGGTAAGACATGGTCAGAGAAAAGCCACTGAGCAATTGATCAGTCAAATATGAATCTTGTTACTGACCTGTTTTCTACCAAACTAGTTGTAATGTGTGTGTATGCTCTCAGTTTTGAAGAATCAAGTGACTGATTTCCACCACTGCTATTCAGATTCTGTGACAACCTCTGTTAGTGACAGAGGGCTGGTAAAGCCACAGGAAGATTTGTGAACATGACACATTGAGTGATTTTTGTCATTCCTATGCTATATTTAGGGAAAATAAAAATACTTTACACTCTGTCTTCTATTCTTTCCCTAAAACTCTTCCTACCCATCTTCTAGATGCCTAAGAAACACCCAGTACCAGCAGGGCTTGTTTGTTGGCAGGCACTGGACCTGCCCGGCTGCTATCGCATTAACACACGAACACCATTGCATGTGTCTGTGATACATACAAGTGCTCTGGCACCCATGTCCACCTCATCTCCACATTGTCTAGTTGATGTTAAGTGGCAGAGATGGGCCGAGAGTGTGTAGACAAGCATTGCTGCTGGTTGTGGTGACTAAAGTGACCTTACACCATCCCAGTGCTGCCTTGCTGTCGCTGGGTGCATAAGGGACCCTGGGCTACAAAAGGGAATGGGTTATACTGTATGCGTTTTGGAGGTGGTTTGGCACGTTGATACCCATGCCATGGGGGACAGGCATGTTGTGAACAGAGCTTGAGAAATGGATGTGATTTCAATAGCCAGTGCAGTTGAATTGGGCTGAATTATGCCCATCACGGCTTTGCTCTGTTTACACAGTGTTGAGGGAAACAGATCTTGGTCTTCAGCTGGGGCTTCTCAGATTGAGAGAAACAAAAAAAAAATCTTAAGATAAAAAATTTGTAATTCATAGGTCGTGGTCTTAAATTTAAATGCCCTAAAGTGAGGATTACACTTTCTGTGCTTCATAGTATGCTGCTTAACTTGTTTCATCCTCAAAGGTGAGGGGGTGAAGTTCTTAACACATTGGCAGTCCCTCCAATCTCATCATCAATATCTCCAAGATTTTTCTTTGTTTTAGTTTTGTTGAAATGTCTGTCAAGTTATTAGCTATACTCTGCAACCAAAATTTCTTAAAAAACAAATACCAGCTGTACTTACAGAAAACTAAAAGCTTTCAACATTTTCTTTGCATCTCAGGCCCCCCATCTTTGCTTCAGACAAAATAAAACAGACTCCATTTTTCATTGTTAAAGTTTGTCATATTTTAAATTTTATCATATTGCCAGAAGTAAACTAGTTGTGCAAACATTTTTGTAGTTGACCAAAGAAATACGTGCTGATTAACTGTGCTCTTAAGAGACTGCCTCAATATCACAGGAAGGTCTACAGCAGACCTGGAACAGAAGTGTGAAGTGCTGGCTGCAGTTCCCCCTTATACCTTTATCAAAAAAAGGTGAAAAAAACCCCAACAAACCACCAACCCCTCATTCCTCTGGATGTGAATCATTTGCTTGTTATTTTCGTAGCTTTTCTTATTTCAGCTGTTTTGGAGGCTGCATGACTTCTTATTGGATGAACTTTGTAGGTTAAAGTCTGGGTTTGTTTGGGTTTTTTTTTAAAGTACTTTTCCTATTTGTTACTTATCCTCTAAAGTAATACATTCGAGGAAGAAACAACCTCTGAAAGCTCACCCCCCAGCCCAGCTCTGCTGCCCAAAGGTGGCCCCTGGCCTTAGGCCCCATTGCAGTGGCTCCCATTCCAGGATGGCTACAAGACAATGGTGAGACTGTTTCTTACCTCCTCACCAAGGGAAACTTCACTCCCTTTGGAGGAGTTCCTCTATTTCTGACATCCTTGATTACAGACAGTTTAACCCGTTCTGCAGCTGGGTTGTCTTGTCCTCCATGCCAAATCATTCCTCAGTCACACATTACCACTATTGAGCAGTTAAATTTTAATTTCTCCTTCCCCATGTAAATGCAACTATAGGGTATCCAGGTAGCTAAGTGGAATAAAGCAGTCCCCAGGTATTGAATACAAACTCTGTGTGACCCATAATCTCATGAGCTGCTACCCTTGCTAGAAAGCAGTGCAGAGACACATCACCATGGAAGAAGCCCTGCACATGTGGCCTTTGCCATCAAAGCTTTTTGTGAGCGAATGGGTGCAATACACTTCAAGCAAGGGTGACACCATGACTGACCAAAGGGGGAAGAAAGAAGCGTCCGCTCCTCCAGAGGACTGCACAGGGAGTGACAGCAGTGCTCTGTTCAGCCAGACATACATGGTCCCATTCATACCACTGTACAGGTATACCAGATAAAGCACCCATCTGATTCTCGCTGCCAACGGCTATGAGTGCAACTCCGTAGCCCTGCTTAGCCTCAAGTATAACACCAAAAGCCCTGTTCACACTCCTGAAAAAGAACATTTTTGAGCAGAGATTTGAGTATGTCTTTTGTCCCAAAAAAAAGAGACATAATTTTGTTAGAAATCATTTTTTTTCTTCATAAATGTGACTATGGGCTTCTCTCACGAATGTTTCCCCTCTAGGGAGCATTCTTTCCTGCAAGTCACCCCAGAACTTCCTCCTACAGTCAATCTGATGGAAAGTGGTGAATGTGTATGGGTACGCCCAACTGACTCCCCTGGCAGACTAAAATGATGACAGGCACAGCTTGGGCTTGATTCCAGGTGCTGAACAGGTGGATCACAGGTAAATCACTGCATTCATCTCCTTTTCAGCCCGATTGCTCACTGCAACTTTGTATGGAGAGAAAATACCCCACAAATTCAAAATACTGTTTTGAAAATGGCACTCATAATGGAAACTCTGTAGTCATCAGAAAAGAAACCAATACCAATAGCTATCTGGAACAGTGCAAATCCCAGCAACTAGGGATTCAACTACAATATCTAACACCTTCGAATGTGATCTGGACTTGCGCTATACTCTTGTGGTATGGGAATAAGGGGCTTAATCCTCAAACTTGCTGAGCATCTACTGAGAAGTGCTGAGTACTCAGTATTTACTGACTTCCATAGGAATATATGCTAAAACACAAATCTATATAATGGATTTCTGACACCATATAATTTAGCATGAGATGATTTCTATATTGTGCAGCACTTTAAAGATGATGATTCTGCTTTGCTTACTCTTTTCCTTGAATTCTGTCTCATTTTGTGCTGAACAAAATAATGTACTTGTGCAAAGTTCACTTTTTTCTGTGGGACGAGGGTAAAGGGAATAATAACATTGTTAAAAACAATGAAAACATTTAATTAACTTCAGTGTGGCTACACATTTGACTTTGGACCCCTCAGTCAATCATTTTTGCCAAAAGATAAGATTGAGTAGATATGGAGATAATTTTATAAAATATGATTCCCCTTTGAGTAATGAGAAAATTGATTTTTGATATGAGAGGAAACACAATATTATGAATTCTGTGCCTGGATAAATGAATATTTGTTTTTCATTCTTTAAATTTAGCTTCCTGTTTTGTAATTCCTATGTTAATGTTTTCTTAAGCATTCTTAAAAGGTGACTCCTGAATTGATTGTTGCTCTTTGTTGGTTTCTTTTAAAAAACTCTTTTGTATATTTGCCTTGCAAGTATTGCGACAAGTGTCCCCTGATGCCCTGCTTCCTTCGTCTCTATGACTCTAGTTAAATGCTGGTGTTCTAAAATAGACTTTTATAATTACAAAATACTGAAGACTGCCTTTTTCTCTGGCCTGAAAGCAGAGAGCTCTTTAGGTTGATGTCAGGCAAGCCATTGAAACTTAATTTGAAGCAGGAAGAAAACTTGCTTTGGGTTGACCTTTGATTGACAGAAGGAAAGAATCAAGCAATCTTTAATATAATCATAATAAGATCCTTACAGGTGAAGTAATGTACCAGACTGACTTTAAAAATATTTGTTGCTTCTTCCCCTGGAGATAGCCATGGCCTCACAGCAGAGTCTCTGCTTATCCTAAATAAAGTGCTTTGCCTTTGACACCTGAGTGTTACTTTAATCTGAGAGTGTGGTGATTTTTTTTCCAGATTTCATTTTATTTTGCCTTTAATTGAAGGAGAGGAAAACGAGAACTTTTCAGCTGACTGTAGTTGTTACATCAGCAAACACCAGAACACTGTGTTTTTTTAGTGCAACCTATTAACCAATCTTTAAAGAAAAAATGGAACTGTGGCAGAATTAATTTGAGTTTTATGTTATGTTGCACAGCAACTATAAACAGGACTGTGTTAATGTTTATTGTCTGTTTTGTGGTGTATTTAAATGCTTGTTAACATTACAGAATGTGTTGTATGTGTGCACAGTCCTTTCTGTGAGCGAGAGAAGCGGCAGCTGCAGGAATGGCTCACTAGTGGGTAAGGACTGGACCTCCCAGGAGCTCAGCTTCTGGCTGGCATTTGGACCAGTAAACCACCAGCTGTGGCTTGGTAATGTGAAACTTGAAGAGTTCCTCATCGCATCCTCTGCACCTAGTGGGGCTCTGGTGTGACTCTGATACCTTGTCCCTGGCACTGGACATCCACACAAGCTGCCAGTGAGTCACTGCTAGGTCATGCTCACAGGATTGCCACCGCTGCTTCTGCAGAGTGAGTGGAGGGATTGCAGGAAAAGCCCACCTCTGCCAGGAATGACTATTTTGGTGATTGCACAAGCACCAAGGCGGAATCTACAGGCCAGGAATATATGATGGCTGAAAGTCTGTCAGCTTGCAGACAGCATTTATTTGATGCAGAATAAACAGGTGTTTCCTCAAGCTGCAAGAAAGATGCTATAATCCCCACTTACCCTCTGTTCCTTACCAGTCTTCATCCTGCTCATAAAATAATAGCTTCTGCTTAATGGAAAATTATTATTCACTTACAAATGTGCATCTTGTCTGCTTTCTCCCCCTTTTCCTCCCATTTTCATTGCTTGCTTCTTTTCTTTTTCCCTGTGTGTTCTCTCCAGCTTCAAAATCCCTTTCCAAACACAGAAAGCTCAGGAGGAGTAATTGTGAAATATTTCTAGGGAATTCTGCTCTTCCTACTGGAAAATTCCCTATAAATTTAATTATACTGAGGAATAGCTTCTTCTTTCTTGATCAGATTATCCCAGGCCACTTCTTTTCCATTTTGCATCTGCACAACTGTCAGCCACTGCTATAGCCCTTCTAGGCAGTATCACATGTCAATATCAAAACTTCCATTCTGCTTAGAGGGATTCCTCATGAAATAAACCATCCCTTAGAGAGCCCTACTCAGACCGGTGTGGCCTGACTGCCATCTCCAAGCAAAGCAAAGAAGAACAAGTTTAGAGTTTGTCAGTGAAAGCTGGTTACCGCTTAAGAGGCATAAGGGGATTTTTGGTAAACGTTGGAGGTGTTATTCTGCATTTCAGAAAGAGTTCTAATGTTATCAAAAAGCTCTCAGTTTTCCTTCTAGCTATCTAATAGGCAAACCACAGGGAGAAAGAAAAGCTAAACTATACTTTTTTTTAGGATATGTCATTAAAAATATGATTTTAGATTAAAATACTATTTTAGTTCATTGCTATTATATTTTTATGAAAGAAATACAGAAGGAGAAGGGTGGAAAAGTCTGTTGGGCAAAAATGGAAGGAAGTGTAGCTGTATTAGGGTGTGCAAAGACGTGGAGTTTTCAGGGCAGTAACAGGGTTTTTCATATTGTTTCAAGAAGCTGTAAGTTTGATAAAAGATGTTTGATGGATAAAATGAACAGATATTAATATGCCAAGAACTTCAGTGTACTTCTGTATTCACTCTGTTTTCTTAAATGTCTATCTGCTCTATAATAGCAGAATAGATATAACATCTTTTAACTTAGATATGCAGGCCCACTTTCCAAATTTTAAGAAAGACTATAGGCAGGTGAATAGTTGGAGTGACCTCAGATTTCAAATTTATTTATCTGAGTTATTCACTGAAGACTCGTTGACTAGATAAGCCGATTTCTTTTAACTTAATTTCTGTTGACACCAGCTGTTGGTTTGTCTGATGAAAAAAAGGAACAGTTCACAAATTCTTCTCTATAAAAGAAAAGGTGATAAACTCATAATGGCTTTCAGTCAGGAAGAATAGTTTGGCTGTGTTTTTCACAGCCTTCAAACACAGTTCACAATTCCTACTTTATCACTACTCCCTTCTCACAAGGCTATATCTCTCAGCCACTGTAATTCAAGTAGAAGTAGGACTGAGGCAGGAAAGGGAAGGAGAAAGTAAGAGAAAGGAAAGCAATGAAACCTAGTGCATATAAGATCCAATAAAGTATTGGCACTTATGCAGTTCCAGATGTTGTGGCGTTGGGTGTTAACTGGTACGGTATAACTATTTTTTTTACTTTCCCTAATGGACTGCTCCAATAAAACAAAACAAAACAAAAAAACCCCCACACAAACAAAACACAACCTTATAAAATGGAAAATGTTAAAATTAATTTTAAAAAAAGAAAGTTTCTTTTTGCAGATGAAACACTGTGGAGTTTGCATCTTTCTGGCAATACAATACCCACAAATGTGAAATTCTTCCCACAAAACCAACTTATCCATGGCCAAGTTCAAGCAACACTTTTATCTCTGCATTTATATCAGCTGGTTCCAAAAGCCACTCTTTTCCTTGCTAATGGATGAAAGCAAAAGACTACAAAGAAAGGACACAGTTCACACCTGGCAAGATCCCTTGTTTCTTTCCCTTCGTGGCATGTTGAATTGAACATGAGGATGACGACTTTGGTGCAACTCAGCACTAGTTGGATACGTTAATTTTGCCTCTAAAAGAGTGTATCCTTCGGCATTCAGTCTTTCATGGCTAGGTCTGTTATTTGTGACTTAGGAGGTTCATCCAAGTTAGCATTTCTTTTTGTAGGTGGTGGCCTACAGACAGTGAGAAGAGAGCTTCACTGCTAGGTAAGAAATTTTTGTAGACCTTAATGTTGTTATTCCTGGAAGACAGAGATTGGAAGTCAGTTTATCCTGAATACCTAGTCATACCTGCTAGTCTAACAGGTTGTATGTTATGGAGTCAATATATTATTGTAGAAATGGATTTTTACTCCACTGACATAGAAGTTCTGTGCTATGGGAGGGTGAACAATAAACAGAAAAATGACTGAGGACAGAATTTCCAAGAGCTGGAAACCTGCCCTGGGGAGCATGAAAGGCTGAAAGACAAGCACAGCAGTGAGAGTAAAGCAAGGGCCAGAGCCTTGCACTCACAGTGAACCCGAGTGGGGTAAATTAAGCTTCCGCAGGGTGGGAAAGGATAGGGCTATTGCATAAAGTGACACAATACAAATGTTAAAAGGTCTAGGAGTAAATCAAAGATCACTCCAGATCCCCTCTCCCTCCACCTATATGATAACCGGATGTGGAGAGTCCCATTCATTTTACTGAATGAAGATGTCGGGATTGCAGTTTTTTGCATTTTATCAAGTCACCCGAACCCCCCTTGCAACACTGAGACCCAGTCAGTGTCTAGAGCATGCTTCATCTCATCCTAATGCAGACATCTACATTGCTCAAATAAACAGCACCCTCACAGTGGGTTTTGCACTCTCTACAGGCTGTGAAATGAACCTCAGCTGATTTATGCCTGCACTTTGGCCAATTAAAATTGAGTGAGACAAATGGTACCCAAAATGACCAATTGGAAGTACCTCACAAAAAGTTGTGTTGTGCCTAACATGGTTCTTGATATTACAAAATCAAACCTGGATACTCTTTCATTACTTTTCAACACTTTGTTTAGATTGAAGATGAGGTAAGCACAATTGCACTTTCTATAGCCAGCTCCAGCTCTGGGGAAAACATCCTTAAACCTTTTTCTTTAACACCCTCAGGGCTTCTTTGAACTTGTATGGCTTATAACAGACTTCTGCGGGCAGTAACATTGCCACAGGAGAAGTGGGATATTGGGCACTGCTGTTTCTTGAAACTCCTCCTCAGCTCTGGCTCATAACATAATGCCTCCTATGGTGGCATCAGGGCCAGCATCAGGGCGGGAAACATACAGCTGTGCAAATACCACATCCAACTTCACACAGACATTTTGCTGTAATAATTCATGTCTCATTTCCACCACTAGAGTGACAGAAAGAGTTGCATCATCTACAGCATAAAAGCAGTGCAATGTCAATTTCCTACCTTAATCTTGTTCCTATGGGGAAAGTGATAAATGCACTCTGCTTTGCTTTGTTCATCTCATGACACTCTGCTTGTAGTGGTATTAAACATATTCTTTTGTGATATTTAAGGATGATTCGCAGCTAAACCCTCCAAAGTTTCTATCAGATGTGTCATCAGATTTAAAGTATAGACTCCAGAATTATGACATGACACAGCCTTTCATTAATTATGGATTTGTAATTATGCAATATTTTTGTACCTTTTCAGGCAGCACCATGGTACTTAGCTTTGCTTTTGCTTTGTTTTTGTTACTATCTTTTACTTATTTTACAGTTGAACTGTTTGCACCTGAGACAGCATCTATACTTAAAATGTCATACCCCTTGCAATTACTTTTAAGTGTTTTACATTAGCTTGAGGTTAAAAAACAATTTTTTCTCTTAAGCGATACATAATTATATATTGCTCACAATGATTGACAGTTTGTTGAGTGCAGGATCATGAATTAGTACCCTGAATATTACAACAAAGAAAGTCCCACCAAGTCTCAAGGTTTCAGGAGCTGTGACACAGATCAGTCATTTTGTATTATAATCATAAAGGCCTCCCAAAATGATTTAAACAATAGTAAAAGAAAACACATCCTTCACTTTCAGAGTGGAGGCAACTTGATCACTGTAAATGTGGGAGAAGCAATAAGATATTGCAAGGGAAAATAATCTCAAGACATTTCAGATTTCTTCTACTTGTTTGTTGGGGTTTTTTTAAATGTAATTTGATATAATCTCTAAGTAAGAGCAGTTCTGTAAAATGAAGTAAAGCTGTGTACACAACAAGCCCTTAGGAAGATGACCCTTTTCAGAACTTCTTCAAAGGGCAGAACTGTGAGCATGCAGCAACTGCAGATGTATGGCTGTACCTTTTCACCTCAGGAGTGTAGACACATGGAACAGGATGGCATACTGAGCAAACAGCAAGCCTTACCTCTGATCAGTCTAGGTGACTGATAACCCTTTTCACTGATAAGCGCAAAGGTCCTCTGAAACTGTCTAGCTTTGGAATAGAAATAATTTATTGAGGCAAACTTGTCCACTCCACTGTTCTTGCAGCTGACAATCTCTTTCAGGCTAAATTCTGGGGCAGAACACCTCTTCTGTATTTACATATTCACAACCACGCACTACAGGTTTGGTTGAACAAGATCTAATTTTTAAAGGATACCAAAACTCTGAAATGAAAAAAAAAAAAATGGCTCTGGCCAATAATATTCCCTGATGTTGCTGGAAGGTTGCCTAAGATATTCTGAGATGCCAAGATGAGAGTAGTTTTAAGAGTGAAGGTTTTTAGTTCACAGATACCAGACAGGAACTATTTATATTATTCCTGTGCAAAAACAAGCAGAGAATGATAGGCATGTTGTAATATGGTCAAAATGACAGATAAGATTAGGTCACATTTCAGAAAAAAATGCAACAAAAACCATGCAAAATTAATATTTGTACTCCTTTCACAGACCATAGTGTTTAGAAAGCATGGTTTTGTATTCCACTTATGCTGGTCTAGAAGAGTCCACCAAAACTAACAGATCTGTTTTCTCTGATTTGCATGCAGAACAGCTATTCCATTTAATGAGACTCACTCACACAGAACTGTAGGAAATGAAAAACTAAATCAACACCCTTGACAAGCCTAGAGAATTAAAACTCAAACCTTCTACTATAAAGACAATACTATCATACACTTTAAAATCATATTTTATAAACAAAAATATAGTAGTGGGAAACATAGCTAGATAAAACATTCCAGTGAAAATGCTTTTGACTTTTTTGAACAGAAAAGGTCAATTTTGAATAAATAATTTTCTTTTTTTCCCCATTAGAAAGTGACGGTTTTGATGTCCTAGCACAGGATAGAAAAGAAATACAGTCACGTTTTTGGCAATGGCAAAAGAAATAGCTTTAAGCTCACACTCCACAGGTTGCCACACAAGGAGACTGGTTTGGCCATAGTACAAAGCCTTAGAGCTGACCTGTTGTATAAAAGGAAGATTTTTGAAACCTTTAGGCTTTCAAATCTTTGAAACATTTGGAAGGGAGAAAATTCCTGGTTGCTCAGTTCCATCCCCAAATTTTTCACTGTTGTGACTACTCCATAGTACAGTGATTGAAAAACATTTCTTTCATGTATAAGCGTATTCCCCATCATCAGCTAAAGGAGCTAAGCGGTGGACAATGATGTCTATCTCTTCTAGTGTCCAAGAGCTCTAACTAATGGGAAGGATGCCAGTCTGACAGGGACCCCTGTTCTCTAAAGAGGGCGATAAGGGAATCCTTTGCATTAGAAATCTTTGCTGATATCAGGAGGTCAGTTATCTCCTTCTCCATTCACTCTCATTGTGGAAGAGATTGGGGAAGGAGCACGGCAGAACTGAAGCAGACACAAGTGCTCAACACTTTTTTGCTATAGAAAGAATATAACACTACTGTGGCTGCTTTGATTTGTCAGATGACTTTAAATTAGGCACAATTCTGCATTACAACACAGACAGAATGAGACACAGTGGGGCTGAGGGAGCAGAATTTCTCTGACCACTACACAGTGATAATTTCATACATTTCGCTTCATGCACATTTGCTTGATTTCACTGATGTTGACACAAATAGTATCACCTTTAAGACAGGAAGTGATTCACTTCCTGTCATAACTGTAAGCCATATTGGAGTGCCGCATTACTTTACAGTATAATGCACTTTGCTATGCATTACACTCCCATAGTTTCTGTGATGTTGTTAGTATACACAGCCGCAGTGGAGCAGCAGGGAGTAATCACACACAACACACATCATGGCAGTACAACACACCCACCTCTCCAGCACACTGTTGGTAGACAGGCTGGAGAAAAGTTCTAACACATGATCTTCTTCAGTCCTGGGACTGCTCTGCCGTGGCTTGTGGCTGCTGAGGGTGGCCAGCAGCAGAAGTAGGCCACTGCACAGTGGTGTCATTTAGAAATCGTTTACAGAAAGATGGAAAAGCAAAATATCAATCACAGTGTTTCTGTTCAGCTCTAATGAACGATGCCTGTTGGGGAGATAATGTGTGTGGTCATTTTCACAAATGTACTTACTGCCAGGCACTTATATGTACACTACCGCTTGAGTGAAATCATTTTTCTGCCTCATAAAAGAAGAATTACTTGTTGCTATGGCAGTACATAGAATCAGAAAACACAAGAGCCTGAAGTTATTAGAATTTAGATTAGTCTAAGTTATTTTAAATTTAAGTCAGTTTTTTAGCCATGGAGTGGGAAAGAAGAAGGATTTGTGTGTACTGCAAAAATCTCCACAGAGACTGAAGCCAAAAAGAACTTTTTCAAAAGCTGGTTTGTGAATAATGTTGTATCACAGTCCTTTCAACATAGATATTTGGGTGAAAATATTATTGCAGATTTTTAATGATTTTCCTGTAAGGAGTGAAAGGCCTGATTTTGTAATCAGGGTGGAATTTCCATTTGAAGCAACAGCAGCTGTGTGCATAGGCAAAATCTGACTTCGCCTTGCAACTGAATACAAAATAAACCATTTAAAAATAATATAATGTAGCTGATTATAAGTCTGTATTTATAAATGGATGGAGAAGCAAAATTAAAGCTGATAGCTATGGTCTTCTGATCACATCAGTCATACGGATCATTTGATTATGACCATCCTCCTAATTATTTCTAAATCACTCACATCAGTTTTAAATCTACAACTGCAATTATTTTTAAATCAATCACATCAGCTTTAAATCTCCTGTCACAAATCACTCAATTTCTTGGTGACTTCACAAGTCACCTTGATCTATCTGCTAACATTTCTCTAAGGCATCTCTCACATTTACAACTCAGGGCTTTAGCCAGGTGAAAATTTTTACACGTATATTTCTTGCCTTTCTTATTTTCCATCAGTCCTCCACCACCACTACAGACAATTCAAACAAAAATACTGTTCTATTTTTCAGGACATCTTATAAAGTTACCTTCATCTTATCTTCTCTTCGTCTTTCTCCTCATGAAGGTTACCGTAAGAGTGAATGAGATGTTATTGTTTTCTGTCATTTTACTGAAATAGCCCTTTACGGGTACTATTCCCAGAAGACAACTTTCACAATGATATTTCTACAAATATTAGTGTTTGAAGCTTCTTTCAATTTGGCCCTCAGTGAATGTCTATGTACACAGAGCAGAAACCAGTGAGTAGCAAATTACCTTCTAGATGAGTTACATTCTGCACTTGTGACATTTCTCGAAGTGTCTTCATGACCCTAAAGGATCCTGGAGACATGACACATTTTCTGATAATGTTAGAGTATGTTACAAATAAATTTTGAAATCCAGTTACTTTTTATTTGACATGGTAAATGCTGGCTTTAGGCATAAAAACACCTAGTGATCTTCTACAAATTCTAAACTATTACTAAGCTAAAGTATTTGTGTTTCAAATTTATCGTGTATGCTCCAATTCAACGGGATAGTTAAACACATGAATAGTTTTAAACACTTGGGTAGTTCTTCCTGAACAAATTAAAATCACTTTGCAGTATTTGAATGCTCAAGTGTCTTTATGAATTAGGGTTCTAAATTTACTGCTGAAGTACATATGCTTTTCATAGTAATGCTTGCTTTTTAAAACTGTATCTTTAAATGATAAGTACTGGGTTGTGACTCCAATCTGGTACTTGTGTTTGCAGTAAATAATTTGCAATTCAAGCCAGTGCTTTACACACTCTTTGTGCAATTGTGTTCAAAATAATGTAGTTATTTTGGTTTAGAATTGCATCAGTGATATAAATACAGAGATTTATAATCACTAAAGATAGTCTTTACAGGTATAACCGAGTGAGACCTACATTTTTCTAAGTTTGTCTTTTGCTGTTTACTTCCTGATCACATGTTCTGCCATGTTATCTTTTAATCAGTAAATGTAAGGAATAATCAAGAGAAATATGTATGTGGTGGAGCAAACAAAACAACAGCTGGGCTTTTTTCACACTGCAGGGTGGTGCAAGACCACAAGAGACATTTGTTAAGAATATGCTTTGGTGGTTTACCTAATTCCCTACTATACAACAAGCAACAAAAAAGAGCTTGTGATAATATATGAAGCAAATTTTGTCCTGCGCTAAAACATTTTGAATTTACAAAATTCAGCATTCTTGTTCACTCATAACAAACTGAGGGAAAAACTAAGGTAAGTAAATGTGAATATCATTTATTTAAAGCTGTGGTGGTGCTATCGTTATATGAAAGTGATACCAACAATACAATCATGATTGTTCAAGATGTTGAGGAATATCAGTGTTGATTAGCCCGTTTTTATCTGAATTGTCTCAAGTGCAGTTAATTGAATGTTTCATTTTTTTCTTTTTAACCAAAACCACTTACTGTAACCCAACTTTAGATGTAATAATAATTAAGCATCCATTAATTTATTTAACTAATTATACTGCAATTACTTTTGTATGGAAATTTTGGAGAAAAAGGTTATCTCTAATCTTTGAGGCTTCTTGTGTCATTCCTTACAACACCTTGGCCCAACAATAACCAATTCTGCAACTGGAATTTAGTAACTTCCTAAGAATTAATTTTCATATCCCATGAAACATAAGAGAATACTGTCAATTCTAGTTCACACTGGGATAAGATAAGGATATTTTTAATATTTCAATGACCCATTCCTCAAAATAAATAAAAATCTATCAACAAAACAAACCAAGAGAAGAAAAGAAAAAGAGGGATGGAGAACGACCATCCTCCAGGAATATGTCTTTTTACAGATACAACCAGAAATTTCAGGCTAGTATTGAAAACTCTTTCCCAATAGCATTTCTTGTCAAAATTGATGTGTTCTACAAACAAACAAAACAGAAGTTTTGATTGATGGGAAATTGCCAACTACATATAACTACAGTACTACTACTGAAGCAGCAAACATAAAGGAATTACATGCCTCATTCTGAGATCAGAAATGTTTCATACTCGAATACATCATATGCTGTTATCACATGGTATTACAGAAATAAATAAAAGATTGACTATCAAGCTGAAAATTTATGGCACTTTTTTTTTTTCTCCTCTCATTTACACTGCTTTCCAGGTATGAATTTGGCTAACGTGAGATCGGAAATATACCCTTCCCTGTGGGGCTGTCCTTGAGCTGTGAAACTATGAATGGCTAGAGAAAAACAGCAAAACTGAGCTAGAAATAATGCAAAGGACGCAAAGACCAATTAACAGTTGTTTGGAAAATCAGAGTCCTGTGATACACATGGAAAGATAATACATAGGAAGATGGTAAAAAGGAAAGCACTTCTCAAGTGCATTGTCAGTATCAAACTTGATTTTCACTGATATAAGCTGGAGTAGCACAATGGCAAGACAGGCCCATAGTTCACGTACTTGAAGACAGCAAATGCCAGGCTATCAAAAGACAATGCAAGCAAGGTAAAAATGGCAACATCTTCCAGTATCATTAACTATACAAACTTGCACAAACTGCCAAATCCTGAGACACATTGTAATGAGGAAAACCACAAAACCAAAAACAACAGAAATTTAAGCACTGATTGCTGGATAAATCACATCTTTCAAATTAAGACCTAAGTCTACAAAGCCGCTCTCTGCCCTCATCATTGCATTGGGGACATCTCCTCTGCCAAGTAAAAGGGATTTTACTGTGTGCCACTGAGACAGTTTTTTTCCTGTTGAGGCTCCAGAGACAACTACTCCAAGTTGTTTCTTATATAGATTAAAACCAGAAATGAGGATGCACAGGTGAAACACCAGCGGAGTTATGAACATGCAAGAAGAAAAAAAAAAAGTAAGAATGGCTGTGCTAAATCAGACTGAAAATCCTTTTAGGCCAGTGTCGATAGCTGATAGCTGATAGCACATGTCTAGTGAAAAGCAGAATAGGACAAGTTTATAGCAATATTCCTCCATTCTATTGTCCCAGCCTCCAAGGTTTCATAGCTCGGGGACTTCTAAATTCAGAGGTGGTATCTTTGTATTTAAGAAAATGAAAGCAGTTAAACTATTAGAGATATCTGAGCAATGATCTCTCTGCCTAAGGAATCCCAAAACAGTTGTGGTTGAGGTAAAAGGGATTTAGCACTTGTTTCTTTCTGTAGATAATATCCTGAATATCTGCACTGCTACCATTTTAAACCTAGTTCAGGTGTTACTGCACTCTATTCACAAGACTGTCATCAGGGAAGATGCATTACAAATATATGCCATTTACACAGACAAATTACACAATTTACAGTACTTTGCTTCTCTATAATATGCTTAAAGTAGAAAAACAATTGAAATATCATCTTGCTTTAATAACAAAAATGAGAGTAACAATTCTTTGGTACAGTCCAAAACTGGTTTTCTGAGTTAGTTTATCTGGTGAAGAATCAATTCTTTTCAAAGTTTTTCTCAGGACAATATTTTGTCGTGTGTGCAATGTTAATGTATGCTTAACTGATGATTAAATAGAGAAAATTTCTGTTTCTCTATTTACAGAAAATATGTAACACAGATGTAACTCAAGCAGGTTTGCTTCAAGAATAAGGAAAAAAATTAAAATAAATATTTAATTTTAAAAAAAAGGAATACAGAGGTATATATAAAATGGATTTCATCAACATTGTACTAGACTTGGGATATAACATACAACAGTTTTATATCTACTGTCTTTCTGAATTCATGTCTGTGTCGCTGAAGTGGTTACAATGAAATTATTTTTTTTCTTCTAAGAAACAGTTCATTACGTTATGCGTGAATGTGACAAACACGTTGGATGTTTTTAAAATTTTATTTTGTGCATTCATTCCTGATAGCAAATAATCACAATAGTTAATATGAAATAGAAGCACATTTTATATTAGTATAAAGTACCTTTTGCATTTTTTCAGCCAAACCATTCAAACATTAAGAATGGCTAGAGAAAAACAAAGAAAAACTTGGGTGCAAATTCCAAAATGATAAGAGCTTGTTTCTGCACTGCAAATGAAGACCACAAAACCTCAACAATGCTTAGGCATAAAACTTTTAGCTTTCTATGACTGTCTCTAACTATGAATGCTAGATCTGAATAACAGAAAATAGTGCTATCAACACCTCACTCATCGCAACAGAAGATGTCTTTGAAATCCCCTTTTGATTACAATCCTATTGTTTCTCTATTATACCCAGGGACCAGCAGATATGTGGCACATTTCACCTGTTAACAACAGCTTTCCATGTTTTTGTTTTCTGACAGAACCTTAATGCTCTTTAATGTATTTCCTTTCCTCCTGGTAAATGATTCAGAGGTCCCCTTCGGTAAAATCGTTAAGCACGTCCTTGCATAACAAAAGTAGCCTCCTAAGTCTGGTATGTAGATATCATTGACTAGCATATTCTGAGGATTTTAAGGCAAGAGTGCATAGAAAGAGGTAGATGCAATTTCCTTGCTTTTCTCTACTATTAAGTAATCTAAATTGCAGAAATGCAAGCTGATTAACCAAATTTTTCGTGAGAACAATACTTTCATTTTCTTTAATAGTGCAAAGAAAGCAATCAAAGAAGTAAACAGTTGTATAACTTTATATAGCCTGGTAGACTAAAAGAAAACTCTCTTGGCAGCAGGTGGTGGATGCAATGGGGATATAGCAATGAACATAAAGAGGATTGGTGAGCAACAATTAGTAAGAAAAGTACATTGTTTCCCCATTTGGTACTTTGTTACTTATGCAATCACATCAAGAGAAGTCATTATCATACCAACAGTCATGTATTTCTTTCCTGAAGATGAAGGAGATCTCTCTGAAATTTTACATGAAAAGGTATATTTTTTCCATCAGAATGTAGATATGAGAAAGCAAATGTGTGTATATATTCTGGAAAGAAGTTATATTGCACAGGTGATGAAAAGTTGAGGGAAAAGTGTGTTTATTTTTCTGTTTAGGAGTGTGATCTTGTGATATGACTATGTAAAACAGTCTCATTAAGTGGCCAGAATATTTGATGTGAAAACCTAGTTAAGTTTTGAGGTATAGATCCAGAAATTGAGAGTTAGGCACAGTTGTACTAAACTCTGCAGGACTAGGGACTGAGTAGCATCAGTACACAATAACCTTTCTATAACCTTGTGTTACCAACCTCTCATCCCAGCAAAAACCCTAAACCTGCCATTTTTCCAGCCTTTAGCCCTCCTTTTTTCTTCTTCTTCTTTTTTTCCCCCAAAGTCATAATCATTGACTGTGCATCTCCTATGTCCACTTAAAAGAATCTCCAGTGCTATATATGAACATGGTGGAAGGTGGAATGGTCTTAATTTGCAAACATCAAGGTAAAATAAAGACAAGACAGTACAACAGATCCTTGGTTAATTTTATAGGGTAACTATGTAAGGCATATTCTTCAGCCACATGGTACCTGTTAACCAGTCAATCTTGTTAAGCCATGAAAGGTAGACATGGTACTTGAACATAACCCATCCCCATCCATATTAATTGCAAAGCTGAGGTCACTTTTTTATCAGTTTGCAGACTGCAACATCTAGCTTTTATAGTGTTTGAGATTTCTTGCGGCAACAAGCCTGGTTATGTTTCCACACAGGACACATGTAATCGCTTAGCAGAAGTCTAAATGGGTGCAAAATTGCAGGAGGAGGAACTATAAGGTATACATTAGTTACGGTACAATGCCTTAACTTACACTTTACAAGTTTCAGCACCGGGTTGTTCCTTGATAGATTCCTGGGTATTTCTAGACATAAGGAGTAGGTGTAAGTAACTCTAAAGCCTAAGTAAGATTAAGTAAGTACACAATTGCCTATTTTATGCATTTGCAACAAGATCGTCACTGATGGCCAAAAGTTAGTTTGCCACACTGCTGTGTTGATACAGCAACACGAAGGACAGCAAGGGAGCAAGGGCATGAGTATGTGGCATAATCAAGGAGGGTAAAAGCACTAATATTGTTGGTTCTTAAATAAACCCTTGTATCTAGATCTGCTAAAGGTTGTCATTTATTCTGTCTTATCTATGACAGTTGTCAAATATTTTACCAAATAATTCTATTTATCACAAGTTTCTAGCCCAGACAGAAATGTGGACTCTTCCTCCAAAGAGAGTAAGCACAGAAGTAATCCACTCATTTTGCCTGTATATACTGATCTCATGACATCTATGTCATAGTCCTTGCCAGCTAATGCAGAAGAGCAATGTGATTCCACTTATAGTTTCCTATTTACTAACTTCTCATTTGAAAAAAAAAAAAAAAAAAAGGAAAGGAATGACTATGTAGGAGGACTAGTGAAATTACTAGTAAAATTATTTTACTATAAAAGAAGACTAGTAAAATAGCAAAATGAGAAAATATGTGTAATACTCCATCCTCTCTTTTACTATTTGGTTACAATCTTGTATATGAGTAGAAACATTAGAAGGAAACTAGAAGCAGGGCGGAAGGCACCTGAAATATATCTTCGTTTCCGTAGAACTGGACACATGCTTCTATTCCAAAGTTTTTTTCAATAGACTCTTTCTTCCCACACAGCCCTGACTGTATTTTCACTCTGATATTAACCAGTGCAAGGACTGTTCCTGTTTTCAACAGCAATGGACTTTTCACAGGTTTTGATGCTTGTGTGTATAACGGTGTTGAACTCACTCTACCATTTGTCGCTGCTTCATCTCTTTTCTTGGGCTTGAATTATTTACTCCAGCATATTAAGCCAGGTTGCTTGACCTATACTCCATTTATATTGGATGAATGTTCTTACTAGAATTTAGTGATTGAGTCTTCTGTTTACTTTACAACAGTTAACCTGTTATTTAAGTGCAAAAGAAAATAAGGTTGCTCACTTTGCCTTTCTTGGTCCACTGTCATGGTACCTCATATACTCCTGTAAGAAATCCTTGTGCTCTTGTAAAGGCAAGTTTTCCTTAAAGGTTAAATGTTCCTTTTCCTGACACATTTTCTATAAGAAGAATGTTATAGTGGCTTAACAATTCTAGTTCAGCTTTGCAGCATGGAAAGCTTAGACAGGTGTCTCAGGAGAAAATCCTCTAAAAATATGCTTGCAGAAATGTTGTACTAAGTGTTGAAAATTGGTTAAATTACTTGCAGTAGGTGGGGGCACATAATTCTGTTTGCTTCTTTTCCAAATCCTATGACTCATGTTCACCTTCATAAAAGTTATTTTTGCTTTGGGAACCACTACGGTTCATCTTTACTTCTTCCAGCACTTTATAAGCACTCAATAGTAAATCATCTGGACCCAGGTACCTGATCTCTTGTATTGGTTCATCAACCTCTTTCTTTGCAATGTTAAATCATTTGTAAAGTTAAATAAAAAAAAAAAAGAGGGAAATTATGGTGAATTCATGAACATATAACTAAATTAACTCCAAGAAAGTAATTCATCTGGCAAAGGTGAGTGATATATATTTATTTTGAATTGGTTTTGTCAGAATATTCTATTAAATTAAATACAGAAGTTACAATTTAATGATGTGATTTCATTCTGTCTATTTAAATGGTTTGATTCATTAATGCAGAAATTATTTGGCTTGAAATGAATGTGCAATTAAATCCATCTCTAAGTTGATTTGTATTAGGCACTGCAAAATTCATGACTTAGAAGGTTTCTTGTTTGGGATTTTGAATGCGCTGCAGCCAGGTGTGTTGGGAACCTGTAACAAACCCCTGCAAAGAGGCTGCTCCCTCACCTCCCAAAACCTCACTGGAAGCAATACCTACCTGCTGGTATATAATTTTCCAGATTTGGAGCCATTCCTATTACAGAACTGGGCAACCTAGAGGCAGAGTTTGGACCATTGTATTTGCACCTCCTACCTGCTGCCTACCTGCTTCAGTATATAATTAAGCTGTCTGTAGGTATTGTTTTGCAAATGTGCACTCATCCGATATGTGAAGCGGGGTGGGGGGAACCCTCAGACCATTCTTTTTAGTCTTCAATTTTCTCATTAGGTTGTACTTGGAAAGGAAATTAAATTGGTGCTGTGCTGATGATTTATTGCAGGAAGGAACACAATTTACACAGAGAAAAGTGTAATTTTAATTTTACGCAGTTCACTAAGGGCATATTCATATGTTCTGCCTATAGATGTTGCAAAAAAAGAAAGATGACACTGTGGTTTTGTTTTCTAATAAGGAGAAAACATAAGTTTATTTTCACTTTTAATACATTAATGAGTTTTGTGTACAATAAAAAGACTCTTCTAATCAATTTTTATTATTTTAAATAAATCCATATCTGCACTTTTAAAATCTTTGAAGCTGTTTGCATATGACACTCTAACATAGATCTAACCATATCTTACAATACATTGGCACACAGCACATTTATTTTAATAGGGCAAAGTGTTTATTATGTATTTTAATATCATATATGTAGTTTTCCAAAGTAACCTGAACGTCTATCATTATTTGTTGCCTACAATCAGCTCTTTGGACTTGGCAAGTTAGGAACACCTGCTGTTCGTGCTAATGTATTTTGCATTACTGTCTCACTTAAGGACGTTTCAATTTGTTGGTCAAATGTGTCAATTAATTAAATAAACCATATACACAGTTGACTTGCATTATCTCTGCGTCATGCTACCATGCATTTATTTAACATCTGGACTAAAAATATAGTATTTCTTTTTGGATAGGAAAGAAAAGTGTTCATGATGGGAACCGCTATCTAGGAGATATGTAATGTGCAAATGTATTGTTGCAATTTAAATATAACCAAATTAAAATATTTTGATTTTATCTGAAGAGTTATTACACTCGCTTCTGTGAGACAGCTTTGCAGGGGTCTTCAGGAGAGGAGTTGATATTTCCTCTTTTTGCATTATATACTTAGTACTTTGGAGTTAAATTTACTAGATAACATACGCTATTTGATGAGGGACACTGTTTTTTTCCAGTCTATTTTACTTCTAATTCCAGGGGCTTGAATTTATCCTCTATACACAGGGAAGAGAAAAGTGGTTGCTAAGTTAGTAAGTCTTTGCTAGTTCACATTTTCAGAAAAGAAAGGATCTGGAATTACACATAATGATTTCTGGAAGAACAGGATGTAATTATTCCTTCACTCTAAAAGACATTGCAAGGGCTCAAATCATAACATCTAAAACCATTTTTTTCTGATGAGCTAATCTGTCTGTTACCAGGTTGGTCACATCTAGAGCTGTAGTAGAAGTAAGAATCATTAAAAGGACAGAATTCCACAAATACAAACTTAAAAGTTTACAATCGCATAAAAAAAATCACATGGCACCATAACTTAAATGAACAATAATTACTATACACTCTCAGTAAGAATGAAAAAAAAAAATGACTGGAAGTCTTATATACGTAATAATTCACTGAAGTAAAGGCATATTAGAGCTGGTCAGCCAGGCTTTCAGTTTCAATTTTTCTTGACAAAGGATATATTTTGTAATAGTTTTTTTGCTGAAAATCAAGACAAAATGAAAGAAAAGTAGCTATTTGTTTGAGAGGTGTTTCTTCAATCATTGTTTTTTCATCATTGCTTATTCTTTCTTGATGGCAAATGAGAAAAGAAAAAAGAAAAATATAAGAAAATGAAGTGGAGGAGGAAAGCAAAACCCTTCAGCTCCCTCAAAAGTTAATGCCTTCCCAAGTTTTTTGTTGCACTCGTTCTTCTTTTACAAACTTGTCTGAACCAGTCAGTGTGATGCTTTTAAAATCCCTGCAATCAAAATCACTTGAACACTTTTTCTCCTATTTTCCTCTAATTTTCTGTTTATGTCACTATCCTATACAAAAGTAGAGTGAAACGCCTTATGAATGGACAGGCAGAAGACCAATTTCTAATGAAGATGGATGTGTTGTTACTGCTGTGTAGCAGAGCATTGAAGTTTCTAACATAGGCTGAAGCCACTACATTATATGCAACCTAAAGAGGTGTGAAGTGATGGGAAGAAGGAAAGTAAAATAAGATCTAGTTAAACACTGAAAAAATAGCATTCAGATACATACCTTTGAATACTGAATGAAACAGCACAACCTTAGAATATTGTCTTAAATTTTGGTCTACTGTACCTGTTCTGCTTTATATTAATAACCCAGGCGTGGTATTCTTCTGATACTCTGTAATATTACTCAATTTGTCTTGCTGTTTTGCCCATTTACTATGGTTTACTACTGTATAAATAAGGAAATCAGACTAAAATATTGGGGGGTTTTAATAAATAAAAATTTTATTTTAAAAGTGCTTTTTATTGAGCCAGCTAGTCTGCACTGTTACCATAGCAAGTGTTCTCATTTAGCTAGAAAAAACCATCCTCTATGCATTTAAACAGATTAGGCTCTGCCTATATATTGAGGAATCAAAGATGCAGAAGACCTGCCTTCAAGTGGTACTGAATCATTATTATTCCTAGCTTAAATAGATTGCACAAAGTTGGAAAAATTAAGAGTTTTCCTTGCCGGATGGTTCTTCCTGTACACACAAAAGCAGGAGTAGCAGGAGACCTTCAAAGCAGGGAGATGCTGTCTGCCATAGCTACAGCAGCAGTAAAACATTAACAGTAGGAAATCTGGAGAAGATGAGGAAAACATCTTTATGAACCAAAACTGAGAATTAATGATAAGTAAGGAGAAAAATTTGCACTTAATAAATTAATAGTTATGAGAACGAACAATGGGAACTATCTTTTTGTTCTATGCTGATTTTTAGCATCACCTGTTGTTGGACAAGAATGCAACACATATTCCCTTACACTCTTCAGGGATCTACTTGAGACCAGATGGCTGCCCAAGTCTTTATATGTTTATCAATAAAATAAATAATAAAGTCCCAATGTCACCAAAGAAACAGTGTTTTTAATTGGATTTCAGAAAGAATTTTTTTGTCATACATGCCTCCACATTGTTGCTACTTTCAATGTTTTGCTTAAAAAATTAAAATAAAGCCACTTTCACTATAAATAGATAGATGTTACAGACTGCTTTGTGGTACTAACATTTTTCAAAGTCACAAAGAAATCTGAAGAAAATGTTGATATTGATCTTGAGAAACCATATTTTTGTTTCAACAATATTCTTTATTCTTTTATCCTCTTTTTTCTGTGAACATACATATTTTCTCCTTTTCTCTCTCTGAAGTACTTGTGAAAGTCTAATAAAGGCCACCACATGGTGTTCCAGAATCTTTCATAGAGATGACAAAGTAAGACAATACTGTGTTATGCAAGAGCCCATTGCCCACCGCAGGTACTTCAGGGATGATGATTTATTTCCTCCTAAAGCTGAAAGGAAAAGAGGCACGTGAGTGGCATGTGCATAGCTGTGGATACCATCCCAGCTAGAGGGGGTACCTGATTCCTTACATTAAGAATTATGACTGTCATTAAATGACTGTGTATCTCCACATTAAAACTGGGGTAGTGTTCTTCCCTTGCACCCAGCCTGTATGTTTTCTCCCTTGCTTTTGCCTATTGGTAAACTCAGGGGTTTTTATTTGAAGTCCTTTGTAAGAGTTGAGAAATTTTAACCTGTGTTTTGACTCAAATAGGTGTAAACATTTTATCTGATACACAAGGAAAATGTCCCTGTCCAGAGACCAAGTCTGATTTTTCCGTGCTCCTCCTCACTAAGAGCTGGATTCCCACATGCATGGCTATCATTACTGTACGTGAACATTTCATCCAATCTTTTCTGTCCTCACACACCTCTGGGCAGGAGGGGAGGAAACTATTGCACCATTTGCACAGGTACACAGAAAGGTAGGTCAATATTTCCTATGGGCTTAATGACATAGAAGTCACGTGGTGACCATAGCTCACCAAAGACTGTTGAATCTTTGTTTACCACATTGTAGTGGAAGTCTGTCCTTTGCAAGCCACTGATACGAACACTGGTACCTCTTTCAGAACTTTGTGCACCTTCTTCATACTGTCATTTCTATAGCGTTCTCTATTTTCACTTACTTTTTCAAGTTTCTTCTAAAATTTGTAATTTATTGAGCAGCCAGCCTCGCAGTATCCCCTAGTTTTCTCAAATAAAGAGTAATTTCCACAGCACTCCTATTCGAGCCCTATTTTATTTTTTTTTTCTGATCTATTAATGTTCGGTGGTCTGTAATTCCTTTGAGCAACACAGCACTAATGTTGTGACAGCTGTTTCTGCTTAGTTAGGGTTTATCTACATCATCAAACTCTGTCTTTGCTGTGGGTTGGAACTACCTGAGCCAAGTTCATTCAGAAGGTGGATGGATAGCCATGCTAGCACAGAATTTTGTTCATAGAAGTAAGTTCTTCTGAGAAGTTAATTAGCTGCAACACCTTCACACTTTTCATAAGAGTTCTGGTGTCCAAGGGATCTTACTCATCTATTAGCCTACGTGGGACGTTAAAAACAGTTTGCAATTCATCTATTAGGCCATTAACCTTCACCTTTAGTGCACTGTTACCTATGCAGGAGGTGACATACAATAAAAGATAAAATATGTAGATGGCTTGTTCTGTGGCTGAAGTACTGTGCGCAGTCCTCTGCATAGTCACCACCTGGCACAGTATTTGTCCAATATCCTATTTTCTTTATATTTTCAATTGTGACAAAGCGACCTGCTGATTTATTTAGGCGCTCTGCAGATGACTTTGGGAGAGAGATTTATCACATCTGCATTTGCCAGGAGAGGTCTACCTACCACTGATCTCTTTGTTCAGAGTTATTATTTGGTAAAGGAAGAAAAAAGAGGCAGTTCTGCAGCATAGTTTTCTGTATAGTAAGGTAGCTATCTAAAATAGGCCAGGTGAGCCTAGAACTGTTTCTCCCATTTATTAAAACACAAATTATAAGCAGCTGGCTTAGAGATAAATCTGTTCTGTAGCTACCTAAAATGAGGTAAGCCAAACTTCCTCAGGCTGAGGGAGTTAGTTAGATTTCATATGATTTTGGCAAGGTACTCTTTGCTGCATGTGGCAAATGTTATCAGACACAAAAAAATCAGTTATTTAATAAATATTTTTTTTCCTTTGCTTTCCTTTTTTTTTTCTGCCTTTAGAGTTTGAGATTCATTTATTCAGCTTAACTTATTTATTCAGCTTTAGCAATTTTTTTTTTTTTTACTTTTCTTTTTTTTAGTATTTTGCTCATTGTTTTGGTCTGTTTTCATTGCAGTAGATATAAGCCATACACAGAAGTTTTGAAAGTAGGCCATTACCATTGTACTACCATTGGACATGCCTTAGGATACTTCCTCTTTGTGACTTAATATTATTAATTTTAATTCAAAGTTCCTTGTACTTTCCCTATTTTTTATTCTACTATAATGTAAAGTCTTCAATTCTATTTAGTCTTGTTTCAGCCCTATTGCTAATGTAATTGTGATCAATATTATACTAATCCCATTTGGCATTTTTGTCACCCATTCTTTCCTTTAAAGTGAACCTGGACTGTTTTTATCTAAGTTTCCTACATGATATGCCACATAGGTCAACATCCTAATTTTATCCAATGTACTCAGACATATTGTTTCATTATTCTCTTCTGCTGCATTTTAGATCTTTTTAATGTCCCTGTCATTCGATATTTCTCCTGGAGCTTTGTGGAGTTAATTCCTCATTCCCCACTCCTACCCACACGTACATACTATAAACCTGTCATATTTAGGATTCTCTGGGATTTTTTTCCTTCCTTTTTGCAACAATAACAACAACAATGTGCTAGTTAGTTTTCATTGGAGCATGTGAACAGATTTTGCCAATAAAATGGCTTTTTAGTCTCCAGTTTTCTCTGCCGCTAAAAGGAAGTAAATTTAGAACCAATAAAAGTAAATGCTCCTTTACACAGCATATGATCAACCTGTGAAATTCACCTTCACAGGAGGCCATCAGGGCAAATACCCTGGTTGAATGTTAAAAAGAAGTGGGTTAATTTTATGAACACTAACAACATTTATAGCTATGCATGCCAAAATAAATAATAAGAGTAAACCAAATTTACTAGGCCAGGCTGGATGGGGCTTTGAGCAACCTGCTCTAGTGAGAGGTGTCCCTGCCCATGGCAGGGGGGTTGGAACTTGATGATCTTTAAGGTCCCTTCCAACTCTAACCATTCTATGATTCTAAATATCATTCTTCAGGGCATAAATTGATTATCTGCAGGTGTCAGGATGGATTCCTCCTTTCTACATAGAGTTTTGTGCAATTGCTAAGGGTTTTTTAATGAGGCTATGAAGCAGTTACAGAAATGGTTTTTCAGGTTACATTTTTGGGGTTGGGGCTGTTTTGTTTTGTTTTGTTTTGTTGTTTTGTTCTGGTTAAATTTGAATTCATCTCCTCTCAATAATCTCATGGTGCTTTCTTTCAGTGCCACTAAATTTTTATATTTCTCAGCTCTCTCAGTTATCTTTCTTTTTCTCTAGTTTTTCTTCCTCATTTTCTACCTAAATTGTAAGGGCTTTTTTTAGACTAGGATCATGTTATTGTTATATGTGAATGCAATAAGCAACAGACCAGTGTCCTGATTATTTTAAATTAATACCCTAATTATAATAACAGATGAAAACCAAAACAGCCAGCACTGTAATCTGGATCTTT
Source organism: Chionis minor (assembly GCA_013398295.1). Classification (NCBI taxonomy): domain Eukaryota; kingdom Metazoa; phylum Chordata; class Aves; order Charadriiformes; family Chionidae; genus Chionis; species Chionis minor. The sequence goes on from VZSF01005424.1 coordinate 135,343, forward strand.
GCACAAATCTTTGGCTTAATTAATCTTCCTCTTGAAAAACTGATACCTCTAAAAGAAGTCTTCCTATCTGACAATGGCTTTCTACACAGCCATGTCCTTTGCAGCTTTTACCATTCTTAGGTTACAGTTTACCTCTTTCCAAATATTGGTCTAACTAAACCACCTCAAGCTTTCCAACCAATGAGTTTCCTTGCCTACAACTTGCAAATATGAGATAATCTGGAATAAATTCAGCATAAGAAAATGTAGTTTTAAGTTAAAAAATGTGCACGCTGCTGTATTTGACACTGCTGCCTAGCCACCATATTTTTTCTCAGTTGTAACCATGGGTTATCCTAAATTTCTATAGATTTCTACAGTGATGTGAAGAGGAACAACCTAGACCTAGGTAAGGTAAACACCTGTGCTCCCATAGATAATCTCATGGCAGGGTTCAAGTGAATTTTGATAGTCAATTAAGCTGAATGACTAGTTTACAGGTAACTCTTGGAAATTTCTCTCCGGATTTTTAATAGGAGTATTGAAGAGCTCTAGAGAACAGAGACTGTGTCAGCTAGACCTCCCGTTAAAATCAAGGGAAATAATTCAGCTGATGTAAAGCTAAAATACAGAGTCAACACGAACACAGTACCATAGGTATGCAACTAACTCCATCACTTGAGAACAGAAGTGATTTTGTTTTCTATTTCTGCCTAATTATAAGTTTCTAGTCAGCTTTTTCAGCTGATGGGAAGCCACAAGTTTTATAATTTATTAAACAATAACTTTGTATAGAAAGTGACTTGCTAATAACTAGTGACTCACAAGATAAAATAATGTAATTTATATGATAAGCTAATTTTTAGCTCCTTATTGTAAAAAAAAAAAAAGAAGGGAGGGAGAGTTACCATCTAGATTACAGGTTCACTATGTGTGTAAGTCCATTTTATAAAAACATTATGATCTGCAGTCATAGACTTTTAAGAAGTTGTTCGCTAGTGTTTAATTTTAAAAGCATGTTCTGAGGAACTGATCTGTAGACATGTGCTTCAGTGTGCATTTAACATTTCAACTGAGATCTGAGAGGAGACGATCATGCATTATCTAACAAGCTACGTGATCAAAATACAATAATTAATACATAATATGACTTGTAAAACATAAATGAAAATGAACCAGAGGGAGGAACTTGCCAACCTTTAAACAAGGCTAACCTATTTATATAACAAATGCCTGCAATATTTCTCATGAGTCATTCCTTCCACTCAGCCTGAAAACACATAATAACCTTTGTTGTTCTGTACCCGAGGTCATTAGCCCCATGTTAATGTGCTCCACTTTTATGCAGTCAGATTCAGACTGGTTTCAGCCAGAAGATGCAAATTTTCACAAGTTTTTAAGTGTTCTGTCATCAACAGCACATCGGCCAGGCGAGGATGCATATTTGTGCAGGGGCTGCAGCTAGTGTTGCCAGTTCAGCAGCAGTCGGAAGGGTTTCTACAGAACAGAGTGGGGACCTTGGAGAAAGACTTGATAGGTGACAACTCACGAACCGTGTCAGAGCATGCTGTTGGCAGGTGAAGAGTTTGAAAACAAGGTTTTAATTTATTACTCTGAAAAAATGTATACACATACATATATGCGTATACATACATATATATATTTACAGAAAGTATATTAATAAGGTAGAATCATCATAAAGGCTACATTTTCAAGTACGGAATGGAAACACTGTTGACACCAATCGTTATTTTGTGGAGATTATTTGGCTGATTGAATGACAAATCTACAGTTAAAATGGTGATTACTATTTCCTACTCTTATGTTGACTCGCCATTTTTCCTCCATTTGTAGAATTCTTCATAAAATGGTGCAAAAAACTAACATCAAACCAAGCATGATTCATTGTTGTCTCAATTTAGCTAAAAACAGAAACATGCCACTGAAATAAAAAAAACAGAGTAATGGAAAGGAAAAGTGGGCTTTTTAAGATTTTAATCATTAAACCACTCTTCCCAAGAATTAGAAGATTACATGGTTGAGTTTGTTTTGTCTTGATGAAAAATGTCAGGACCTGAATTATAGGAGAAGTCAAGCACCCCTAAATCATTACATTAACAAAAGAATCCATCAAATAGGAGAAAATAAAATGAAATAACCTGACTCCTAGTAGCAATTAATTTTTACAACACATATGAAAGGGTAGAAAAACAGTTACGTGTTTACCTCATAACTTCCCTTTGGACTCCCTGATAATATTAGTAAAATATTATTGTCTGCATTTAACATCCAGCCCTAGTTTATTAGGTGAAAAAGACATATCTGCATATGACACTGCCTTTGGATATTTTTTTTTAAATGTCACCTGCTAGAAGATTCTGATAACACTACACATTCTCAAGAGGCCCTCTTTCTATAGGGAATCCAAGTGAAATCAAGCATGATACCCAAACTGATGAATAGATCATCCAGATGATGTAATTCAATATACAAGTCTAGTATGAAATTTTCTTTATATTACAGTCTTCCACTGTTCTTAATTGCCAGTCTAACTTACAGCACACACTGAATGCACGTAAAGTAGCAAGCTACTAAATGGTTATTTTTGTATTTCATATATCGAAGCACTTGAAATGTGACATTATAGAGAACTTTGTCATCTCAAATGAAGTCATTTGACAACAGTAGAAGACCAGGAGAGAATAATTACAAAACTCCCTGCAAATCTGTTGAAGGTGTTAGTAGTGCCAAAGATCTGATTTTCCATTCTCCTTTGTTTAATTTGTATGCTTAAGGAAAACTATTTAGTGAGAGGCTGAAGTGCATTTGGTAGATCAATACTCCATTGATGTTGATATTTGTCAGCATTTTCTTTAGGTGATGATTTATAGGGTGCCAGAAGCATTTATAGAATACTTAACTCTTTGCCATGTCTCAATTTGCTCTACACAGAAAATGCTTATTCTTTATTACACTGTATTTTTAACAAAATAAAGGATGTGCCACATTAGATAGTTTATAAGTGTGCTCAAAACACAGTTATAGTACCACTAAGAGTTATTAGGTTGATGTTACTTGGTCTAAAATCTTGTTAAACTAGTTTAAAATCCTATTCTTCCCTCCCCCTCCCCCCCCCAAAAAAATCACTTTTTAGCCAACAAAACACTATTTATAAGTTGAATTAATATCTATCTTTTAATTCAGACTCTCTTTTTATAACATAAAAGTAATTGCAAATGTAATTTCTTTGAAGGTGAAGAGCTGTGGCCGATGAAATTAAATCTGAGTTCTTGCAAAGTTTTTCCCAAGATCTGTTAAGAAAAAGACTTGGAACAAGGAAGTTTTCTTCTTCTGTGCTAAAAAAATGTATTGCAAAATTTTTAATAGAGAAATGCAATTTGCAACTTATAACTGATAAAAGGGTGTAAAATACCTGACTAAAAATAATGTTTAGATCTTACATAGTGATTTGTATCAAAAGCTTAAGAAGAACTACTACCTTTTTCAGGTATTGTGAATCTAAATGTGTAAAGATGAAGGAAATTTTTCAAGTTAGGGTCTAGGCTACAGCAGATTCAGCTGCAGAAGATGGGCTTGTGACTGGTGGCACAATGTCCAGCTGGAGGCCAGTCCCTAGTGAATCGATACTGGGCCAGTACTGTTTAATGTCTTCATTAATGACCTGAATGATGGGACAGAGTGCACCCTGTGCAGGTTTGCAGATGGTATAAAATCTGTAGAAGTGGCCAATACATCAAATGGGTGGATGTGCTCCTGTTCCTATCTGGAGTACTGTGCCCAGGCATGGCCTTTCCAGTACAGGAAGAGAACATACCAGAGCAATTCCAGCAAAGGGCCATGAAGATGATTAAGGGACTACAGCTGAGGCTGAGTGAGCTGGGACTGCTCAGCCTAGAGAAGAAGAGGTTGAGGGGGGATCTTATAAATTTGTATACATACCTGATGGAGAGAATGAAGAAAAGGGAGTCAGAATTTTATCAGTAGTGACAATTGACAGAACAAGAGGCAATGGCCACAAATTAAAATACAAGAACTCCCATTTATACATGTGAAAAAAATAATTTAAGGGTGATTGAACACTGGAACAGGTTGCCCAGAGAGGCTCTGAAGTCTCCATCCTTGGAGATACTGAAAACCCAACTGGGCACAGCTTGCTCAGGACTCAGTTGCTCAAACCTGCTTTAGGAGACCCTGCTGAGCAGTGAGATCGGACCAGATCATCTTCAGATGTCTTTTCCAGCCTCAACAAGTCTGTGAATCCCAGCCCTCTGACATCTGCTCAGAGCACATCACCAAAACCAGCAAGCTTATTTTCCTACTTGGTTCATCTAGTGAAGAAAAGTTCTTCATCAGTGAATATACACTAGTGTAAAAATGAAGTTGTGCAATGATAAAATATATGGCAATGTAAGGCTGTGTTCCAAATACAGTGGAAGATTACTTTAAACTCAAAGGAGATTTGTTTGCTGCTAAGATAGTAAAAAGAGGCCAACTGTTACAGAACTGTAGTATACTAATTAAACAAATAGCCACAGAAATATCAATATTATCTAAAATCATTTGTTTTACAAGGGTTTTGACATGCTTCACGGTGAAACAAACAACGTTTAATATTTTATTCATTGATTAGTATAATATATTTCTAAGTAAAATTAATACTGTGTTTTTATTAAGAACATTGTCCTTCCCAGCAGAGAAACAAAATGCACCATAAGAAAGGAACTGCAGAGTTAGAAAATGAATTGATAGCTAGTGCTAAAACATATCACTACTGAAAATATAAGTATTTCTTACTCGTGTGTGTTCAGTCATGTGTCCTTCCCCTCCCCCCGCCCCCCCCCACCTCTAGGCCTTTCTTTCTTTCCGCAAAGGACTGGTCCTAAAATCATCTCGGGGCTTAATTTACAGATGACAATACTTGCATCTGTATGACAGATTTGGTGAGATCCCTGAAACAAGCATACTCCAACAAAGAGGGTGGAGTACGGGGACACACATGAGAAGGCTATCTGAGAGAGGTAATCAATACAAAAGAGAATCAATACCTTTACTACTGGTGACCAAACGTGGGTTTTGTAGAAGTGCTATCTCAGAGGACAGGATGTTCACGCTGATCGAGAAGAATGATTGCGAAAGACGGGGAAGCTTTTGAGATCATTCCCACTCTCTGCTTGCACACCTGCAGCTTAAAAAGGGTTCAGTTGTTAATATGGAGAAAAAAGTGATGAGGAATGATAAAAAGCATTCTGAACAGCACGAGGAAAAGTGGGAAAGAAAAGGGGAAACAAATGGCTTCCCAAAATACATCTCTTGAAATATGTATGAAATGAAAGGACTTGGTCAGTGAAATTGGAAATTGCAGATGAGAACATCACACTGCTTTTTGACTGTGCTTGGAAAAGCTGAAGAGTTAAGTGGAAGGAGAGAATCTGTTCAGGATAGTGAAAGATCATAAGAAAAGAATTACTATAAAATGAGAAAAAAACACCAATAAAAAATTCTGTGTCTACTACTGTCAACAGTTAATTCAGGAAACCTATACAATAAACTTCAAAAGATACCTGTCATTTGTTGGATTAGGGCATATCTGACTGTCTTTGCATTTTGAATAAAAGCTGTAGTTCATTAGAGATGTCTCATTTTTGAGATAACAAATAAACATGTGGCAAAGAACACTAAGCCCTTTTAAAGACAAGCATCATTCAACACAGGTTAATATTTACTGTCTCTTTTTAACCATTCACCAAGACCTGGTGCCTGAAAGTGCTTTGTTTTCTGTTCCTCCAAAACAGATGGTCCTTCCAAAGAACTGTACCTCCTTGGCAAACTGTTGCCTCCTCAAACCCATTTATGGTAAACTTCCTTTTGAATGTAGGTAATGAAAGAGGAAGGTTGTGATTGACTGCAGGCTCTCCTACCTCCTACTTTGTGAAATGAGATCCTGAAAGAGCTTTTCCAAATGGGACCTCACACAATTTCTGTTTCCTAAGAGAACGTGAGAAAGCCACAGTTACCGCTGTCATGATATCTGGCCTGCATCTAGCTTTAAATTCCACCATTTAAAAAAAAAAAAAAAAAACCCAAAAAATCTCCCTGCCCCACAGACATAGAAGTCTGTACAACTAATCACATTGACAAAGTGCTGACGCTTGCCATTCCAAATGCTAAATGTTTGAGTTTTGGCTATCCAGAATTGTTAACCCACATCCAAATCTTTACCTTCATAACCCCCACAGGAAGTCCAAAAGACTGCATGGTGCCCAAAAAGCATAAACGGATGGTTCTTTCACACTAGTCCAGCAAGAACAGTTCATGCTCCGCTACGCAACAGTCTGGATCAGCTCCAGGGCATTCATTCTTCTTCAACTGGTTCAGCAGCTTTAGTTCTGTGAAATAAGATCTTCATGGCTGCATAAGCTCTCCTGTAAACTCCCCTCTACTCTGTCTTGTAGATTCATTCCGCAGAGCATACAAAAATCAAAAGAAAAAGCGGAACAAGAGCATCCATACAGCAATTCTTTACCCTATGACTACAGCACTTGCTCAATATCTGACAGAATTTTTGAGTGTGTTTGTGTTTCTGTAGAGAAGACAGTATAGAGTGACCCTTTCTTGATAAGGTTCTTTCTGTGCATTCCCTTTGCCCTTTCCATGAAATAGTATTGCTTAATTATCATTTAACTAGAGATTACATTTCAGCTAATGCAACAAAAGTCACCAGATGGCTTTATAGGTATGAAACACTATAATTCATATATATTAAAGTAATGAGAGCTCAGTTGCTGAATATTCTTTTTTTTTTTTTTTTTTTTTTTGGGTTCCCGTGATTAGGGGAACAATAAATTTATTTTTGTTTCTTAGTTTTCAAACTCTGGCTGGAGTGCCTCTCAGGGTAACAATTTGAGATCTTAACTGAGACTGGAGCACATTTTATGTCTTAATATATTGTATATGAGGAAAAAAAATCTTTGCCCTGAAAATTTTACCAACTAAATAGATATGACTAAGACTTTAAAGAAAACAGGAATAGAAAAGGGAAAGTGTTTCACGAAATGACATACGCTTTCAAAGCACAGCTTTCCCACAAGATTATGAGGTATCATAAGTGACTAGAAGAAACAACCACCTATGTGTCAATGTCCAGGTCTCACAGAGTATGGTGAGAAGCTCTTGAATCTGTGTAAAAAAACCAAGCAGAGAGTCTGAGGCAGAATTAGGTGTGTCAAGGAAAAGATCAGGGAACAATTGGCACCAAGATCTTCTCTGCCAGTTCCTCAGAGAATTTCAGCACAAAAAGTAAGTGACACAAGCCATTAAAACTTTGAAAAATTGTATTTGTGACAAACAGCTAACACAGTACACTTGTCCATACTGACAAATACTTTCCATAAGTTTCACCTTTCAGATCTGTTGCAACTGAAGGTGCCACAGAATGCTAAAATTTTACATTTTAAGGGGCTCAAGGGGGGAATGAACATGTTCAAGAAGATAAATCCAGTAAGAATTAACAAATACATGAAAACAATGCTCCAAAGTCATGAAACATAAATTATCAGAGACAAATATTGAGAAATATAGACTGATACTACAGATCTGGAGATAAATGTTGTCAAAGAAGTACCAAACTCAGCCATAGAAACACAGAGAACTTGGCTCTGAAAAAAAGTTAAATTAGAAATGAGAGCTTTAGGTCTGAGTATCATGAGATAAGAAGCTTTCTTTGGTCATGTGTTTGTCCTTACACTCAAGGAAACAGTATTTAATCACAAAAAACCCCAAAACAACAAAACCCCAAACCAAAAAACCCCACAAACGAAACAACAACAAAACAACTCCAAACCAAGAAGCTTACAAAAACCAAAAACCCCAAAACAAACCACCAAAATCAACCAAAAAAAAGACACAGAAAAAATGCATCAAAGGTATCTGATAAATCATCAGCTTCTCCTATTCATAACCCCGAACTCAAAATTTTGACTTAATTTTACTGTTTCCCTTATGGATATGTGATCTTAGCCATGGGTCAGATCTTTATGTTATACATACAAAGAACAGGGTAATAAGTCTTGAAAGTCTATATGCAATATAAACATGGTCACATTTTATGCTAATCTCTCCTCTGGTGCTACTTGAGAAACCCTAGTCTGTCAGGCAAAGAGTTTATGTTTATATATACACACTTATTTCAAATACCGGCAATACAGTACAACACCAAGATACGTCAGTATTTTTTAATGTATGTTCAGCAGCTGAAATGAACATTTTTATGGTGGTGTACCACACAAGTGCTTTTCATGCATGATGAAGTATGACTAATCTGAGCACTCTAGGACTGTGTCACACTTTCAGATTAATAAATGCTCATTTATTGTAAAAGACTGGTTGTCAATGCAAGAACACATTTTTCAGTTAGCTGTTAAGTTTCCTCAGTGTATTTAAATATTTGGGGCTAAATAAAAAAAACCCAAAACCAAACAGCAACCAAACCCAAAACAGTAAATGCATTTACTATTCATCCTTAAACAAGCAAGAGTGACAGGAGTCAACAGTGAGGATGATTCTGGAAAAGGCATCTCCATGGAAGTGAAGTAAGCTCTCTGTGGTCTGCCTCCCAGCTCGCAGTCAGAAAGCAAGGTTTGGCTGAGGACAGCCTCAGAGAGGCTGGGGCATCGTTCAGGAGAGCTGTCCAGTAATCTGCCACTCCGTGCTCCTCCACAGCTTTATGCCATGCATTTGCAGGTCAGTGCTGCCGGCTCCCTCCCACTCCCTGTCTCCACAAGCCAGTATAATTTGCAATCTGCCAACAATCAGTTTTGGTACCCTGGCATCCCAGAAGCACAGTACAGCTAAACCAGCAGGATTCGGAGGAGTAGGCAGGGAGACAAATACAACTTTCAGTGGTAAACCCCAGCTGTGGCACCTTCTCTGTCATGACTAATGGCCTGAGGCTTGTTGTATGACCTGGAAGAGGTCTCTTAAGTGTTTGTGGACCACCGCTGTTGGATTATGAGGGGAAGGCTGAGGGAGAGGGGAATTATTCGGTGCTAAAGGCCTTTGCTGTAGTGCATGTGTAGTTCTACTTGCCTACTGTTTTGTAACATCTTTAAATATTTCCTGCTTCTCAGCTATATTAATCTGTTCTTCCAGAAGCAGCCTCAGAAATGTCATTTGCCACAGAAGAGACTAGAGACCAGCTTTTAGCATGGAGATGGCACAGATTAACAAAATTGCATTTATTAATAAAGATCCCTGTCTCATATCTATTTTTTCCAAACATAATGGAAACTCATATTGAGATTTTCCAGTATGTTCATGCTCAGCACATTAGCTATAATTCTGCTTCAACTGTACGGATTTTACAAGTTGCTCTGCATAATGAGGGCATCACTTGGAGAAAGGTGCTGAAGTTGCTTCTATACTGAGATGTTTTGCAAAATAAAATCAAAATGTATTGTATTTGTTTGTTTGTTTATTTGTAAGTTCGGTTAACTCACTGTTTAAAATATGTGGTTTAATTTAAGGACACAGGGTTGGATGGACAAGTCCTCTTCAGTGTTTTGTGTTGTGTATTAAGGACCAAAGTCATGTTTCTTTGGAGTGCACCTAAGGACAGAATTTGGCTTTAATGATATACTTTTGGGCAGTCAAGCATTTAACCTAAGAACTGTGTTGTCAGAGAAGGTGTTTGATGGTGGAAATTTTTATGAACATTACACAACACTCTTTGGCACTACTTCTCACAGAGTCACTGTAAATCAGGCACAACTGCTTTATTGAAGTGAACGGAGTTAGATCATCATAAAAATGGTGTAAATAAGGGAAAAAATAGGCCCATCAAATTTGAATACTGACTTTCAACGTCAGATTTTAAGAGCTTATTAGCGTTCAATTCTCAGTGAGACTCTGCTTTTTCACACAGTGAATGCCATTATAGACATAACCATAATTCTGAGAAGAGGCTATCACATCTACTTACATGTGCACAACTTAATGCAGCCCTATAAATACAATGTTGTCCACTTTTACTTGCCCACCTGGGACATGTATTTCACTACTGCATTTCACTGCTCACCAAGTTAATACCACTACTCTAACTGTTGAGTTCTTTCTGCTCTGAGTTGCTAAGTCACCTACAAATAATAATTCTCCCTACCATAAGTACAGGAGAGTTTTTGCATATTCCTCAGTGCAGTTTAAACTCTTAACCCCACCAGAAGTTCTTAATGCTTCCAGACCCTGAGTTAAACTTCTACAAGAAGAGATTGCTCTATTTTCTGTGAAGAAAACCTATGAATATTATTTTCCTTCATACAAACTAAACTGATCCAGAACTGAAACAAAGTGTACTTCTACCAGTTCTTAGCATCCCTAATACATTTGTTTACTGCAGATGTTTTATTCTGAGTCACATCAAACCCACAGGATTGGAGTTGTCATGAGTTGCATTTTATCAGCATAAATGAGAGGTTTTTGCCTCATAGAGTGATTATTTCAGCTCAAGCTGTGACAGTTCTGAAGAGAATGATTACACATATATTAGGCAAAAAATAATAATAATAATAAATTTCAGAGAGATCCTGCAATGCAGTCTTCCGTGTGGATATTTTTTGTTTTGCTTTTAATCCTTGTACACGACAGCAATTCATTATTCTGTTACTGTGAGTTTGTTGACCTGAGGATGTATGTGGATTTCGTGTAAGCATCCAGCCATTTGTGTAGTCTCCTAATTATTTTCTGATATTCTAGGAAGAAAACCAAGCAATTATGGATTTGGAGCAAATGCACGTGGCTTCCTTATTCGTTATTTTAAGCTGTTTAGTTTTGTGAGTCTGGGGAGTTTTCAGAGCTTAAAATAAAGAGAAGGAAGCAATTAAACATTCTGTTTGGTGATGATTCATTTATTCAAAAGCCTATGACAAAAAATGTATGGTTGACAGGAACTCTACCATTTGCAAAGGTGACTTGAGGCACAAAATGAAAAGAGGTTTACAGTAATATTACAGCTTCTTTATACTACATTAGCATTACAAATACGTCCAGACAGAATCACATTTTTTGTTTATGCCATATTCTCCATTCTGATGCATGTGCTTAATTCCTCACATGGTCCTTTTCCATCAATGAAATCCCAGATTCACAGAGGAGGTACAATTTATAGGTCGAGGAACAGAAAATTATTGTAGTAGTAGTATCAGCAGTAGAATTAGTAGTAATAGTACTGTTATTCCAGAAATAATAAAAAACCCAACTGTAGCTCTTTTCTTAAACCTCAGGTACTTCACATCTCTCAGGTACTGGAAGAATATGGCTTTCTTAGAGTTAAGATTTCTGATATGACTTCTGCCTTGAACTGGAAATTCTTATAGATGGGCATATTTTAACCCTACAGGACATCTGTTTGCAAGGTATTCTTTATCAGTATGTCAAAGTCAAAGTTGGAGTAGGAAACACCTTAGAGATGTTAAACTCGGTAATGTCTGTGTACTGTTCTTAGATGTCAAACAGTTCACAGAACATATACCCAACTGTTGTACAACCAACAAAATAAGATACTCTTTTATGATCAGCATTGGCACCCTATTCAAATTCACGAACAGTATCTAAGTCTGATAAATTCTCAAAAGAAGCCCCAAACCAGACAAACCGACCAACCAAACAAACAAAAAACCCCACCCAAAATCCCAAAAGCATTTCTTATGCTGAATGTCTGGAGATGTAATCTCTCTCAAGCATATTTCCTTTCTCACTTCATTCCCTGCCTTGATATATACAATTTAGGATTTCTTGAGGTCAAATCAAAATAAAGTCGTTTGCCCAGCAAAATAAGTGAGAAGTGAAATGATGCATTGTCTGGTGGTCTGGTTTTGCTGTTTTGTAATGCAGAACAACTCACATACCTACTGGGATTGAAAAATTAACCATAAGTTTTTATAGTCAGCCAAAGATAACTGGTCTTTGTACTGATGACCACTCATCCTTTCCCCAAACAGAACTGGAGATTCTTTATTTCTCAAATCATAAAAAGTACCTAGTCAAAACCTTTTAAAGATCCTTAAATTACAAATTCAACTCTAAAAACTACAAGTAATTTCTACCAGCAATGACTTCCAATGAGTTGTTCAACCACAAACATTGACGATTACTTGTGTCTAGTTGAGGTTTGAATACAACATACAAGCACCAGAAAAAATTCCTGGACTGGAGTATGGAGTATAGCAGAAATATGACTACCACAGTATTCATCCTAAGGTATCCAACCAGTATGGGCAAGCCCTTGCAAAAGATCAGGGTTTTGCAAAGCCATAACCATCTTAAAATAGAGTAGAAAATGTCTGTACCTACATAGTTGCTAGTTCCATGTATAACACAGGGATCAGTTTAGCAATTTTTGATCCAGTCTGTATTTTGCTATGGTTAAATGAAAGACACACAAGCAATATAAACTGCTGGTGCAGTGAAAGTAGGATACTAAAGGGTTGATATTATCCTTTCCTGCTCTCATAGACAGGTTTACAAGCAATTCTTTTTCAAAACCAGAGTTAGATTGCACTACTTAAAGCGCATTTTGCTTTGACAAGTGACTGTGAAAATGCTGCCTTGGAGCTTTACCTCTTACTCATTCTTGGATCAAATGTGCAACTTTCAAATTAGGTATCAAGTTAAACCTGGACATTTCACCAAGTCATGGCATATCCTTTCTTTGCTTTTAGGTGTACTCTCATTGGTGCTCATGAAGCTTGCAGAATAAATAAAAAATTATTTCCAAGGATGATATAAAAAAAAATAAAAATTCTCATCATGTATTTTCTGTATAGGCCTGAAGGGCTAACACAATAGCAGAGAAATTAAATCCTGTGTAGGAAAGAAAATGAAATATTTTTTTTAAATCTTATTTTCAGTTAAATTGTTATTTTCTGCTAAATTTTATAAGTAGATAATTGTATTGTTTGCATGTGTTATTGCAATTTCAGAGACACCTTCAGTGCCATTGATCCTAAAGGGTCAGATAGGAGAAAACCTATACAAAATAAGAGAAAAATTTATGAGAAGTACACAGTAACATTGATGCATAAAAAGTGAAAGATGCAGACAGTAAAATGTAGTCCAAGGCAAGCTCTCAATCGAAAATATCGCCTTACCAACAAATCTTCTATTGATGTAAACCGATAGAAACTCCACTGACAGCAGAAAATCTTGGTCTTCCAAGATGCTTTGAACTGTCCAAATGCTATTTCCTGTTGCCTGATAGAGGTAATACCTAATGATAGTTTAGCAATTTGATCACCAAGCAGACTAGTTAGAATTATGATGTTTTCTCAAACACTTCTGTATCAGATTTTTGGACTATAAGTTTAAATACAGACCATTCTATAGTTAAAAAAAACCAAAACCACAAAAAAACAGAACAAAAAAAACCCCCAAAACAAAACAAAAACAAACACAAACAAACCCAACAAAACTGGATACGAATCTAAACTCAGAGATAAAGTTTCGGGTGGAAACATTCAAATGGGGGATTTTGATTTTGTCTGATATATTCTAACTATAGGGGAAATGAGCTATCAGAAGTATTTATAGAGGATTCTAAAGCCCCCACAGAGGTAGCTTAGGGGGAAAGAGAATAAGATGAATTATTCAGTAAAAAATTATCAAAGTAAGAAAAGAACATTTCAACCTGTTCTGAAAATAAAAACTGTGGGAGCATCTCATAAATGGACTGTGAACAAATTTGTCATGAACAAAAGATATTTCATTATGTAGTCAGAACCCATTTTATAGAATCAATATCATATTGACATACATAGGGAAACTGGATGCAAAAGTGATGTGGCAGTACACAGAAACAAGTTTAACATAAAAGAACATGTCACAAATAAAATAAAAAAAAGAATATTTTGGGCAGTAGCCATCAACAGGTTTTGATCATATTCTTATGGGGGTGAGATGACACGAAATAATATTTTCCCATTAGAAACGTAGGATACAGTAAAAGTTTGTCAAGGATACTACAATGCACGCAATACTGACACGTTATTTTGTTTGAAAAATAGGATTTTGCCCAGAGAGGTTGTAGATGTCCGATCCCTGGAAATTCAGGGGGAAGCTGGACAGGGCTTTGAGCAACCTAATCTAGTTAAAGATGTCCCTGCTTATTGCAGGATGGTTGGAGTAGATGATCTTTAAAGGTTTTTTCCAACCCAAACCATGCTATGAGTCCATGAGTCTGTGAAACTTCAGTACCGATGACTAGTGAGATCCCAACGACAATACACATCCCCTCAATTACTTGTTCTGATAAGGTAATTTTTAAGTGAATATGAGGCTTTTGTTCATTTGTTTGGGGTTTTTTTTTCTATTCAGAAGACTACTAAACAAAAGCTCTGAGGGAGGGCTCCTAGGCAATGTAGAAAATTATTATCTCTAATCTAATTTTCATCTATCTCATCAATACTCTTACCTTATTAATTACATTAATACATTAACCATTACAAACCTTACACTCTGTGCCTTCAAGGTACATTAGGTTTTTAAATTGCAGTGATAGGGTTTTAACAAATTATTGTATCTCCCATTTTCCATGAGCCTGTTCCAGTGCTCTGCCACCCTCAAAGTAAAGAAGTTCCTCCTCATGTTCAGATGGAACTTCCTATGTTCAAGTTTGCGCCTGTTACCTCTTGTCCTATCACTGGACACCACTGAAAAAAGACTGGCCCCTCCTCCCAGCACCCTCCCTTTAAGTATTTGTAGACATTTATGAGATCCCTCCTCAGTCTTCTCTTCTCCAGACTAAAAAAGATACAGCTCCCTCAGCCTTTCCTCAAAAGAAAGATGCTCCAGCCTCCTAAAGGAAAAAGAGTTTAACTCAACATTGTTTTCGAAATTTAAAATAATGCTAAATTTTTAGGAAACATAATTTCAAGAATGAAGGCATCCAAGAGACTGAATAATCAGGGAAGCACTTAATAATGAATACTCTAGGTTGGGATTTGAAGTGGTATTTTTGATCTCTGAATTTGTGTATTGGAGCATTTGAAAGGAATGTTCAAGGTCAATAAAAACTGACTGATCCACAGGGAGAAAAAAACTGTAAATAATTTGAAAAATAAGCTGGATTATTGGAAAGGAAACTTTTTTTTCTTTCTCCACAAATCTGAAGTAGTATATATTGAATTGTTTTTTCTCAAAATTACTTAAATATTCTGGGCTTTACAGGCTGGGATTTTAAACTGTGTTTGCATTTATGACTGCTGATTTATCTTGTACCGAAGTATGTCTCTTCTGGAATAATGGAAGTTTAATTGTGTTTCTAGGGCTATATGAGCCTGATTCAGTTATTGATAAACCTTGTGAGTACTTTCTTTGAGAGTATAAGGCTTTATTCTGGGGGATATTACAATTTCCAAGGTCTCTTTTTCTGAAAATATCTGACCTTGATAAGTCATAGAGGGGTTATGATCTCTAATCTACAATATAACCATCTTTGTGTTGAAAAGGAACAGCCAAATTCTGGAGTAGCCTCTGAAGAATATCAAATACTGTAGTTTTGTTCTAAAAACTAAAAGATGCATATCATTTCCCTTGCACAAGACAGAGAAATTCATGGAGTTATCACTCTGTATCTTAGCCAGGCCTTTGTCATGATTTAGGTTGTGCTGGCCACTAAATGAATTGACTTCTTGTCCTATATCAATAGTCACCCTCCGAAAAGTATGTGATAGTGTCCAGATAGTACACTGTAGCCCCTGAAGGACAAAATAATGGAGGAAAAAAGTTGAAGAAATAGCTGGTAACAGTTATCTGAAACACAGCAAGGCAAAATTATATGCAGAATGGTGTGCAATTACCTATAATGTGTATAAGACAGGGAAGATTATGCTAAGTGTTAAAAGGTCCAAGTTTTTGAGTGATGTAAAGGTCATACAGGTTAGTTAACACAGAGGTCATGCAGGTTAATAAGCGAGAGAAGCACAGAGTACAGCAGGATAGCCAGACAGCTTGTTTCATGGGCAAGATGCTTTCAGTGCAACAGCATCTCTATATGACTGCAGAAGCAAAGGCAATGCAACACAAAAGACCATTTCTTGATGGAGGGAAAACCTATGGAGTCAGATCCACTGTGTTATCCTACAAAAAAAAAGCTCACCGACTAATATGGTGAAAAATCATCCTTCTGAAGGACTACAGCACATAGGTATCACTTCAGATATTTTTTATTCCCATCAGTAATTCCACCAGCATTTACCAGGCACCATGTCAAATGCCTAATACCTGCTTGTGACCCATCATACAACACATCACAACAGAAGCAGCTTGTAAAAACGTATGTCTTTTCAACTCTAGCCTGAATTGTGTGGCAACCACAAGAGTGTGGTCAAACAGTGGAACAGACTTCCTTAAGAGGTAGTTGATGCCCCAAGCCTGTCAGTGTTTAAGAGGCATTTGGACTATGCCCTTAATAACATGCTGTAACCTTTGGTCAGCCGTGATAAGGTGGTCGGATTAGGTAATCATAGGTCCCTTCCAACTGAACTGAACTGAACTGAACTGTTCTATTCTCTTCTATTCTCTTCTATTCTCTTCTATTCTCTTCTATTCTCTTCTATTCTCTTCTCTTCTCTTCTCTTCTCTTCTATTCTATTCTATTCTATTCTATTCTATTCTATTCTATTCTATTCTATTCTATTCGCTGATTCCTCATCTGCCCATCCATGCAAAGAAATTAAAGGTAAAGGAAGAAGAACCAGACTACGTTGAACCAATGTAAAAGGAAAGGTTTTCCTCTCAATTATCCTACATTAAAACAAAAAAAGCAAAAAGTGATGGATTCAAAAGAAAAGAAAAAAGAGACATTTATTCCACTTGTAACAAAAGTTGCTTCTGCTACATTTGGGATAATTTTAACTCAAAATAGCACTGGAAATGAAGTTGTAGATTCAGACATGTTCTGTAAAATCAGGAGGCAGGTGGTGGTGTACTTTCATTGAGCACCTTAGCAGTCATGAGATAGGAGAATGTATCAGAAGTTTCTCTAATTGTGAGGGATCCACTTTCAAGAGAGAATGCAACACCTATTACCACAAGATTTTTTGGAAGTGGGCTGCTGTCCATCTCTTCTACTGTTGCTGTTCCTCCTTGTTGAAATATTTAAATCTTTATTGACCTAAAGAGGAAGGACAAGAATAACTTCATGATTTGGTAGGTAGGGAGCTTACCTGGAAAACTGGACATTTCCAGATCAGTCCTTGCATTAGTGAATATTTATGTACGTTAGGACTGTAGATAAAATACTGACACTATTTAAAACACTGGATTTTAAAGTCCAACTAAAACTTTGGGTTTCAGCAAGCCAGTCAATTTTCTGCTCTGCATTCACAACCCTGTTTGATCTTAAAATGTCTAAATAAATACCAACAATGATGCAGAGATGAGACCTGCTTCAGAAACTCATTGGAATATAGGTGCAGGTATGCTTACTGACACCCTGAGGTTACTGCAAGGGAAAACCTTCCAAACTGTTTACATCAAAATAAAAGCTCCCACAAAGACAAAGGTGATTTACAATTCATACCCTTGAATTTCTAATAGCAACAATCCCTACACTTCTAATACTTAATTTTTGTATAAAATGGCTTGATAATTTCTTTTATTTGTGATCTACTTTTATGATCAGCCCTACCTGATTTGGTTTAGTATTTAGATGGAAGGTTTTGTAACAGGAAACCGCAGACCTTGCTTGCTGCCTACCAGCTGTTCATTACCACGCTTTCCCTAGAGGTTACCACCCCAACAGCTGAGCTACAGTAACCATGTTGCAGTTCCTGTCCACTTCAGTCCAAAGTCAGAGAGCTTGTTAAAAACACCGAAGTTAATTACCATTTACTATGGTTTATGAGTACTGGATGGGTGAGATTCAAACTACAACCCAAACATTTGTTGATTCTGCTGGAGTACTCACTTGGTCTCTTAATTGAATTGCAACATATTCCAGTGTCTACTTCCTGGCTCCTACTGAAAAGACCAGACTTAAAACCTTAATTTGGCCCTTGTGATAGATTGAAGTCAGCCTTTCTCTGCTATACTAATTACCAGAAAATCATGTTCTTAAAGTACTTCAAAACTAAGTGAAAATTCTCATGCAACTTCAATGTATTTTGCTAATATACAAGAATGTGCTAGCAAACTGTTATCTAATACCAACTCCCACTACATTAGCAACCATATTGTATGCGATGACACATGTTCCTGGAGAAATCATGGGCATACTGCAGGTGGGGGGATGAGAGTTTGCTGTGTATGCATAGAAATTTCACACTGCCCTAAACCATTCCAGACTGGGGAGACAATCCCCACCCACACTCATTAACAGAACCTCAAAACGAGATCTAGCCCCACCTCTGGCATGCTTTAACAAGCCCTGATTTTGCAGTCCCATCTGTTCTTCAGAACTGCCAGTTCATCTAGCAACCAATCAAATCAGATATTTTTTAAACTGTGAGAGGAGTTAGCTGGTACTTTTAACAAATTGTTCCTGTCATCTACCATCAATTTTCCCATTATCATTGACAGCAGGACCAACCCATGGCCAATACCCATTTGCACTTCCAGCTGAGAGAGAAAGTTCCCCCACAAAACTTCATTTAAGTTAAAATGCAAATTTTCTTCAGATGAGGTACACCGGTTGAGGACTCACGCATCTCTCAACAAAAATACAGAGTGGAACTACTCTTTGAACCTAGAATGATGACTGAAGAAAATTTTATCAAATAAAATCAGCTTAGGATTCTCTGTCTACGTTAAAAATTTGAGACTATGAATTACTATAAGTTGAAGGAAATATTTTCCAACAGTTTAGTAAAATACCTGCTGAGACTGATGTTTTGTAAAGGTGCTTTGACATTCTTTTGGAAACTTTGCTCCAAACTCTTGTAGAGTCCTTCAAAAACCTATTCCATCATTAGCAAGATTGATGGCTAGCCTGCCCCTATGCTAGTATAATATAGGGCCATGTAGAATAGAGCAGTGGCACGCAAACTGCCTGCCGGTACTTTAGAAATGTACACAGGAATTATCTGTGAACTTATGAGTCAAAACTAGATTCCTGTGCACTGGGTATCATTCCCACAGGACAGACCACAACTTCCAGAGCCCAGCGATGTTCCCAGGCACCGTTTACTTTGCTTGTACAGACCTAGCCACTGAATCAAAAAATGTTGCTGAACCCTTTAATTTTTTTTTTGTGAATTAGCATTAAAATACTCTCAAATGGAGCATCATGATAGTGGTCATTTGAAAACCTTGAATATTACTTCTATATCTCTAATGACTGGTTTTTTTGCTAATGAACCTGGCTTCTGAAGAAGTCCAAGTTTTTCTGAGGATGTTCAAACACAAGTAGACCTGGTTAAATGTGTCTGGATAGAGTTCAGAATAGATATTATGCTATAGCACCACAGATTTCCACATCACTGTGGAATTTTTTTGCCAGTGTGTATGACAATGTTTGTTTTGCATATCATCCTACAACCTATGTCTCTTTACAAATGTCTTTGTTCCATTTCCTCCTATAACATTAAGGACTAAACAATATAAATATTACTTTGTGGCATGTTGAGAACAGGTTTATATTTTTTTTTTGTCTCTGCATTTTGTTATTTCACTATCTTTTATATCTTCCCGTAACACATTAACATTTACTTTGAAAAGGCAATGAAAAGTTGTCCAGAAGGCATCCAGAAAAATAAAAGACAAGGAGGTCTACTAATTATTATTCAACTTCTATTTATGGAGCATTTCTCAAAGACAAATATTAGTTCCAATACTAGACTGAATCTGCAATTTTCAATGGTTAAAAATTTCTTCTGTCCACAGCTCCAGGACAGGGAAATAGGAAAAATGTCTTTAATTTTCCTTGGTTTTGAAGGTGGCCAAAGATAATTTAAAATTAATAATTTAATGTGAAGCAGTGGTACCCAGATTTTCAGTGGAGGGGGACTATAGAGTTTCCTGTTTAACTAATCAAAGATCACGTTTCATGACACTTCCCACATAATACAATTGTCTGAGCACTTTTCACACAACAGTAGCCACCTACGTTTATAGGTTTGGGGACTGACAGAAATAGGAACAGTTTATATGACTTGAAGATCTTTTCCTCACCAAATCTGAAGGGACAGAGAAGAAAAGAAACTGACAGAGAGCAATGGACCCAAAGGAGTTGCCATTGAGAGACAAATTCACAGGACATAGTCACATCCCCAGCAAAGGCAACATTCCAAATTGCTCACTACCCAGGAATCAATCAGACATCCTCTAAGCCACTGGCAAATGTTTCCCCTTGCTGTCATGCCGTGTCTCCATGTAAGACAAGTTAGTTTTGATCAGTTACCTGCCACAAATCAGCTGAGATCAGTATCCTGGTTGCTCAGAGAGACTAAAGCTCCCTGATTGGAAATCTGGGTTCAATCACCATCTGCTCTGTCCCATGCCATCTGTGTCATGCTCGTTGACTGGCTCTTTTACCTCCTTCCTCCAGTCCAAAAGAGATACCTTTATCAGTGGTCCTAATATTTATAGTGTGCAAGGGGAGTGTAATCACACTTTCTCATTTCTCTTTTACTTGAAGAAAATGTGTTTCGGGCAGAGGATGGGAGGTGGACTGATATTGCACATCAGGAAATCTATTAGCCAGGCAAAGCAGTACATTCATTGCTGTTGGAACCTCATCTCTGTTGCTGCAATTTTTTCTTGCCTTGGTCTCTTGAATATGTGGGGTCAATGAAAGTCTTTCTGTGACTAAGATGATCCATCTTTGCTCCTATGAATAGTAGTTAATGAAAAACCAAGATAGCAATCTGTATAAGAGTTGAGGAATATTACTCTTATTGTGATTAGCTATTGTTTCTTAGTCAGGTTTCCATCTCTACTAAATGTCACCAGCAGATATGAAACGGAGCATTCAGGTCAGAAACAGATGACATCTAAGTTCTGATTGAACAAAACTATATGCTTCGCATTTTCCTCTGTATCCTAGTATTGCAGAGACCAAAATCTGGGAAGGCACAGAAAAAAGAAACAGCTAAGAATGCAGCAATCAGGCTCACTTCTAA
This sequence comes from Chionis minor, assembly GCA_013398295.1. Classification (NCBI taxonomy): domain Eukaryota; kingdom Metazoa; phylum Chordata; class Aves; order Charadriiformes; family Chionidae; genus Chionis; species Chionis minor. The sequence goes on from VZSF01005424.1 coordinate 156,450, forward strand.
ATGCATAATGTGGATGATATTGAAGTGAATACCCACAAGGAAACTTGAATAAGCTAGTTCTGCCATTTAGATATTTACTGATTCCAAACTGTCCTTGTGAAAACTGCAATTTAAAGAGCATAGAAGCTTAATTCAGTATTCCCTGAAATACAAAAGAAGAGAAGCAAGGTGTCATTTGACTGATTTATTCTGCTTCTTTCTTCAAGAGTGCCTGTATTTTATTCTCTTGAGAAGACTTCCATCTTTCAGAAAAGCAGACTGGGAAGCTAACCAGGTATTGTCAATGCACCATCACCTTGCAGCTGGGAATTAATTTGATGAGCTGATTCCTGGTGACACAGCTTTTAAAATACAGGTAATGTAAATGGAGAATCTATACAGTTGTCAATAGCTTTGTAAAGCCTATTTGTCATCACCCCAAAGTTTGAAGCAGACCAGCTAAAATCTTCTCATTACTGAATGGCATTTTGCAGCAGATAATGTCAGTTTGCTGGGCTAAGACTAGAAGCAGTTAACAGTATACAGAGTGGGGTGGCGAGAGGATTAAAACACAGCCAGATCCAGATCTAGATCCAGACAAAGTTCCAGATCCAGATTGGAAAAGTCTTAAAATTCAGTAGCATTGGTTTGTTCCAAAATATTTAGATTTTTACAACTAATACACCATATTTCTTGGAGTTATAAAAGCCTACAACAGAGAAAATCATTCATTGCATACATTTAATGAGATTCAGATGTTGCTTTATGTTCATGTTATTTTGTAAACTGTTCAAAGAAGCAATGGGAAATTGTTTCTAACGGTCCTGACCTTGCCTTGCTCTGTGCTGGGTCAAAGTGACATGAAGATCTATGTTCCTAGATATTATTTAAAAAAAAGGTGTCTTCAAATGCAGAATCAATTGCTGTGTCACTCTTTCATGATAGTTAAATGATACTGCAGAAATCAAATACAGATGATGCTCTTTGTCCTTGAGATATGACAGCTCCTTCAGCTTAAGGTATCTTTATTGCTGCTCTAATGTGTACCTGAAGATATATTTGATTTAAAATACCTTAGAGTCATGGGTCACAAAGAGCACTTCAATGCCTTCTTCACTCAGCTGCATCAGCTGATTAGTTACAGCCAAGATTCATACAAGGAGGCCTGATGCCTCACTTAAAAAGCAGAAAGATGCTTCTACAAGACCTCTAATGTCAATTACAGGCCCCAACAGTAATCAGATCCAGGAAAAACTTGCTCAGTATTCAAAGATATTTGGATCAAAGTGTTACCTTCTCAGTGTTTCAATCAATCAATTCAATCAATCTTTGCTCATATGATGACAAAAACTGTATGTCATCACAAAATCCTATGACACCTTTTCCTGTTGAAATTCAGACCTCCTTTCCAGGGACTTACACTAGAAAGTGACCTTTCTTTGTCTGAATATGGAGACATTACTGAATGCTTTGCTTTGAACATATCCTAGTTAGTTTTCTATTTGGTTTGAATTCTGTCAGTTCTGTCCAGATTTTTCCCCAGTGTAAAATCTGTAGGAATGCAAGTGGAATGGGAGCTATTGACCAATGTACTGACACTTCTTGTGTTCCTTCAGTCAAATGTCAGTCATGCTCTTTGAGTACAAAAGATGTGTGTGTGTGTGCGCACCATCTGTTACTTAAAATAAATAAACTTTTTCCACTGGATTCCATGGGTGTCTTTTTCTACCCTCAGCTCTTATGTTGTTCTGGTGGTCTTGCTTTATCCAGAGCTTAAGTAAATTTAGGAGTAAGTAAGCACTTTAAATCTTCAAACAGACTTGAGCATAAAGACATGACTAGCTTACTTATATTCTTTTTCTATGAACATTTGGAGTCACATTTTTAAAAGAAAATGAATAGTCAGCTTCAGCCTCAGATGAGCTGGCCTCTGGAGCTTCTTATATAATTCATACTCAAGGGTGCTTTGCGCTCCTTGAAAAGCCAAGTAGCCTCCAAGTGCAGTTAAATGGAGTCAGTCAGATATTCTCTTTCTGCTGAATGTCTTCCTCACCTACTTGCATTTTAAATTCTTAATCTCCTTTTTCCCCATCTTTACTGTCTGCTTTCTTTCCTGCCGTGTATTCCAAATTCTTCATTCTCTTCACATTTCCACATTAATTCTCTCCCCTCTTTACCCAGTCCTGAAGCTAGGCAGTGACTTGTTCCTTTTCATTTTTTCTTTCAGAGCCATTACTCTAATGATGGTTAATCTGGACATTATTCAGACACTGAAAATTACATGATTTTATAGCGAGGAATATTTTTAAATGTGGGAAAGAAGAAAGATAAAACCAGGAAGACTCTCACCTTCAACAAATGCTATTTCAGGTAAGGAAGATGTTACATGAACCAACCATAGGATGCTATGAAGACAGCTTACTTCAGAAGGTGTCACAGCTGGGTGGAAAATGGAATTGCTGTCCTCTGGGAAATTTTACTATTTGATGTTTATTTTCCAACTAGCATATTTCTCTTTGTTGGCAGTCAAAGACAAGACCATCCTTTGAATATATTGTGGAGTTGATGAGGCATGTTGATGAGGACAGGAGATTACTTAATGCTACTGTGGAAAAGAAGCATTTGGAGCACCACAGTGCACTGATCCTAAATGCCTCAAACACTTTCCCGTGGCTACTACTCTTGGGGTAATAACTAAGCACTGCTTAATTTGCACAGAGTGCACAGCTCTCTTTATCAAGGTGGCAAGAGACAAAGGTGCAAAATATGATGCTCCTGCAGCAATTACAAGTGACCTTTAAGAAGCAAGAGAGGTTCAAGATTACTTCTACATGCAATGGCTGCAGTAAAAGTAGGAACCCTAATCTTTACCATGTTCTGCCCCAGATTGTTTCTATTTTCCCTTGTATGTCTGAATTAATGTTCCCTTCCCTACTCCATTTGAAAATACCAGAAGTTCAGCCTTTGCTGTGGGATCTCAGCCCACGTGAATAACACAGAACTTATTCAAAGTCTTCTCTACATCTCTAATGTTACTTTCTATGCACAGAGGTATCAGAATTGGGACTGAGGACAGAAAAAGAAAATCTTACAGCACTACAGTTAAGTATCTATAGAATAAATGTCAAAGACACAGGCTTATTAATGGATGTATGTATGACTACACGGTTTGTGTAATTTTAATTTTTTATGTGTATGAAAATAATTGATTAGGCATACACATTTTCAAATCACATGACACCAAGAGACCAATTCTAATCTCAAATGAATAATTTGCAGTCTGGCAAATCTTGAATATCTTGTTGCTGTCATTACAAAAGCCAGTTGTAAGAGTTTTCATCATCTGAGATTCCTTGTTCTCTATTTGTTTGAAAAATATGTTCAGGAGTTACTTCTATGGAGGTAATGCATTCACTTAGCTTTCCATAAAATGCAACCGATTGGAAAAATATACCTAGCTGGCAGAAATAATTTAAAACTAAATGGCTACTTGATGAAGGCAATCCCTCTCTCCTTCTGTGTCTGTTTCTTTCCAAAGACTGCTTTGAAAGAACCTAAAACTTTTTCAGTTCAGGTAAGTTTGACATTATGTTTTTCCACTTGAGTCACAAAATGATTCATCATGGAAATCAAAAGCAAAGAGGAAACTTTAGAGCACTTTAGGAGGTGTAGTGTACCTAGAAAGCAGTGTTTCAGAGACAATACTGGAACAGAGGAGTCTTGGAAAAAAAATTTCCATGAGACATTGCAGATAGTACCATAGCCATGATGTACTGACCTATGTTCATTTCTCAGGGACAGGGGAGGAAAACAAGGATTATATACAGTAATACTTAGTAGAAATGCAAGAGCAGAAAGATTCATGGGCTAGAAAGATGAAAACTTCATTAAAATTAATGTACTGACAGAACATGATTCAGTAGAGCTGAGGTGGAGAAAACATAATTTCCCTAACATAAGATAACAACTGCTCTACCTGCTAGGCCTAGCTTTTGTATAACTTCTGCCACTTTACATGTCAATCAGTTTGAAAGGTTGATGAAAATGACAGGGGAGAGATACAAATGACACGTGGTTTCACAAGTCATCATACCACTCTAAAAGCCATAGTGGGCAGAATGGACAAATGCAGAAAGAAGGGGTAAACCAGTACAAAAAGAGTTAAAAAAAAAATAAATGTAATTGTCCAACAAATTACACAGTCAAAAATTCTGGGTTTGGTGAAAAAGAAGAATTAATTTTTTAAAGCAGGAATTATCAAATTTCTGTTATTCGCTTAATCAAATCAGTAGCTTATGTTCTGGAGTTCCTCTCCAAAAAAATATAAATGGGAAAAAATTACTTTTAAAAATTTAAAGCTGAGATTCAAGCAATCTGTTTATTTCAGAAGACAGAATTTATGAAAAGCACCAAGTGCTGAAAAATGCATGAAAAAAAGAGTTGGCAGAAGGAATGGGCAAAAGACCAGTAAAAGAAGATGGAGATGTAAGAAAAGTTTTATATCATTAATGTCAATGAATTCCAGCTTTGCCATTCTGGAGCTGTGTTGTCTATTGGTTGTGGTTTTTTTGAATGGGGGGTTAAAGGTTAACCTACAGGTCACAGGTAAAGGCAAATTTTGAATTTTTATTTTTTTCGGTATTGAGGAAGATTTCAAATGGAACAGGTAAAAGATACAAAGGGCATTGTAAAATTCTGTCAGTAATTGAAGGCAGCCAAGAATTTTATATAGGACTTACAGAGCTAAGAGCTTTGAGGGCTAACATGCTGCTGAAATGACATGGAAACTTAGACATAGCTAAGTAGCAAGACTGAGCATTGTGCTAGGTCAGCTGATAGTGGCAGAAAGAGCCCATCCTTTAAGCGTTCAGCAGAACTTTGTTTTTCAGACTTTCAAGCTTTCATTTTTAATTTGCTGTTCTGTCATTCCTTCTTCTGGCATTACAGCTTCCTTTGTAATATGAGGTAAGTTATTTATTGCCTAAAAATAAAAAAAAAAAATTACCAAGCTGTGATTTTATGTGCAAGAGAAATGAAATCTGCAAATCAGCTAGTTCAATGACAGGTGTATATTCCCCAGGAATACCCAAAGGAATGTATTTTACCTCCCACTTCTTACACTACTTTCTTGTCACTGGAGACCAATTGAATACTGAATTAATTTTGCTCAAATAGAACATTTCATCTTTGACCTCCACACAAGGAAACAAAATACTGTACAAAGTAGAATGATACCAGAGGATAAATATCTAGCTGAGAGGTAAAGGACAAGTTTATTTTATTTTCCTAACTTTCACAGTATGGTACAAAAGCACAAAACAGCAAATGTCTTCATGTAGAGCTCACTAGAGTCCTTGGCGAGTCTTCAGTGAGTTCTTTTACATTCTTCTCCCCCAGAAAGTAGAAGCAGATGTGTTCACCCCATGATGCTATATAACTGCTCTGAAAGATACTAAGAACAGAAAGTCTCCATAGAAAATGTATTGTTGATGCCCCACAACAACACAGCAGAAAAAGTAGGGTGCCTAGGGGTAACGAATAAAATTCATGAAGATGCCTAAGTGATTTAGAAGCCCAAGTTCCATTTTCCAAAAGTGAAATATGTTTGTAAGCCTTAATCCCCAGACAAACATAAGACTTAATATACAATGCAGTAAACTCAGTGCTGCCACAACGAGACTGCTACCAGTACCTGAGTTAGTCAATTTAAAGTTGGCTCACATATCTGTGGTTGCAAGACTACCCTGAGGGTTATTGACTCAAATGCCTAATTCATTTCTGAAAATGGGACTTGGGACTCTTAGATGGCTTAGACCCTTTGGAAACATATAGGATATGACTCAGCCTTGTAAGGCCCAAAGTGCTTTTAACTACCATTGCCATCACAGAGAACTGGAACCATCAGAAGAAAAACATTAAAACAAAATTGTGAGAGTTAACAGAACAAAACAAAAGAGCTTGCTTTTTTTTTTTTTTCTTTCTCTGTGTGTGTATAATAACCACTGCACAGTGTTTAATTTTTAATAAAAAATAAGGTTGATTTTGTCATATATATATCTACAGTTGGACTGAATGATCTTAAAAGTCTTTTCCTACCTAAATGTTCCTCTGATTCTATGATTCTCTCTATAGGTATAGTGATTATACACGGTGTTTATATGTGTCTAGGTCTACACATATTATTGATACTGCTCAGCGTGACATGACATACCAAACCAAGTGGCAAAACAGGCAAAAATCGAATGCACCTGTGCCAGGAACCTATGCATATAATGATTAATGGACTGAATAAATACCACATACACAGTAATCTCCCTTCAGAATATTCCCAGTTACCCTAGATAATTAATTGTTGCTTCTTCACCTTGTGCTGCATTCTGTTATATGTATAAAATAAAGTCTCAAAATATGACTATACTCTCAAAAGGTTCTTATACAGTTACCATGTATTTCTCAGCCTTGTCTTTTAGACTCACCAAAGAGATTCCATCAGAGGAAAACAGTTGATAGAGCAGCAACTTTATAAGAAAAAAAAAGAAAAAAGAGAGTATGTTGTGGTTTTTATGCTCTGAATATAAAGAATTTTACATAACAAGAATATATATAGTTTGCTCCTTTATTAACACATAGCAACCGTATGTAAGGATCATGGTAAGAATTTTTCCTTTTTAATTTATGGTGTGTAGTATATCCTGAAGTAACCACATTTAATTTATTGAAAGCATCACTTCAGCTTAATAATTAGAATTTTCTGTAATGGAAAGGCAAAGGACCTTGCAAGAAATTCAACTGTATTTTCTTTAAATTTATTACCAGGCTTTAGCAAAACACAAGACAAGTTGACTGATACTCAGACTTATTCTTCTAACCTGTTGTTTTACCACCTGCCCAACAATTTTTTCTTCTCATCTGCTCCATCATACATACTCTGCATCCGAAGTTCTTTCACAAAGACAAATGCAAAATATTTTTGCTTTACTACTTGGGTACTTGTAGAGTAATTCTTTTCTGGAAATTGAAATAACTTTCTGATCCCTAAAGCTGCATGGGCTTTATGCATCAGGGACATAATCGTTTATTATTTGGAATGGTGACTTACTCCACCACATTCTGCAGTAATGACTTCTGGTTTGCTTTTACTGAAGTAGGAATGTATCTATTGTTTCTTGTATTTCAGTTTGATATCATTGAGGCTAAAAATGTATTTGACCAGGCTCATTTAAGGTGAAGAGTCCCTTCAGTATTCACATTATTACTTTTATCACTTTCTTCTTTCTAATCTGTCTTGCAAGGATCTCATATATTAATTTTTCTTTCAGTTAGAATGGTACAGGTCTGATAGTACCCTCATTACCCAAACTGTTATTTCTCCCTCTGGCCTCACAAACTGTATTAAATGATGTTTCTTTGGGGGAGTCCAGCAATGACATTCTGAGTAATGCTTTAAACGATGGGTCTCAAATTGGATTTAATTTACATTTAATAAGACAAGTATTGTATGGCAAATTAATTATAACTGACTGTTGAACGTGGTTTCTGAGAATTAATAGTTAAGGAATGAATAGTATGTTTATTATATAGAGGGTTACAGAACATCAATTATATTTCTTTCCAGTAATGAAGTGGTATTTGTTTGACATAAGTTAATTATTTAGTCAGGTTTAAAAGAATAATTATCTGAGCTCTGTAAACAGTCTCTGTTAATTAAAAAAAAAAAAAGAAAGATAGAAGGCTTCACGCAAAAATCAAATGGATTTTTTTTTTTTTAACTAGCTCTTTCTTTTCTGAATATTTTTCTGCTGGTAATTTTGAATTTCTGCAAGTGACTGCAAATTAAGTAATGTCAAAATATCTTTGTAGCTGTAAATTTGTGCTCAATCCACTTTAAACAAGGGGCAAGTTAGGTAAATATATTCTCGAGATACGGTTCTTTGCAGGGTATAGGGGGGTTTTGATATCTTTGGGCTACAATTAATCTGAAATAAACTAACAGATAAAAAGAAGTTTCATTCTTGTATGAATTTTTTAAGGTATGCGTTTCTGAGAAAATTTGATTCCAAAGTTTTGGTTGCTTAGCCAGGCCAATTCAAATGATGTACCAGAAATACATTATATCATTTTGGTAATTTTGGTTTTAGCTGGGTTTTTTTAATAGTCTGGCATTGCAGTTCAAATTTTCATAGATTTAAAATTTCCCAACTGACCCTTAAGTCATCTCACTTTTACTATACAAGTCTTATAAAAATCTGCTAAAACATTTCACATAGATATTTTTTGAACACTTCAAGAAGTGTGAACTGTGGGCAATACAATGGATCTGGTTCTTCATCATCTTGCTCCTTCTGCAGTCATTGGCCTTTGCGCAAAGTACAGGTAAGCGAACTGTAAAACATGAAAAAGTGTTTTTGTAAATCTTCACTCTATTGCTTATAGGTTTAAATGAATAATTAAGGAGGAAGTAAAAACCACCCCAGTCACTACAGAATATATCTGGTTTCTTCTAGTCCCCAGTTCTGGTTGTAAGTTTGATCACATGGGCTAGAGCATCATTTTCATTCCTGTAGTTCTGACAAGAAGAAGTTTTCCAAAGTTCAGTGCTGTGTATATTCTTGAACTGACACATGTGTATGGTATTAAATTGACCTTTCTGTTATTTCGCAGTTTTGATTGGATAGCCAGTCCACTTTTTCTTCTATATGTTACTATAGTAAGGCTATAAACAATGCAGGAGTCAAGTGACCATCCAATCAAAGTATAAAATATTGAAAAGGTCAAAAGAGTGCAGCTCACTACTAAGATTCATTGAATATAAATTAGGCATTAAACTCCTGATACATCGTTCCCTTGACTGAGTAGTAATGAGAATGGAAAATGGCAGAAAATTAATCCCTTCTCATTAAAAAGCTTGTAATGAGAATGTGGAACTTGATAGAAATGTAACCTGTTCACATTACAGGCTTCAGGAAAGGGTCTTTGTGGTCTTCTTCAGATGTCATAGCACTGAACTTTTCCTCCCTAATAAAATTATACAGGGAATGTGGCTACATTACATACAACTCTCTTGCATAAGTCTTCAGCTCTGTAAAATCATCCTAAAGTGACATAACCTTTTTCATTCATTGACACTGGAATTTCTACTGTTAATGTGAACACACACCTGTGTCAGCTGTGTTTTCAGTACTGCCAAAACCAAGTATATGCCCATATCCCATTGAATTTCAGTGTAATTTGCAGATTGTTTCCTTAGAGTCTTTTACAAAGTCTAGCTAGAATGGTGTGACATAAAATGAATATCCTGATGAGAATTATTAAAATAAAAATATGTAGACATAGGTTAATGAGTGCAGATTATCAGTGGGATAAATGCCAGGAATGTGCTTACACACCTACCCACACATATTTCTGACAGAAAAGGACCCACAGATTTCTATTCTCCGTATTAAATTCCACTGTCCTCACAACATATAATTTATCACAGTGAATTTTACATGCTCTTTGACTTTGAAGTGTATCAAGACTCAGTATTTAGATTGTGAGGTCAAGAAAAGTAGAAAAAGAAAATATTGCAACTAAACATTTTTTTATTTTGTTTTCTGCAAAAAAGTATGTATAAAATAAAATATTTTGATGGAAATCTGTAAGTTAATATTTATTTTGATTCTCAGTGATTGAACACAATGAAGAAAATCACCAAGTACATTTATTTTTGATACTGAAAAATACATGACAAAGCACCGTGGTTATAAAATCTGAGGAGGAAAAAAGAATATCATGTAGTGTTCAATTAAGTTACTGGAATGACTTGTTTTCTACTCCATGGCAGTGCTGGGATGAATTTGTTCTGGAAGGAAGATTAACATCTGTATTCTGGCTCTGCATAGGGGTACATCTTGGCAGGCGGCTCTGGGCTGCAAATGACCAGCAGAACTTCGCTTACATGTCCTGCCCCAGGACCCACGTGGCGAGTGCAGTTGTTTAGCCAGTGAGGCAGTTCCATCAGGCATTTTACATTGCCACATTGAGAATGAAACCACAGGCTCCTCTGGGATCTAGTAAATCCTTTATGCCATGAGAAGGGGTTGTTATGAAGTGTGGATGGTATTAACCAATGAGAGAGAGAAGGACTTCTGTAGGAGAAGAACTTCCCAACCCACTCATCTGCATACACACACACTTGCAAATTCACACATATTTGTCCAGGGCTATAAAAACACACGTGCCATCCAGAGACAGCCGAACCGAAGGTCTTTCCAGCCCGCTTTGCACAGCAGGAAATGATAGCACTCAATTCTATGGCTGCTCCAAACACCCTTGACAGCTGCAGGTTCTAGAACCACCCACAGGCAACCCAGGGAAAGCATCTGTAACTCAGAACAGCAACCTGGCCTGTCCAAATTATTCTGGCGGCAGTTCCAGCTCTTGAAACACCCTACAACTGGGAAAGCAAAAAAAGGCTAATCTCACCTTTTTCTCCTGATCTGGCTGCACCAGTGTGTGAAATGACTCCTACTAACAATGTAAGTGTATTTTCTTGATGTTGCTGGTGTGTATCTACAAATACACATATGCACACACAGACATGTATATTCTTATCTATCTTCTCCAGCTCTTCTCTTTCTCTCTCTCTGTAGGGGTAGACGGATGAATATATTAGACAGATGCATTTATTTTTCTCTGAAAATGGTCATAAGAATGGACATTTTCCATTTGACATTTCTCACAAAACTATTGCAATCTTCTACAAGCAATCTGCTCATCTGAATCTTTTTCATACTATTATTTTATTGAAATTTTGTGGCAATTTCTTTAAGTAAACATTTTAATATATGTTAGTTAGTATGTCATGTCAGTATCTGTGAAAAAAATAAATTTGATATTTAAGTAAGTGTTGCATAGGAAGGAAGAATTGAGTTGCAGATCCAAAAGGGGTGCGGTACACTACAGATTTCCTTTCACACCAAGGGACTCTGGAAGGAATACTCCCTCAATGAAGCCAAATTCTGTCACGTGTTCCTGTGCAGCCTACAGGGACATGCAACTTAGGACAGATCAATGCCACTAGCACACAATCAACCTTGCAGAATCAACAAATATGCTGACATCTAAGACCAACACCATAGATAGTTTCGTGTCCATAAACTTCCTAATATTTTGCCAGAAAGACCCCCTTATTTGTAACACGTTTCCATGTCCATACAAAAAACTCGTTAGCACAAAGATGCCTGCTTTTTAGCTATCTACCAATTTCTCATCACACGAAGGCTATGTCCCTTCACAGGTTTTGTTAAATGTCTGTGGGACACATTCCCACATAAATAATTTCCTTTTCTTCTTTGTTTTGTTTTTCCTGAGGATTAAACTGCAGATTTCACAGCATCCTCTGTCATGGGCCCATGTGATTTTGCAGTTTCTCTCCAAATACTCTCTTTTCAATATATATTTTAACATTAATCATACTTTTTAATTACTTTTATTCTGTTTTTCATTGTGTAACGTGTCTGAGAACTCATCTGTAGAACCAAAATTTTCCACATTATTTGATATCAGGAGGTACCTGCCAAAAGTGGCTATTATCCAGATATCCTCAACAAGGCAGTCAAAGCCTTGGTGAGTGGGAGGGGAGAATAGCTCATTTAATTGTGTAATGTCCACATCAATAATCACAGTTCACAAATACTAGCCCTCTACATTGCATCGTCCATTTTTGTAGTTTCATAGTCTGTGTTAGTTTCAAGAGGCACCTCATTTTCTCTTTCCTTTTGAATGACCATATTCTTGAGCATCCAAAGTGTCAAAATCTGCATGGACAATGGGAGGCATTAAAGAGTTACCTACTGTCTGAAAGTTTAGCATTACAGTTGTGCCCTTCACCCATTAACTTATTTGTGCAAAATTGATTAAACATCCTTCTCTGGGCTCATGTGGCCAACAGCTCCAAAAAATGACCTTGTTGTTTGAAAAGTACAGATCTGTAATTCAATGCTCTTTGCAATGATAGTTCCTGACCTAACTCTGTGAAATATCGACAGTGGTAGGAGCACTGTATTGCTTTTGAGTGATTGCAAAAGCCTTAAAGCCTCCTTCCTGAATCACAAACGGACTAGCTGATTCATGCTTATTTGGTTACTGTAGAAATATTTTTAAGTACAATTGCAAATCCATGATTAATAGTTAAAAAAAAAAAGAAAATGTTCAGTATCAGTTTAGAATCTATTACATGGGAATGACTTATGTACACCTATTTGCTGAGACTAGAAGCTGTTCAAGACTTATGACATTAGGATTTGCCCCAATGGATAATACCATTGGGGATGACCCAAAGAATACAGTGATGAAAAAATCCTTCCAGCTACTTGAAGTAGTGCTCCTTGGAGAGAAAAAAAGAAAATCTGGTGGACTGAAAGGCATTTGTCAACAAATTACTTGCACTTTTCCTGACATTAACCGTGGTGAAATTCCATCCTTCTTCAGCAAGGCATGCTTACCTAAGCAGACTGATTTAAGTAGGATTTAAGCATGTGCTTAATAATGGATAGAGAGATATAAACATTTTTGTGAACACTAGTAGATGTAAGCATAAAAATATATTCTGTTTTCTAAATTGAGCCCACAAATTAGCTGAATATACTCAAAATGCAGAGTCCAAAATTCAGAATAGTCTTTTTCAGATCCACAGTAGAGCAAGGATAATGTCTGGATCTTCACCAACACCACCAAGGCAAACCTTTAGCAGAGGTAATAAACAAAACTGAAATCCATAAATGTACCATATGAATAAGTTACTCTATGTGCCTTCTCTGAACAAAAATTTAAGCAAATGAACATCATTGCATTTCTCTTTATGTTAAACATTTGAAAAGAATATGCTGAAATTCTATTTTTGAATAGAATTGGCGTAAACATATGTTTATACCACTGTATAATGAAATAGGGATCCTCAACTTTCTTCTCACCCACCATCTCTTACAGATTAGTCTATGATGCACAGACACAAAAGCTGATATGATTAGAAAAACAATTACTATGTCAGGAAACTGACCTTCTGGAGAAAAACTGAACTATTTTCTCTCTCCTGTGGAAAATGTTAAGAGTTAAGTGAACCTGATGTACTAAGGTGAGCAACTTGACAAGAAAAGAATAGGAGGGGGTGGCAAACTATGACTATCGCACTCTCCCACTTCTGATCATCCCTCTGATTGCTGATTAGAGAACTATCCTTACAAAGGAGAATGGAAAATTACTCTACAGTTTCAAAACTGGGACCTTTTGTTGTGTAAACTCTTGTATAATATAACTATGTATTTCACAAAAATTGAACTTTATGTCATCTTACCATTAAATTGTTGTTAAATAAGCAAAACTAAGAATAGAGCATGCATTAAATGAGGATCCTTAAGCATTTGGCTAAAAACAACATTAGCTTCTCTCAGGCTACTAATTCTTACCGTGAAAGAGGTCAGTACAATGGCATCAGTAAAACAACGATATTTCTCAGCCTCCTGTTTTATATCCCAAGCATAAAATCAAGGAAAATTTTGCACCACTTCTGAAGGACCTTCTTTGGCCAGCATAAAAGTATGGTATGTGAAAGAAGGGTGGGTTGGAAAGTAAGATGAAAGTACTTGAAATGGAAGAAAACCTTGCGGATAATTTAATTTTCATCTTCAGGGTCAAATTTTCCTGTTTGGAAGTGAATGGTTTGATCCGCAAGCAAAGTCTGAGCATATAAATAATATCTTGTCTCAGGTTAGATTCTACATGTTGAGAAAGTATCTTCTTTCTATTGCCTATGACTTGTGGTACGACATTGTTTATTATCTGCCTACTTGTGGATGAAATAAAAAAGGTCGCTTCATAACTCAAGAAGTCTGTAATGTTTTCAGGAGTCAAAAATGAGCTGAAATTATATACTCGTTCTTTATAAAACTACCTCTTAATAGGCAGAAACACACAGTGGAAAGAGAATGTCACTTAGGTATTCCTGCTTTATATGCTATGCAGAGTTTCAATGCACTGCTGTGCCAAATGAGTTGAAAATTCTTATTATAATTCTTGGAATTACCATAAAACACACACCTTCATGAGTGTGTGGTGCAAAGCCTACTTGGCTTGAATTTTTTTAAATGTGCTACATAATTTTAATTAAGCTTTCATGTAATGCAGCTGTTCCAGCTACGCAAAGATCATTCTCTTGGAAATAGTTTATGTAAGCCATACTACCGCTTAGGTATCTTTCATGGATGCCTTACAAATTGTCCATTGACTCCTTTCTCAGCCCTAGAATTTATCGAGTTCATGAGGCATCAGACTAAACCAGATGCAGGCTGGTGAGGTAGCTGGCCTGGTAACGGACACATTATATCTTTGGATTTCCTGCTTTCCCCCAAATTTTCCATATGACCTCAGCAAATACCATATTCTCAAGCTTCTTCCCTGTTGTAGGATGCATGTGATAATGCTTCCTTTTTCTGTTTACCCTTTTAAACTGAGCAATAACGGGTGGGCATTGCCTGGTGCAGGACAAGATGTGGGGTTATGCTCCCATCTGCTCTCCCACATGCGCAAAAGCTGTCTGAAGGCCTGTACATACGCCCAGAAGAGAATGTTAGCACGCTCTCTGTCACATCTCTGGTTGATAATGGTCTTTGTGTCTTTTATTTCTGTTGACTGATGGAAAGGCACATTACGAACCCTGCTTTGCTGGGAGGGCTGCATTATTTGAGTCAACCCAAGTATTAATCTTTTCTCTGTATAAATAGAAACAATACATCTATATTGCCTGCACCCCTGGAAGCATTCTTTGAGCAGAATTTGAACATTTAGATTAAAGGAAAAAGATGTTATATTAAAAAGTAAGCCTACACCTAACAGCTTTCTGCTATGGCATGGGACTTTCTGAGACACAAAGTTCAGTGACAATAGCATACAGCACTACAACATTTGCAGTTTCTTTAGGGGGTTACGTGCATAATGTGAACAGGTCATCCAAAGACAGCTTTGCTACAGGAATTCTTTATTATTACTATTATTATTATTGTTGTTGTTATTGTTATTACTGTGAATCTGTAATAATTGCTTTGCTGCTGTATATTTCCTGCTCTGACTCCCAGGTACAGAAATGACAAAATACTTCAATGGATGAAAGGTTGTCCTTAGGGTATTTCCAGCTCAGTCAGAAGTGGGAAGTACAAGACATCTCACAAGAAAACCTATCTTTTAGCAATTTATAGCTGTATTGTGGACAGCCTGAATCTTTTGAGCAGGATCTTTGTCCATTCTGAGTATACCTCCTTCGTCATCCCCCTTCTTTCGTCTTTTTTTTTTTCTTCTTCTTCTTTTTTCTTTAAACAAGGGTAGCTTCAGGCTGCTCCTCTTGTTTCACTAAGGCTTTAGACTTCAGTATTAGGTCAGGTCTGCGAACTCTCCTGTTATGTTAAAAATCTCGAGACAAGTCCCAGTTCCCTTGTGGTCCATGGGAATTTTGCCTTTGACTTCAACAGGACAGGATCATACAGAGATGTTTTGCACAAAGATCTAGGAAAGGAAGGCTTTCTTTTCCTTCCCATTTAACTCTTTCCTAAAAGACACAGAAAGGGTTGTCATTTTTGGTCATCGGATACATAACTTCTTTGAAATCATAAAATTATGTAACTCATCGGTGTAGACTCTCTCACATATGTTTATCAATCAACTCCACTGAAGGGGGTTAATATCATTAGCTGTACTTAACAGACAGTAAAACTAAAGGACAGAGGCATTTACTCAAAGTCATCATAGTGACTGCCAACAGGAAAAGGAGCTAAACTCAGGCTTTCTTATTTCAAGCCCAGCACCTTACCCTCAGGAACCAAACTAGCAGCCTGAAAGATGTATTTACTGAGGGCTTTTCCTCTGTGCTAATTTAGTTTCTGAAAAACTAATTGGTGTCTTATGCTCTGAAACAGGAGTAAAACTACTATTCTGTGTACAGTTCTCATGAAACATGGTGGGAGTTTTGGGACAGGACCTCATATTGCAGCAATCAGGGGCTATACCTATCTAAATCTCACTCCCATTATATTTGGACTACAGTTGAACTCAAAAGGTAATAACTAGCAATAAGCTGTCAGATGTAACTAATGCAGGATCACCTTTAATAAAATTCAGTCTGAAGTTTCTTCATGGCTTAGAAGTGGGTCTATGTGTCAATTAAATTGAGGTGCCTAAACACCACAGCAAAAAAAAATAAAATGAAGCTGATACATCTTGTGTCTAGTGGAAGCACTTAATCTTGGAAATCGGAGGGTTGCTTTTGTAAGAGACCTCCAAAAGTTTAGTATTTATATATTCATCAACATCAGATGTATTGCAGGTGCTAGACTTGACTATGCACTAGCTGGCACCAGGACTGGAAGTTAAATAATCATTTCAGCATAGTTCTGTGACCACACTAATAAGCACTGATGGGAAGCAGGCATTGCATCTTTCTGATAGTAATGAGCAATAGGTGTCTGCACAGAGCTGCCTTGTACCACTCCAGCTCTGCACTTCTCTGTCCTCTGCCTTTCACTGTGTTGTGAAAAAAACAACTGTTGAAGATCCTGGGTCTTTTGGTTTTCTGGTCCAATGCAGCAGAGCAAAAGACGATCTCATAGTTTAAATACACATAAAGATTTGGGAGAGTTCTGTTCCTTTTACAGTTTCCATGCCACTCCAAGAAGGCTTTAGAAAAAAAGGGGCAAACATATTAATTCTGGTTTATTTTTATATTAAGTTTATATCCAATGAATTACACCAGTATTTTTTTCATTATTTTCTATGAATTTTGTAGTACAGAAGAGTTCATGGATTTGAGAGCATAAAATAGGCATTGACAGAAGTACAGAAGAGTAAGTGACAGCATGGCTACAAGATTAAAAACAATAATTTACAGTATTGATTGACTATTGCCCTGATTCATCACTGCTATGCTAGATGCATATGGTATATTGCTGCCAGACTATCCTATATTCCAGTGAATATCTAGCCCTAATGTAACACTATACTGAGACATTAGGAAAAGAAAAGTAAGCACGCATATATTATGAATACAGATATAGATTTTACAGAGAGGGTGAGCTAATGGGTCAAATTTTGCCACTGGCTATTCACCTGTAACAACCACAGAGAGCAAAGAAAGAAGCTGCATAGCTGAGGCTTCTGAATCTCACAATAATCACAATTTAGCTTGCTTATCTGTACATAGGATTTTACATTGTTGTTACATTTTCAACCTGCACATTTCCACCCTAAACAAATAACCAAGTCTCACTCCCAAAGTTAATTTCTTAAATCCTCATTTGATCTGGTAATGTGGGCCCTGTTTTTCATAACTGTGAAGCAAATGCAGTCCCCATTCATTTTAATAAGACATCAGGATGCTTACTGAAAAAAGCTGTGACAAAAGACAATCTAGGAAGAAATATTGATATTTACACGTTCGTAGATATTGTCAGAGGTCCCCCTGGTTTGCCCAGCTGGATGACAACTTCCTGTCTTTGAAATCATAAGCCACAGCATAGCCCCTGTGGTGAGCAGACCCTGTTATGCAGCATACCAAAGGGCAAGGAGAGACTGGGCACAACACAACACAAGGAAAGCTGCTTTACAATGCTTCAGATTCCCTCTGGCTTTGGAGAAACCAGAAAGAAGCAATATGGTAGGTAGGAGCAAGTTCCCTATACTTCAGAGAGAGATGGAGAAAAACCAAAGAAGCACCAAGGAGAGACTGGGATACTAAAAATTTCTGTAGTCCAGCTAATAAAGCTATATTTACACTTGTTTGGTCTCCAAATTCTGTTTGAGTAAGATTAGTAAAATATTGCAACCAAAAATCTTAGTGGTTCATTGAGCTTCCAGTTTCACTTGGTGAAAGTCAAGACCAGGCATCGTATGAAACTGGTTTAATGACTCTGTAGCCGACAAAGATCAGATGTTGGTAGGGAACCAAACACTGGATCAAATAAAGTGAAAAAAAAATCCTCAGTTTTGAAATGTGTCTATGTTTCATTTGGACTTTGCAATGAAACCACCCCATATGTTTTTGCTGGTCTCTTAATACTACTCTGAATCTAGACCTTCAGAAGTAAACGTCGTTCTGATATCTTTCTCTTGCATCATCTCCTTCCCAGCCCTTTATATCTGAGGATGAATATTTTCAGGCTCTGTCTCATTCTCACATTGTGAAGAGCTTTGGGAAACAGCTTTTCAAGTAACATTGCAATGAACAGAGCTCTAATGATTTCATTAACATAATAGCTGTTCACAGATTTAACTGTAACTGAGCCAATGCATTGCCATTTTAGTGAGGTTTAACTAAGTTCATTAATCCTAAATGTATTTATTTATCACTGCCGTGCTCAAATTTTTATTTAAGAAATGCATAGGACATGCATGTACTTGTAAATTTGGCAATTTTCAAATGTAAACATTTTCAGAAGGATTTTATATGTTTCTATTTTTAGAAAAACTCTCCTTCAAAACAATTGGACAGTACTGCACACAGGTCTTTGAACACATTCTTTGTAATACCATATGAACATCTAATGAATGTGGAGAAGATGGTTAGTAAAATTACCTTTATTTTCTGTATCAAGCCTGTAGAATGAATAGCTATGAATTATGCTAACTTCTATTTTATTAATAAGCAGATTTTAGTCATTCATTCACTGATTCATTCATATATTTTATGAATATTAACAGAGGTGATTAAATTGAAAAAAAAGTTACAAAAAGTATCCATCAGGTTGCGTAAAAGGACATCACCATTTTATGACTCAAAGCGGATTTTTATTTGGGGTAAAAATCATATCAAGTGTGGTAGTGAAACCCATTTAATGTTACTGCGGTGTTTCTAACTAGAGAGTAGATAAGAACTTCAATTGAAGGATTTAAATTGCTTCTGATGCACTTTGCATTATAATTCCTTACATAGGTGGCTGGCAGAAGCACCACCCCTATTCTCTGCTCCTTTTTTTTCCCCTAATGTAGGAATAAACACTTCCAGATTGTACCAGTTTCTAGTAATTGTTCCTCCACAAATACTCTCATTCAAGATCTTTAGAAAAGCCCTAGAAAAAAGCTTTACACACACAAGCGGGTTGAATAACATAAGGGTAGCCCTGACAGTGCAACAATTCCAAGCTCTATGTTGCTTGCTTTCTGTAAAGTCAAAATACACTATTTGACGTTTGAATTGATAGACCATAAAGACTAATCTTCACAATTTTAAGATTTTTTTGTTTTCTAGAGATTTATTTCAATTCTGTCCTGTAAGGAGACAATATTTTTTTCTAATTGGGAATGAATCAAATTATTAAGAGAAAAAGAAACCATAAAATAGGGGTTTCACACCGAAGAAATTTTGGCATGCATTCTCTGGATTTTATCCTTTTCAAATGACTCTATGGACCTGCCGACACCCGTTGGCTGCTGTGTGTCAGTCTCCTTCAGCTGCTGGCTGTAACGCACCATCTCTTGCTGTGCAATATCCCTGCTGAGCAAGCCAGGAACACGCTAAAAGGGACTTCTGTTCTTCCCTTGCTGATAGTGTGCACTGCAGCAGTTTAACAGCTCTTGCTGTCTTCTGACCGTCTCTTCATCCATAAATGTCCACTTTAACCCTTTCCCTTCTGCAGTCATTTGGGACGTCTTATTTCACAAAACCCTGCTGGTACTATGGGCCAGTGGTCAATAGGAGAAGAAAACAAGCTCATTTTCCCTTTTCTACATAACTCCTTTCTGAAGTTCTTTTTCTAAGTGTCTACATAAGCCTAACATAGTAAGGTATATTTTTCTCTGTAGAGCCCAGAATCAGATCTTTTTCATTCATACTTGGGGTAGATCTATGTTTAAACTAGCTAGAGCACTTCTCTAAATCCCATCTGTTTTTAATATAACTTTATCAATTTGGATCCAACATTTCCCACATCCTTCCATCACATCTTCACAGGTAACAAGTTCGTTCGTGTTGAAGCTATTGGCAATAGTCATGTGGTCTCATTTGCAGGGTGGCATGGATGAATGGAGCTAATACTGTGAGATCTGTGCAATGAGAAGCTCTGCAACTAGAGAAGAGAACAGAAATCATCAGCTTCTTGTAGCATAACGTCACATTGCAACCTACTCAATATTTATACAATAAGCAAATCCATTTCTGAAAATCCCAGATAGAAGTTCAATATCCTAATTTTTCTAGATGCCACTAATCCAAACAATCCAAGTAGCCAAATGCTGTCCTGCTGCTAACACTCCTGGTCCTCCTGCCATTGCCAGGAGGGACTTGCAGCCCTGTAGCCCAGTAACGCAGTACTGCCCTGACCACCGACACTGAAAGCCCTCAGGGCTGAGGCTCATCAGGCATGCTTTGTCCAAACTTGCTTTTTGCCTGCGTGAAACTTTCTTTTGGCATATTTAGTTACAACCGCAACTTCTCCAATGACCAGCTGGCTATGTTGAATTTATTTTATTTCTTATCTTTTTATGGTGTAACCATAATTTTTATGTACATAGTAGTAACAAAGAGCTATTCTGTGTAAACTGAAATATTGAAAACTGCAGCGTGATGTCGCAAGATAGAGAAACACAGACCTGGTTGACAGCAGAGCCCTTGAAAAGGAGGACAAGGGATTCAGTGTAGGGAGTGCAGGTATGGGATGGTAAGAGACAGCACGATGTTGAAGATACCAGAGCTAGAAACAACTCACCAAAGGGCAGATAAAAAAATGCAACCACAGGAGCCGGGTAAAACCAATTTAAGTGTAACAAAGAGAACAACAAACAAGTATTCAACATATCTAAAACACATTATATATAGGAAACTTGAGTGTGACTTGGACTTGCAAACCAAGGAAAAAAGACCAGAGCGTAAAATGTGTTAGAAAATATAAAATTAGCCCCAAATAGACCCTAGAGTGAGGAAAAAGATGCCATTGTGCTCAATTTCACACTCTTTCTGGAAAAAAAGAGGAAGAAGCTCCATCAGCAGCATCATAGTCTTCCTGGTGAAGAATCTGGGACACTGTCAACTCCCAGTAAATCCCCTCTTCCACTTCCAGCCTAACCTTAGGGCTTAGGGATCTATGGGTCAGTGAGCATAACAACAGAGAAAGGAGGTAGGTACTAGAAAGTGTGCATATGACAATTTTAACAGTACTGTTCTTATTGTTGTTGAGCCTTTTTTTCTTTATAGTATCCTTCTCTTTATTTTTCTTTCTCTTTTTTTCATATGTATTAATTAGATCTGTACTAATAATTATTTGATTAAGCTTTTAAGATTTCAATTACACTGACAATAAATTCTTCACTTTGCATATAAGGTGTGTTTCTGTTTTGTCAATACAGTATTTTGAGCGTAACAGGCTATCTGAATAATTTAGGAATATTCAACCAGAAATCTATATTTGAACTACTCACCTTAAGCTTCCTTTAGAGTCAACAAAAACCAGTCAATGGTCAATGGAGTCAAAGATGTAATCCGTCTTAAAGCAAATATTTAAATTATATCTTCTGTTTCAAGTGATTAAAAATGGATCTTCAATTTGTAGTTTTGACAGAACATCTACACTGAGGACTTCTGAAGTTAAAGAGAGCAGCATCATGTTTAGTACATGAAAGTTAGTATCGCTTTTGTTTTTGTATGGTTTCGAAAGCTTACGTTGCAGCACACTTTCAGCCCAACAAAATGGACTCCTAAAGAGTAGAGCTTTGAAACGGCAAATAAAATATTGCAGGGATTCAAGTAATCACACTGCTTCACTATTTGGATCAGTGGAAATGATTCCACTCAGTGTAACACCAGAAAAATCAACACAGTGAGCCTCTACCTGCCATATACACCATCACAGACTTCAGAGACCATGTGCATATATAAGTAAATCTGGCAAGGCTGCTTCTTCCATGTTCATGACACCTTTTTCTCTCAAGCTTTCCCACAGTAATTTCATTCTTGCAAGAGTATGTCTCATAAAGCAGTACAGGTTAAGTTATCCGATGTTGCAATCAAAGTAACGATTAACTGCAATGTTGTGTGAGTATTTTCTAGGGAAAAGATCCACTCTAGCATTCAATATAATACACACCAAGAAAAGAAAACTTTCTTACTGGTCACCTGGTCTCGCATTATCTTCTCCCTCTTTCAGGCTCCTTAGGAGCAGAGCTAAGAAGAAATCTTATGGTTCCCTCATTCACAAAACACACACACAAAAAAAAGTCATTCAATTGAGTGTGCGACACTGCTCATCTGACACATTTTTACTTCAGTAAGGGAGGCTTTCATACCCCAAAGACAAATAAGAAAGTTAAAAATACCTGTGGAAGATACCAAATATTTGCAAAAAGATAATTAGTAATTTTTACTTAGCTCTGCCTTCAAGAAATAAATTAATCTTTATCCTGCATGTACTAAAGCAGTTGGCATCCTTTACAAACAGGCCCAGCAAAAGAAAAGAATGCTGCAATTAGTAAGGGTGGGCACAACTTTGATTTATAATGAACCATGAAATAAAATATTTTATATATATGAACACAAAGCATTTTGCATACTTACAGTGATTTGATCTTTAAATTTCAATTTGCTGCTTCTGAACAAGTAACTGAGGTCTTTGAAAGAATTGTTCACACACAAAAATATTGCTTACTTTCACTAGCTTGCTTTAAGTAGCCAATAAATGTTGCTTGCTTTCACTAACTAATGAAAACTAAAATAAAAATATTGGTGAGAAGTGTATTTATTTTACCATTTTGATTAAATTTTAAAACTGTTTGCAAGTTGGAAATACCTAGATTCATATGTATTTTATTATTAATTTGTTGCACCAAGTTACAGAAGTTGCTTTAATTTTTACTAGTTTATTAACTAGTTTATTTACTAGTTTATCAAAACTTCTTATGGGCAAAAGGAACATCACCAATAATTATATTGTTAGTCTAATTAAATCCTAACAGACTAACCAGGCAATTGTTACTAGTTCCTTTGCAGTGATCCTAATACTCATAGTTCAAGTTAAATGTAGTCAGAATGACACACGCGCACAAACTTTCTCATGTCTACCACCTCCCTTTGCCACTGTGGTTACCCTTCCACTGCCCCTTTGGCTCCTCAGTTAGTCAATGGCTTCAGCTGGGGCAAGCTGCCAAGTGCCCCATGACCCATGCTGGGAGGAGTATGAGACTGATACTGATGATTTCTTCTTCATTATTGGGTCCACTTTGGGTAATTTTTATATGTTTATTCATTAGCTCTAGACTATGATCTTTCCTCCTCGGCCTGCAGCTCCACTTTACATTCAAATTTGCTGTATATGGTGTTGGATACTTGTTCGTTTTATTTCCTTAGTTAGCCCTGAAGTCGCTTTAGGTAGCTCCCAAGGTTACCTTTCTTTGATGACCAGTAATCGCCCTAACTGAGCTGTTTACAGCCCTGAATCTACCATAGCCTCCTATGCCTCTCTTACCAAATGATGACCATACTTCTCTATGCAGCATTTTATTCTAGGATTGTGGATAGCTCATTTACACAGAATAACTAATTATTATTACAACCTTTTAGTTATACATCTCTCTCTATATAAAAAATATCTATGCTTGTGTGTGTTTATAACATATATACACTACAGAATTGTACAAAAACTTAAACGTAGGCGGTAACAGTCACTAGGTAGTTGTTTTTAGTTACACAAGCTAAAACACAGACCCAGAAAGGTCAAGAGACGTCCAAATATAGCCCAACAAGCATGGAAGCATGTGCTGTGAGCTTAATGCAAAGCCTGTTGTCTGTTACTAGCAATGGTAACATCATATTTTCTGCTCTACAAAGTTGCAAAGTCTTTTAAAATAAAAATAAAAATTGGTTATGAAGAGATAATTTCAAAGAATTTTCTTGGCCAGTATCCAGGCCATGCTAGAAAGAAAGCCCATTTATAAAGTTATAAAGTATAGCTTTCCAATAACAAAAAGTAGGGCCCTGCACAAGGACAGATCAGTAATCTAAGCAAACAGTCACTGATGAGAGACCTGGGCTTGTATTGGTCAGGAAGGAAAAATATGAAGGGGAAGCCATGGAACACCGGTACTTTCCACTG
The DNA here is from genome assembly GCA_013398295.1 of Chionis minor. Taxonomy (NCBI): domain Eukaryota; kingdom Metazoa; phylum Chordata; class Aves; order Charadriiformes; family Chionidae; genus Chionis; species Chionis minor. The sequence goes on from VZSF01005424.1 coordinate 180,527, forward strand.
ATGAAGAGCATGGAGTAAATGCTTTCTTCATGCCACTAGGGACAGAAGAAAACATATCAGGGCTCATTTAAAGAAAGGAAGTTAGATTGGATTTTATATATATATGTGTGTGTTAAAAATACATCAATACACACATATAGTTTTCATGACGAAGGATTGGAAGCGTTGGAACAAATTGCCTGGCACCATTGTAAAATGCCATTCCTGGGTGAGGCGGGAGTTCAGAACAGGCTGGGCAACCATAATTTTATACGGCATAGCACAATCCTCCTTGGGGATAATAGCTGGACTTAGCACCCTTTAGGAATCTTTACAGGTTTTCTCTCTATGATTCCTCAAGTAAGCTCTTGTGAATTCAAAAAAGTTGGGATGGTCAAGTACAATAAAATTAAAAATAATTCTTGACCAAAAAAAAAGTAAAAAGAAAGCATGTGGGAATCTACAATACAGCCCAGGTGCCTCAGATTTTGGGAAACTAACTAGTTTGTTGCTGCCTATGAAGACGCAGTGTTCCACTGTAAGAGACTACAAAGACTTTGGTTAGTATTTGCACTCAGACATATTGACCTAAACAGGTGAGCATTTTTGCTATATTCAGAATTGAGCAGGGTTTAAGCAGCGATAGAACAAGAGTACTATACTCTTTCTGGTTCTTCTCTACAACTCTGCATAATCACCATATGCCCAGCTCTTATTTCACTAGCACTGCATTAGTTCTAGTAACAGGACTGATTCCAATGGATATATTCTTGGCTCCCTGTAAGCAGATCTTGTGATTTTAAGCATGCATAAAGATTCAGTCCTCTCTGAAATAAAATTCACACTATTTTACTAGCAAATAATTTTTTATTATGAAAATGCATTGCTGCAAAGTTTATGTTGCTCTACGTGAGTCCTACACCATCATCCATAAACAAGTATGAACTGGATGTTTAGTGGACAGACATCTAAAGAGCTTGCACTCTTGGTGAATTCTTGAAAACACACTGACTGGAATTATTTTTTTCAGTGAATTATTATATTCAGAACATGATTAAGTTACAAATACATACAAGGCTCACGTTTTTTCTAAGCAAATTGATACTAACAAAACTACCATACACAGGTACACACACAAACATCTGCTTATGCCAGGCAGGAACAAATGTCTACTTTTCACTCTGAAAAATAAACCTGGAAAATCTAAGGCTAAGACAATTAAATTAAAGCATGTCATGCTATGTAGTAGTGTTGTGACTAACTATTCTGAACCATGGCATCCTTCTGAAATTCCAGAGTGCTTGTTTTCTTTTTCTGTATATCTCATGGTTACAATGTCAAATTTGCACTATAATTTCAAGAGTACCATTAGTAGGCAAAACTGTCACTCTTTTGTAATGCATTTCTTTCTTAATTAAGTAGAAGTTGGGTTGAAGTTCAGTGGCTAGAAATGCTTACCCGAGGCAGAAGGGTGGGTGGTTAGCTGTTGACAATGTTTGTTGGTGCACTTAGTTTATTACTTCAGGGTTTGAATGTGATCCTCTCCTTTACAGCAAAGCTGGGTGTGTTGATGTATCCTGAGGTGATGTTAAAAGGCTTAAAGTGGTGATGTTGTCAAACTAGCTGTGTCACCACATTCAAAGCTTTAAAGTGCAGTTACAGCTTGAAAAATGATTATTAAAAATACTATATTCTTACCGAACTGATCTAAACCCCATATGCACTTGATGTATATCTCCTTACTTTACTGACTAAAACAAACATTTTGTACTGTTAGCACGGCAAAACTGAGACAGCTCCAAAAGATTGCACAGGATTTCACTTTGGCTCATATATCACCAGCAAACTTGTCAGATGAATTTCAGCTGAAGAATATTTATTACTGGTGATGATATAACAGAGAGGAAGAGCAGATTTCTAGTTGAATTTGTACAGTAGACAATTTAAAAAATTCATCTTTTGACTCACACACACAAAAAAAATTAAAACAATCAGGCAATCACCACAAGACAACAAAGAGTATCTATCCCAGTAGTTATTTTGGTCTTGAATGTAGGTATCATTCAGAAGATCAAAAGAGGGGAGCTAAAGTTTTCTGCTAATGAGAAAAGGCAGGTGTCTCTGAGAACCAGGGAATGTGTGTGGTTTGTGCATGTGAGGTTTCAAGTTAGATATTTAAAACAACCTAAAATTAATGATGAGAATTTGCAACAATATGCTAATCCACATCAGTTTAAGAGTTTGTTTCTGAAGTATCCACGCTGCTATGAATGCATACATGTTAACTTCCTCGAGTATACCTTCTTTATGAAGAAGAGTGATACTTTTCCAATGTACTTACTAACATTAGTTCCCAAAGATTTTTATTTAGACAGTAGCACAAGTTCACAGAATCACAGAATCAAAGAATCACAGGAATTGGAAGGGACCTCTGGAGGTTATCTGGTCCAACCCCCCTGCCAAAGCAGGGTCACCTATAACAGGTTGCACAGGATGGCATCCACATGGGTTTTGAATATCTCCAGAGTTGGAGACTTCACCACCTCTCTGGGCAGCCTGTTCCAGTGCTCTGCCCTACTCAAAGTAGTGAAGTTCCTCCTCATATTTAGATGGAACTTCCTATATTCAAGTTTGTGCCCATTACCTCTTGTCCTATCCCTGGGCACCACTGAAAAAAGACTGGCCCCCTCCTCCCGGCACCTTCCCTTTAAGTATTTATAAGCATTGGTAGGTGTCCCCTTTGTAGCCCTTTGTTGTACCTTCTCCAGCAGTTCCCTGTCCTTCTTCATCTGGAGACCCCAGAACTGGACAGAGTACTCCAAATGCAGCCTCACCAGGGCAGAGTAGAAGGGGAGGATGACCTCCCTCGACCTGCTTGCAACAGTCTTATTGATGCACCCCAGGATGTTATTGGCCACAAGGGCACATTGCTGGCTCATGGTCATCCTGTTGGCCACCAGGAATCCCACTTCCCTTTCCACAGAAGGGCTTTCCTGCAGGTCAGCCCCTAACCTGTACTGTTGCATAGGTTATTCCTCGCCAGGTGTAGTACCCTACATTTGCCTTTGTTTATCTTCATTAGGTTTCTTTCTGCCCAGCTCTCCAGCCTGGCCAGGCCACGCTGAATGGCCTTTGGTGTGTCAGCCACCTCTCCCAGTTTTGTGTCATTAGCAAACTTGCTGATGGTACACTCTATCCCTTCATCCAGGTCATCGATGAATATATTGAACAGGACTGGACCCAGTACTGACCCCTGAAGAACACCACTTGTTACAGCCAGCTAAAGGAAGTAAAGGATATGGATGCTGTGTACGCCACTTACAACTATTTCTGACACTGTTCTCACTGTCTGTGTGATGCAAGTCTCCATACATATTCCAGTAGGTTTTTCAAATCTGATGCCTCAATGTACTTCACACTGGCTCTTGTCATATTTGAACTGATAGCCTGGATTTTATAGCTCCATGCCTTAAAAGAGCATCGATGCACTTCATTATCAGGAAGCATGACAAGCCAGTAGCTCACTGTAGCAAAAAGATATGCGTGTATAGTCGTGTGTATAGTATGGTTTTAAACTCTTCTTAATCTCAAACAGCACAGCAAGTTTTTCCCAAACTGACGGAATCCACAGATGAGACTTGAGATTTTGTTCTTCCAGCTTCTTTTCTAACTGATATCACTAGATATATTGTGAAATTAGTTCACAAAAGAAAGATACATAAGACAATGTTTTTTCTTTCTCTCTGTTTGATCAGAAAAGACGTACACTGAGTCTAAAGTCTAATTTTCTGTCTTAAGAATTCACATGTGAAATTTCAAGCTCAAAACAAAAAAAGTAAAGCCCACAAAAAAGTTACAGACAGCTGAAAACAAGCCATAGGAACAAATTTATGTGTATCCTTATTCAGCATCAGTTAATTTGCCTTACACTGCTTCAGTGAAGATACTATTCCAGCATCTGGAATTCAACTGTTTCCAGTTTAAAGTCGATCTGCTGGTCTTTGGAGGCCTCCATGGAAGCAGATCTAATTGCCAGACATCAGCTTTCACGCTGTCACCACAAGATCCCAGTAATAATGTTTTTTCACTGGAATCAATACATTTGATGTGCTGCAGGAGGAGGATTGTGAATATGGGACACAATTTTCACAGGTGCTTAGCTGAGAAATGACCCTTTGTTGCCTTCAGCACTAAATACAAAATTCATTTATTTCAGTGAGCTTTCTTCCATCAGTTCTTCACACATGTAAATCCAATATGTCCTACCCCTAACCCCCAAAAAGAATCAATCTGTTTCTCCCAAAGACTGTAAAATAAAAAGGATTGTTCTTTTCTATTTTAAAATATTAGGGAGGTTTTACAAGGATCAGGACTTAGAAAGCATGAAGATTAAAAAAAAAGGCACAGAAGGAAAGGTTAGAATCATACACAAAATTTAGATGAAACCAGATGTTTTCACAATGAATAGAAAAATATGTGGCTGACAGCTTTTCAGTGATTTTTGTTCCTTCCTTTCCTTGTCCTTCTTTTGGTTAGGGTCTTACTTTGCTACTCCTATTTTACAGATAAGCGATGAACAATGTCACACAGGAGGCAACTTCAGTGGTTTACCTGTGGAAACCTGTTATCTCACACTAGACCGAAAGTCCAGTGAAAGTTTTAAAAGCCAGCTTTCAAAATGTAAAGACTATTTCTTATTCTCCTGGATGTTTATTTTAGGGTAATACAGAAGCTTCTATGTTCAAATATGTGCTAGACACGAAAAAGAAAAAAGAATAGTGTTTTCACATTTTAATTTGTGACACAAATAGACCCAATTTAATTTTGAAAAAAAACGTGCCCAGCAAGGTGACATACCTAAGAAATTTCTGCTAAATCTTGCATACAATCTACATCACACTTTTCTCTCTGAGGTTTCTTTCCATATTTCTGATTCATCTGCCTGAAGCTTCCATTTTTGTATGGCACTGTTCTTTGGATGAAAAGGCATAATTGTTTCGCTGAGGGTGTCCTAATTTCCCTTTGGAAACATATTCTGAGGCTACAGAAGTGTTTATGTAGAAAACATCAGGCAATCTATAGAAAATATCAGGAGAACATTCCCCTGACTCTGATGGTGGCACTGAAACTAGTGTAGAGCCCCCCTCAAAAATCTTTGACAGGTGGCTGGTGACACCAGGGGACTCCAGAGTCTTACTGCCTCCAGTAACCACCTTATCATTTGTTGTTCCTAAAATCAGCTGTTAGCAGTTTGGCCCTCAAATTACAAATTGCCTTGTCTTTGGATAGAATCAGCAAGGAAAAAATAAACAAATAAGGTCACTGAATTTTTTAAAGTTACTGAGAGTTTTATGAGCACAACTAACCTCCTTTTCATATTTGCTTGTATGCATATTGCACACATAAGCCATCTTATAAAACACCCTCAGTGCCAGAAAATAAAAGCAAATGACAGACGTGCAGAAAAAGTGACTTATGCAGTGTTAATTCAGTCTGAGGTTTTTATTACTTGGGCAGATACTTACACATGACCCCTGCCTTCCTTGGTACAAGGATGAATTACATGCAGGAAAATAATGAGGTGTTCCAAAATTTTTTTATCTTCTTTTTTGTGAAGCGTGGCCTTAGGTCTTGTTTGCACTGCATTATTCAAACTCTCCTTTGAAACCATTTGTTTAGACTTCTCTGTGGTGCCCAGGACTATATTTCACCAAAAGCAATGCCTTTACTTTTACAACTGCCTGTAAAGTATGACTGTAATATTATCCTGATTTTACACTGTGTAGCTAAAGCACCAATATTAAGAACACTGATGTGGGGAGCCTGCTGTCTGGGATGACTCAGACTCAAGCGCTCTGTCGGGTCCACCCTGCTGGGACCACAGCTCCCAAAGGCTGCAACCTCCACACCACACCAGCTGCTTTCTGTCTGGGGAACTCCTACCATCAAGCAGCAAAGGCAGGTCTTAGAGGAATGGGAAAGGTCATTAGTCAGCACTCTGAAAAATGTGTTTTAAGCAGCTTGCCTAGCATTAGGCACAAATTCTGCAGCAGTGTCAGGGACAGAAATAGAAACCAGTTTTTCAATGACCTCACCATGAGGTAACCTTTGTAGCCTTGCCTCATGCATGGTACGAGTTCCAGCTTCTGTAAGAGGGAGGCAGGGGGCCCTGAGGAAGCAGCCTCCCTAATGCTCCAAGGCACTTCATTCCCACAGTCCAGTCCACCCTCTCCGAGACTGAAGTTGGGTCCTGTGGTATAAAAGAGTGAAGAGATGTGTCATTAGGAACATAATGGCAGCTATGCTGGAACAGACCAAAGGTCACTCAGTATCATGTCTGACAATGGTTAGCAGAGATTGCTTAAAGAAAGAGCATAAGAAACAGATGAAATATGGTCTGACATCACTTTCTTCCTCACAGCAACAAGAAGCTTAAGTTTGCCCCCCATGCACACTGTTTTTTTTAATTTTTTTTTTCTATTTTAAGCCAGAAGTTGCATCCAGGCTAGTGCATTGAACAGTCAACTATGGGCATTTATGAAATAAAGTTGTCTAATCCATTTCTGAACTTTTTGTTTCCCCTGCACAATATCTTATAGCAAAAAGTTTCATAACTGAGGACTGCAAGAAATACATTTATCCAAAATAGCCCACAGTCCTGTTTAGGACATTGTCCTTGCAGAATGGCATTGTGTGCTTGAAATACTTGGGTTCAGAAGAGAAATCTTCTTGAATTCTGCACATTAAAGGATGTTTTAACCCAAATTCAAAGGATGCTTTAACCTAAATTTGCAAATCAAGGTATTGATTGCTGTGTGTAACTGTCGTGGTTTGTCTTCAGCCATCAACAGAGAACCAGGCAGCTGCTCACTCAGCTCTCAGCAGTGAGGGAGATTCAGGAAAAAAAGGCAAAACTCATGGGTTGAGAAAAAAAAAACATTTTAAGAGGGCAGTAAGGAAATAGGAAAAAACCCACAACAGCAATAACACTGGTGGAGGAATAAACAAGGTTACCTTCCCACCGCACACTGACCAGGACCAGGAAGCCGCAGTCCGCTCCCAAGCATCGACTTCCCAACTGATCCATCGGCCAGCTCCCGCCTAAGTACTGGGCATGGCATCACCTGGTATGGAATACCTGTGTTCTGGACAGAGATTAACCCTATCCCCACCGGAACCAGCACAGTAACCCAAAACTGAATATGTCAGACAAGCTTTTTGAATGCTTAGACTCTGCTGGCACCCCAACTCATGTCCATCTCCTATTACAGGTAGCAGTTTCTCTGACGTACACTGTATACAGGAATAACGCTTGAATAATGACTTTTACAGCTCCTAACATGAGCATGAGGTGTTTGCATATAGCCAAGGGGCATTATATGCTTGGAAGTAGATGATACAGAGAAAGCTTCATTGATACTGCTCAATAGACCTAAATGTCCAGTAGAAATAGCCCTGCCTACTTTCTCTCCATGTACTAATATATACATGTACACACAAAAATGATGCAGTCATTTTAATATTAAAGAAAGTGTGAATTTATGTTTGAAAACTGGAAAATGTTAGCAATTTAAAAAAAAATATTTTTTTTTTAATATCTCCTCTGGAGATACAACAGATGCCTTTTCATCATACAGTGAAATGTTCAGTGTTTAACCCTAAATTCCTTGCTGAAGTCTATGGAGAGTGCCAAAATGTCAAATTCCAAATGGCTTAGGAATAACCAGCTCATATGATTAGAAAGGTTCTACCACCTAACCTCGGAAAAATTAAATCTTGCCAGTAGATCAGACTAGTAGCCATACACCAAAACCATACAGGTAGATATCAGTTAAATGAACCACAATTCAAGGAATTTATAAATGACTGACCTTTATCAGGTAGTCATGAAAAGGAGGAGCAATTTTACATCACCCCCAAAAGCTTTCTTTTTAAATCTCAGACACTGTTCAGCACATTAGAATTATCCTAACTTATAAGCAGTAAAATGTTTAGTGGGACAACTTAGGGAAGCAGAATGTATGAGAGAAATTATGCATTTAATGGGGAAGTGCTCAAGCTGTAATTTACCAAATATTGTTGCAGATTCCTTGTGTCAGGTTGCAATAAAAGGAAGATCTTCCTAAATTAATTTCTACTGGTTAATTAACTCCTAGATGATAACAAACTATACTTTTATGCTACATGAACCCAATATTTTAAGCTGGGCACCTGAGGTTAGACACCCGAAATCTCACAGTACCAGATGCTATACAGATCCTTGGCCTGAGCACAGACTTAAAAGGCTGAAAGCAGACAGGCACATTTGAGTATGGTATGTCACAATGCTACTGTGTTGTTTCAGCAGTTAACATAATTTTTTATTTCATTCTGATCAACCCCTGTAAATCCGAGACATTTGCTAAAAAATTTGTTTCCTGAAAAATGAAAGTAAAGATGAAAAATGGAAACCAGGCTGCATGTGGACTGTTATAAACACTGCCCAGGAGTACAGAGGAGTATAATAGGCAGTTATGTATTTGAGTGGCACATATTTACTTGAAAACGCTGGACACTCTTCAATAATGCATGCCACCTCAAGCTAGGAAAGTGTCACTGACTAAAGGCAGGGATGCAAATGTTGCTGTGTAAGCCTTTTCTTCCTTTCTTAAGTCCTTTATTTCCAGTGGTGAGGGGGGCAGAGGCGGAAGGAGGGAAAGAGGGAAAGAAATTATAAGAAAAGACTTAGCGTGCTACATTTGCTGCCTGGGCTTGCTCCTGCTATTTACCTTTAAAGAGATCTTACATGGTTGTTACTTTAAGAATAAATAAATAAAAATAAGTAAAAAAGCCACATTTTCAAATAATTTGCTTTGTGAAAAGTCTTGACAGATTTTTATAATGAACTGTGGAAAAGCAGCTGGAGAAAAAGTCACACCTGCACCCCAGATTCAAAGAGAATCCAAACCAAGGCACACTTAATAGCTGAAAGGTTAGCTTTGCTTTTTGGGGGAATCCATTTTCCCATTCATCATCCTTCCAAAACATGGAAGAGAAAGAGCCCTGATAAAAATATTTTTTAAATCCTGCCAGTAATTGCCTGTCTTTGTGCATCTTTAATACTGAGACTCTACAAGGTACAAACTGGAACAACTCACTGAAGTGGACAGGGATGAGGATTTGACTTCCTTTTTTTTTCACATTGTTCCTCTGATATATGGCGCTTCCAGGATGAGCAGTACCAAGCCAGGAAAGCTCAGGCAGGCCCTGGCATTACAACATCACCCTCAGAGGTACTGGGCACATGAAGTAACAACACTGTGCTACAGCAAGTGCACGGTTTTAGCAAGTGGCCACCAACAAGTTTAACTTAGGACCAATACATTAGCTTTCATCTGTGAATTCCAGAGCTCTTTAGAGTTATCATCCTTAACTTAAACTTGGATACAGGACGTCCAATTATATATAACATTCCCAATGAAGCAGAGAAAGTCTATGCCAGCACAAGGATCAGAGCTGAGCTCCTCCAAATGCATGCCTGACGGGATTTAACCAGCAGTCTGAACTGTAACTTTTAGCCAAAAGTTTATAAAACTGCATTTTGTCACCTAGCTAACTCACCGAGAAGAATTTCATACTGTGCGTTGGGGTTTCCCAATACTTCATGGACGTTTCAAATCAATGTATGAAAGTATCACACTGGGGAGCGGGGGTGGCTGGCCCTTAATTTTATTTGTTGGCAGTTGTCTTTAATTAATTCAGTCTAGCTCTACTCTTTTCTGAAACAGAGAAAGCCAAGCAACTAATGGGTGGAGCCAGTGCATGCTTTGGGACAGTGACAGGCAGAGAAATCTGTACGATTTCAGAAAAGCCCCCAGAAGCAGAGTGTGAAAGTCACCTTGCTCTCTGCCCCCACACTCCTCCTGTGGGCTGCTGGGGGAAGGCATTGCTCTGCAAGCATCTCTTTGTGCTTTTCAAGGGCAAGAATGGAGCCATCTTCTTGCACTAAGTGCAAGAAGTACTGCTGCTTTTGGGCAACTTTTAACTTCCTTATCACTCTTCAAGACACCTGCAGGAATCAGACTAAGTGTGCTGAGAAAGAAAGTCCATCTTTCTTTACTTTGTGCTTTCACAGACTCTTACAATTTACTAAACGCTCCCCAGGGGTCAACTTGTGTAGCAGCACTGTGCATTATGCAGTAACTACCATCGCAGTACTTACACCAGCGCTGGAGAGAATTACACCTGAAATGCTCCCTTTGGTTTTATAGTGCAGAACAGTGTCCTCTGCAATGCCTCCAACTTTACAGTATAAAGAACTAGAATGACTCACTGTCCTACTTCAGATTCAAGAGAAGGCAGAGTTTTCCTTTGTTATTAAGAGAAAGAAAAAAAAAAAAAAAAAGGAAAGGGAGAAAAAAAAAAAGCTTTCAGGCATCTTCTGTTCCAGCTGTAAAGATGTGGCAGGCAATGTAAATTGAGCATTCTTGGCAGGTAGTTTCTTTCTAATGTTTATGGGTCAGGTTGTCAGACATGAACAGCAGGGTCAGCCAACTTCTTTTCTACAATAAGTGACATAAATTTTTTACTTGTAGACATCTAAGTGATTTTGTCCTCTGGTCATCTTATCCCTGTGTTTGTCTTCCAAGCAAAATTTTAAATGAACTTTTAAATGATACTTTCTCTTGGACTCTTATTTTGTGGAAGAATAGAGGAAACCAGGGAAACATCATGAGGGCATTTGTTGCCTAAGCACAGGCACCTCATGCCTAAATGACACCTTATGATATCCTGACTCGTCTCTAGCTGCACTCTCAAATGGGTGTAGGATCAGTCTACTATCTCTTGTGCATCTGCCAGCCCCATGACAACACCTGGGATAGTCTAGGGAACCTAATAATAGCAGCAGACACCTTTGGCAGAAGCAGCTGGATTGCTCCTCTATTTCAGAGCAGTGTTAAAGATCCAACTAGCACCAAAAAGCGTGTCTTAGAGATGTGACTTTCATCACCCTTCTACCTACAGAGTAATGGCAGCAACAAGGATGAAGTTCAAATACCTTCTGCTTCTCCTTTTAAAATACACCTCACGTAGAGAGAGCAAAACACACTGCCACTCAAGCTAGGTCCCAGAATTAGAGAATTATCTTGGATAGACATCTTTTCACTCTTCCAAATGCTGTATTAATTAAACTCTCTTGTAATCTTCTGCAGCGGCAGCAAAAAGCTGCTGTTGTGGCAACCCTAGAGCTGTCCCTCATGAACAGGCTCATGCTGATATCCTCAGTGTACAATATCTTCTTCTGAACAACCCAGAATCTTGGCTTTAACTGGTATGCATTGCAGTTTTCAGAGTAATTGTCGCACTTTATTTGTGTGAATACAGAGAAAAATATAAATATTTCAACAGAGGGATGGAGCCAGTTTCCGTTTAGATCAATGGAAATTCTCACATTCTTCTTCTGAAATTATAGCAAGCCCTTAATAAATAAAACTTTATTTTACTGAAATCAAATATGGAATGGTACTATTCCACAGAAGGTAAAAATAGTCTTTTTCTTTGAAATGCCTGTATCTGCAGGTTCCTTCCATTTGCAACAGACGCATTAGCGTCACATTTCAATTTTGTACTTAATGTCAAAATATGATATTAAAAACCCCAACCCTAGTTCCTCATTATGCTGAGCTGTACTTGCATAATTATTCTTCAGGCTTCACTTAATTATATGCCCCACCATGTGTTACTTTTCAGTGTTCTAAGTGGTACCACCTTACTGCTAGGAATATTAAACAATGAAAGGCAACACTCTTTTGTTTGGTTACACAGCATGCTGTGCCTGAATTCAGTTTCCTCTCACAGGTCTCCCCTTCCAGCTTCTGAATTATATCCTTTACAAGTGTTTCAAAGAAGGGCACTTACAGTCATGCTTGCTCTACAATGTTAGGGTTGGTGTGTGGCTTTTTGTATTTCCTGTATCCCAGAATTTGCCCCATTATTCAGAATGAAATGTTTAAAAAAATTAATGAAAGAGAAGAGAAAAAGAACAGAAAAAGCAAAAGAAACTGTAGAGATTCAGAAGTTTTATTTCAAGTAATTTATTTCTTACCCTGTCAAGATCACAAGCTAGTAATCAAGGTGAGGAAAGAAGCATTGGAAAAACTATTTATCTACAAATGGTATTTCTTATATACCTGACACTGCATTACCCTAAAAGAACAGGAATGCTTAAGAATAAGTGAAGAAAACCAGGCAGTGACTAAAAAGATATTGAAGATTTTGCTCCAGTTCAATGGAATGGGAGTTTTGATCAAGCTTTGAACATCCTTTAAGTTTTTTCATCATAGACCAAAAACATGGGACCTCCTGACCTCATAAGTGTCAAACATTGACAGATTGACTAACCAACCCAGAAATGCTATTTTTATATAAGAATGTTTTTTCTGAGAATAATTTAAAAGAGCTTGATTCTGAGAAGCACATTAGCAATGTCCAAGTGAGTGAGATAGATGCAGTTTTTACATGGTCAACACAATTCTTTATCAGCCGGAGAAACTGTGAATCCTAGACCACTGAAGTTAAAAGACTCCCATTGATTTAAAACAGCTTTGTGTCAAACTGAAAATTAATATATACTAGGAGTGTGCCTGAGACAGGAAGCTATTTTTATACTTTAGCCTAATAAATGTTTGCTTTGTTTTATTTTATGGTTTATTTTGAATAACAATATTCCAAATTATAGTCCTAAAACAAAATCACTCAAAAAATCCCCAACCAAACAAAAAAACCCCCCATGCTCAAATTAAATCTTACTGATAAATCACCCTGAAGAACAAAGCAACCTATCAATCATTTCCAATCAACAAATCCCAACATTTAATCACAGGCATATTCACACTTCAACATGGATCCACTTCTGTCAAGCTTCTAATTAATAATTGTGTTGTCAAAATGCAGATTCATGAATAGTCCTTAAGGTTTTTCCTGTACAGAAGATGATGAATACTTGTGCTTATCCAATCAAGAATTTATTTACTTGTTAAAGAATATGTCCCTTTAAAGTAGGTTCAAACAGTCAAAATTATGGGATTTTTGCCATTTTAAATCGAATTTTGAATGTTGCAGAAAGTTAATATCTGACAAATAATTACTGAAAAAGACACGTCCCTCTGGGTTGTGGACTGCTGTTCTGTGGATGTTACCTAGTATGAGGGATTTATTTTACCATGGTGAGTACTATGGGGCAAATTTTGTCATCCTTATTCACACTTCATTCCAAGGATGTACTTTCCTTTACAGAGTGAGGATGTGTGCAAAACCAGTAGAACCTGTTCTTACTGATTCACTGAATAAGGAAGATAATAATATGTAAAATGATGCTGAGAAACAAAACAGATTGTTCCTAAGGTGCGTATGTCAAAGACTGGATAGCTTCTCTTTAAAAAAAATCGGATAAAAACTAGGCTCTGATTGGTTTCTGATTGCAAGTCACCTTTGTAAGCAAAACATTCCCAGTTTGCAATCATCTCGAAAGCTTCCAGTCCCCTTTGGCTTCTTGGTCTTGCATTGTGCAGATAGCCTCACAGTTATTGAACCTAGATGAAAGTTACTGTGTCATAGGCAAACCTGGTAAAATAATGCCCAAAGACAAACGCTAAAAGTCCCACTATTTCTTTCCTAAGAAAATAGTTCCTTTCACAGACAGTAACTGCTATGGTAGCTGTTTCACTGAACTACATAAAAATTAGAACAAAAGAAATACCTGCAGTTAAAATGATGAAAGTGGATTTATTTACTGAAAAAACGAATAATTTTGTATGCAAATAGCTGAAGCTATCCCACTGTTTTTCAACATCTCTATGAAGCTTTTCAGTGTGTTGAAAGGGCATTATAGTAGGCATTTTGCATTGTCACTGGCTTACCTCAAAGGGATATGCAATATCCATTGTTGACACAAACAGCCTGCTCTATTTTGAAATTCTTATATTTGCTCTCATCAGCAGCATAATGAAAGATTACAGTTTTATGAAATCAGCAAGATCTCCCTTTTTGAGCTAGGTGTACTTCACTGCATTGTTTTGTGAAGGACAGCTTTCTTTGGGTTTTGGGTTGTTTTTAAAATTTTGAAAAAAGCATAAAGGCATTTGGGGAATAGCTGAAAGGAACTGAATTTTGTAACTGCCTCGTGCTTTTCTAGATGAATAATCACAAAGACTGTCCAGTGATCTTGTCCTGGCTGACCACAGACAATGATCAAATGGTACTTTCCACAGTCTGGTTTATCTGTGAGTTCCACTGAGTCTCCCAGTTTCCAGTTTCCCAGCTTGCTGGGAGAAGTTGCAAACAACTGTCACTATCCTCAGCTGCTCTTCACAGTCTCCTTCCCTAAAGAACTGTCCACAAGAGGGCCAGGCATAGCAGAGATTAAAAATACAAACCAAAAATCCATAAAAAACTTAATATAGACACCAATGTCATAACTGGATTTTAATATGGACTGGAATTTTTCTGAAACATAACTGCTCTGGTAGGTAGAAATTCATAAGCATGTAAGACACTTAAATTTGTACAGCTTGTGCACATCCATAAGACTTAACTGACAATTAGAAATTACAACAAAAATTACCACAGAGCAGTGCTGTTCATAAAGACTTATTTGTATAAGTACATTTTATTTCAAAAAACCTCAAATAAATAACACCTACCATGTAACAACAGAAAAAGTATTTTCAAATGCTAAATAAGGAACTTGTCTTGCAAGAAAACAGCTTTTCCCCGAGGCTACTCTGTACCTTCATGATTCAGTGTAAAACCGCAAACTAAAAAAACACCACCATATAACACCACTCCTGCTTTCTTTGCTGCTATTTCAGTGTGCAGATGTGTACAGTTGCACCCAATATGCTTGCGCCAGTGAAGGCACGGAAAAAAGCCAAACCAAAGAAGTGAAAAAAATAAATTCTCCAGTAATATTCCTTTGTTACTCTGTTAAGAAAATTAAGTATGCTCTTTGAAAACACTTTTTTCCTTCATCAAACTGACAGATCTTAAGGAATCAAGCAAATTTTGGGGCTACGTCCACAAAGAAATATTAATTCTTTCATCGACAGAGTGTGATTGGTGCTTAGAACGGTTCAAAGAAATCAATGAAGTCTTTTATCTGACCAGCCTGATAGCTGTCTCCAGACCTCCCCATTTTTTTGAAGCTGGTGAGCACACCACTTACTAACTGCACACTGAATAGTATGGACAAAACAGCCCAGACACTGTCCTGCTCTCCAGTGAGCCTTTCTCGCAAGAAACACCCTCAACTATTACTGTATTTGGGACCAACATCCTCAGAGATGCAAAGATGCAAAAAAAGAAATCAAACTGAAATTTCAATGAAGCCTGAATTTAGAAAAGCTGCAGTCAATATCCACAGTTCAGATAGTATAAAATCTTACGGTAGAATTTATGAATCTTATTTTTTTTGTTTTGCTAAAAAGCTCTGACTATAAGCAGCCTGATCCTAAGCAGCCAGGATCTCAATTTTTTCAAAACTGACTTAAGCCAGAAATATGAATTTATCATACTGTAAAGATATTTCTACACTATTCTGGGTATGAACCAAGTGGAAGAAAGAAAAAAAAAAGGACAAGAAAAAGGAGGATGCTCATAAGAAGAGTAATACAGCATCAAGGCTTTCTGCATAGAATGTTGAGCTTCACGTGGTTTCCATAAACCCAGGGCACAGACTGTGCTTAAAAAAGCTTTTTTTAGGGGGGGGAAGTGTTGCTCCTTTTTTTTTTT